>WNGS01140109.1:0-32673 GCA_020271785.1 Procambarus virginalis
GTCTAGATTCTAACAGAGCGACACGCAGCTTTCAGCAACAATTAAGACTAGAGGCGACTCAACCTCCACTAAGTGTGCGATCACTTAGTCGTTGAATTGTTGCTAGGTAAGTTACTAGTCCGTCCCCTCGGAAGCCGCAACGCTCTTCACGGATTTAACGTTTTTCCTTAGCGTTTTGGGTCGTCTAACACCGCCCTCGGACAATCTCCTGCGTCCCACAGATAAATCCGCCCAGACAGCCCACAAGGAACTGCTGTTGAGAGTATGGTGGCTCCCAACACTCTGAATAAACTGCAATGGGTCGAGTATGGTACCCAGTCAATCACTCGGAGCAGTCTCCTTAGCCAAAAATCTTAACAGCCTAATCTTATTAATTAAACCCTATTGTATCAGCCCACATGACCCCAAGATTCGCCAATCCCCACTCAAACGCGGCTGTTGTGTAGCGCCCTGCTAATGTAGGTTGTGGATAGCTGGATTGTAGAACTTCATGCAGACATTATTTGTGTGGCGGTATCTGGAGTCTACCCAGAGCAGAGGTACTGTTGGGACGGCACTGGGCCGCCTTGTGGTGTACCTGGCCCCACGCTCCCCTCGTGTGTAAAATAGTCCTTGGGCCCTCCTTCCCAGGGTCGTGGTTTGTGTGCGCGACTGGTGGTGTGTTACATGAGGTGGGTACCAGTGTTCTAGCCTGGGCGAGTGGTGGAGCCCTGGGCAGCTACCCTGTGCTGCGCCTCCTGGCCCGTTGTCATGGCAACCGGGCTCAGTACCAACCTATCTTCTGTTGTGCTTGCTAATGCAAGTGATCTCCAAGCAATGGATCCGAGCTCGTCGCCGAGGAATATGTTGATGCTCGAAGTGGGTTGCAGTCACCCGATAATGTGGACCTCGATGCTACTTTGGATAGCGGAAGTGAGTGGCAGGTGCAACTTTCACGGAATGCAAGAAGAAGAAATTCTCAACGTGCAGGCTCTGTTGATGGCGATGAGATCATTGGCGATGATGACAGGAACACCGGAACCCGTGTGAAGAAAGTAGAGGTGGGCGGTGGTGGGCCCGCCCAGCCAGGGGCACGCCCACCCAAGCCTCCTATTGCTCCCCGCGCTGACTATGTGCGCCTGGCATTCCCAGCTGGAACAACCACCAACAATAAACTGGAGTGGTTCGAACAACTTTCTACTAAGTTCTCCAAAACATCCTCGATATAGTTCGACCTAGACCAACATCCCCTTACATCTTTGTGTCACGTAAGCAAGAAGATATCATCACTCAACTGGTTGAAGGTAAGATTGGTAATATTGTTTTCACCAGAGAAGACGTCATCAATCGTCCTAAAAAATTTAAGGAATATCTTGTTACCGGTTTTCCCAAAGAGTATCCTCTTGATAGAGCTTATACCCTTGACGGGGTCTACAAGGCAAGACGGATGCATAAGGATGGTCAACCTCTCAACAGGATCATCATTGTTTGGAATGGCAGTGACCCTCCCCCTGAACAGTACACCTTCTTTGGACATTTCATCCCATCAAGTCCTATAAAACCTTGGGTATCCCCCCTGTTGTTTGTTATAAGTGCTACGGTACTCATCATATCTCTAGGTACTGTGAACGTGACCCCGTGTGTGGGCTCTGTGCTGAACAGCACAATACAAGGGATTGTCCTCACAGGGACCCCCCTACCCTTGAGGACGGGGAGGAAGCCTCTCCTCCGGTCCGGAAGTGTCCCAGGTGTTGTGTCAAGGTGTAAATGTTTGGCATCGTGACTGCCCTCGACGCCCCGCCCACCCTAGCATGAGCGGGACGCCAGAGGCGTCTGGTCCAGCTGCAGGAGGCACCCAGCAGGCAGCTCTTGATGTCACCTCTAGTAAGCAGTTTCCAACCCTCGACGGACTACAGCAAACAAGCAAAGATACAGAAGAAATTGACTGGTTAAAAAAGAAAATTACTGAATTGGAAACTAAAATACAAACATTAGAGAAGAATCTGCCCGGTGATAGTGGTGTAGTGAATCATGCTAGCGATAGTGATCAAGTAAACTCTCCCAGCACCAGTAGTGATGTGAGTGGTAATGTTGCAGCTGCTGAGGCTACTTCACCTATCTCTCCGGAACGTGAGTGTCAAATCCTCGTGGGGCATGGTGTTAGAGTAGTCATTGATCCCTCACTGGCACCCCAACTAGATCGTCAAGACACCCTTGATTTGGTTGGAGGTAAAGAGTTTAAGAAAACACCAACTCCTACTCAGGTTAGACGCCTCCTAGACAAAAGTACTCAGGACACACGGGACAAAATTACTTATGTTGTCCAAGTGATTAACGACCTTAAATGTTACCTTCATTCCCTTGACACTTAACCATGGCTCATCAAACAAAAACAATTAAGTTTCTTTCTTGGAATATTCGAAGTGTTTATCTTCGGATAAATGACGTAATCTTGTATGCTAAAATGAGAGACGTGGATGTGATCTGTTTACAGGAACCATATACGTCCACAACTATCAAGAAGGTCCCACCCAGGATACCTGGGTATATAGCATACAACAACGATATTGGAACTGGTTTACTAACGTATATTAAGAGTGGATTAATCTGTAAACTAATTAAAAATCACAGGAGTGATAGTATACATTATCAAAAATTCAAATTACAAACTGCAAATAGCCATTTCCTACTGTATAACATATATGGACGATGTAGTGTACTTAAAGCAGACCTGCTACCGAAACCTACAGGTAACACAGCTATGTTATGTATGGGTGACTTTAATGCTCGTCACACTGCTCTTGGTGATGTTCAGTGTAACAATAATGGAAGGGTCTTCTTGAAATACCTTACTGATCATAATATTACTGTGTATGATACTGATAAACAGACCCATTTATTGGGAGGTAGGCTGGATTATGTGATTGGATACAGCCTAGTAGATAGTAACGTCAACGTTAAGCTCATCCCAGAACTAGTAAGTGATCACTTTGCACTATATTGTGAATACAATGTGGCGGATATTAGGTCCAATCCTCATCCTAGAGTTAAAATTAACATTCCAGACAATCTTAAACAGCACTTTAAGGCTTATGTACATAAGTGGTACACTGGGTATACACCTGTCTCAGTGGACCACTTTTACAATGATCTTGTCAGTATCATCACTGGTTATTATGATACCTGGGTTAAATCAAGGAAAAAAAAGAACACTCGTTCTTCCTCATGGACAGAGGATCCTATTATCATTGCAGAGCGAGCTAAAGTGCTTCAGCTTGCTGACTCTTATAAACGAGACAAAACAGCTGACAATTTACTTGCATTCCTTAATGCCAACAGAGATTTTCGCGAGCTTAAGGGTCAAGTTAAGAACACATATTGGGAACAATTCCTACAAGGTATCAATAGAACTACAACATTATCAGAAATGTGGAACAAAATTAAAAACATTACCAAACCTTCAGCCCCAGTTCAGCTTCATCATACTCCTGCAGAATATGCTGACATGCTCCTAGCTGAATGGTCTAGTGTCTCACAAATTTCTTCCTTACCCCCAGATATACAGCAGCATTTAAGACATACCAACATTAACAGAAACTTTAATATTGAAATAGCACGCTCCTCGCCAGATTTAACAGATCAGTTTGCTATAACCCCCTTTGAATTAACATCAGCATTAGGAAAACCTAAGCAAACTGCCCCTGGTGAGGATGGTATAACTTATAACATTTTGAGCTTACTGAATGATGTCCCTAGCCACCCTCTGCTTGACCTCTATCAAATGAGTCTCTCACAAGGTATCTTGCCAAAGAAATGGACACAAAGTCTCATAATACCAATTCCTAAACCTAACTCTCAAAAATTCAGACCCATTTCCCTTACATCTTGCATGTGTAAAGTCTTGGAGAGAATTGTTCTCAATCGTGTCATGTTTCAGGTCAAAGAAAAACTGGCCCCAAACCTATATGGGTTCATGCCCAAGTGTAGCACACAAACATGCTTTGCTGAATATTTTGTAAACTCCCAGGATGGGACACAGGCAGCCTTTATTGACCTAAAGTCAGCTTTTGATGTAGCGAATGGCGAAATAATATTAGAGCAACTTGCTGAATTTGGAATCAAAGGTAATCTTCTGAGTTGGATAAAGAGCTACCTATCCAACAGGCGTGCTAGTGTCCTATTTAAAGGAGTTAAAAGTACAAGGACAGATGCATTCGAACTAGGCACACCTCAAGGTGGTGTCCTAAGCCCTATGCTCTTCAATATACTTATGCACAAACTTATCCATGACATACCTGTACAACCTACGGAAACTGTTATATGTTATGCTGATGATATTTGTATTATGGCACACAGTAAACCAAGACTACAAGTGTTACTTGATGCATTCTCCAAGAAAGTAGTAGAATGTGGCCTCATAATCTCTGTTGATAAAACAAGGGTTCTTATTCCCCATTCTCTTCATGTTAATATACTATTAATGGAGTGCCCGTGGAGACTTGCGAGTCTTATAAATATCTTGGAGTCGAGGTTAATGATGCAAATCTCGTCAGCAACCTGCGCAAAAAACTAGTTGAGCGTCTTAAACCTCTCAAAACTCTTGTTGGCAAAGGATTTGGCATTAACATAAAATATGCCCGTAGTTTTTATATTGCCTTTGTACGATCTGTTGTTGATTATTATGCCTTGCATCTTCTTAATTTTTCACCTAAACAATTACAAGGCCTAGATGTAGTACAGAATGATGCCATGCGCATCATCCTGGGTTGTCCTAGAACTGTCAGAATTGTTAACATGAGAAAGGAACTAAACTTACCTTCCATTTACGAAAGAATAGTTCTACTTAGTACTATGTTTTGCGCCAAAACTTTGAAGAATAATGGTCCCCCCAGCTCTATTCAAATTAAATTGAGATCCATTCTAAACAATTCTGACTGTTCCCTCAATCCACCGCAAAAAGCTCCCTACAGTGCGTGGCTCAGTTGTTGTGCCTATAATCTTCGGAAACTGAATGTGTCTCTTAACCCTGATAAAACTGTTCACTATATTCCCCCTTGGAAAGATGTGGAGGTCTCTCTGCATTATACCCCCATCAGTGTTAAACAAATGTATAACACTGACATTTTGAGATGTATAACATTAGAAGCTATTGACAGTCATCTTCAAATTCTCAAACCGACTGAATCCTATGCCTTTACTGATGGCTCTGTGCAGTTAGGCACTGGTAGAACAGGTTGTGCATGTGCAGTGTATAAAGGGAATGAAATGATCATGTCTAGTACACAGAGATTGAACAACTGGGCTAGCACGACGCAGACCGAGCTAGTGGGCATTTATCTAGCCACTGAATACCTTAAGCTCAATGGTGGTGGAGTTATTTTCTGTGACTCTAAAAGTGCTCTGCAGTCCTTAAATAACCCATCACAATGTATGTCGGACGTAGCTTGTAATATTAAATGGAATGTAATCTTTGCCAATGATAATAACTCTTGTATAAAATTTGTGTGGATCCCATCCCATGTTGGAGTTGGAAAACATGACTTCGTAGATCGATTGGCCAATGAGGCTTGCAGGAAAGAAAACATTGATTATGACTTTGGACTATCTAATGCAGTTATTAGAAACATACAAATTAAAGAAATTAATTCAGATTTAGAAGAACTAAGAAATGCCCAGAGACCTGAAAGCTGCAGTATTAAAAGTTATGACAAGTTTTGTAATAATAGGTATTTGTATGGTCGGCATAGTAGCCGAACCAGGCAATGTGATGTAGTCATTGCGCGAATTCGCCTTGGCTATAGACACAATATGGCAGGTTAGTGAGGCTGAGCCACTACCAGAATACTCTAATTGTAAACTCTGTGATAAACCTTTAATGCATTCACTAGAACACTACATTGATGAATGTGAAACCGTAAAGGACTTTAGACCTCCTGGCCTCTTGTACCACCAACTGTGTAACTATTTTATTGACTCAGGTGTTCTGGACGACATCCTAACAATTTACCCAAAATTTGCTTGTCCATTTTAAAGAATGAAGAACAATTTTTATGTATATTACTTCTAAGCTGCATCACCTATGAACCCATCCCTGCCCTTGTGTGGCAGTGCACAGTAGAAACTTGTTTTCACATATCCATATATTAAAACATTGATTGTAACCGTGATATATATGTGCTTCAGCCTACAGTTTAGACCTATTGTCTTATGTATGACCCTCTGTCCTGCGTGACAGTGAATACTAGCATTATCCTCACTTTAATCAGACTTTCAAAATCCTCAGATTAGGCAAAATTGTAATTAATTTTGTCAATAAAGATGTTAATAATAATAATACTCAACGCCACAACAATAACTTGTAGTGCCCAAATACTCTGGAGGTCAAGACGACACGTTCACCGTTCAGGGTTGAAAAAAATCAACTTCCTCACCCTCCTACATCGGGAGTCTTCACCAGATGTGTTTGACTCAAGAAAAGGAAAGAGAGTTTATAATTGTTTTAGTACTGGTAAATTAGGTTCATTTCGGGGAAATGTTTTTATGTTTGCAGTCCAGCGACTGATGTTTTAAGAAGAATTCACAATATTATTAGGTGGGGAATTTAATGGCGATGTGGCAATGATATCCTCGTTTCTCTCCGGGAAAATTCCATAATTCTATTTTATTTTACATGGGTAAATAAAGTGCTTTTAGGTTAATTTGTTAGTACAATATCAGCAGCAATATTATCTGCATATTGTGTTAATGGTTAGTAAATTGTGTCTTTTTTTTCTCCGACAGCCGTGGAACTGGAACCGTGGAACTGGAACCGTGGAACTGGAACCGTGGTACTGGAACCGTGGTACTGGAACGGTGGTACTGGAACCGTGGAACTGGAACCGTGGTATTGGAACCGTGGAACCGGAACCGTGGAATTGGAACCGTGGAACTGGAACCGTGGAACTGGAACCGTGGTACTGGAACCGTGGAACTGGAACCGTGGTATTGGAACCGTGGAACCGGAACCGTGGAATTGGAACCGTGGAACTGGAACCGTGGTACTGGAACCTTGGTACTGGAACCTTGGTACTGGAACCTTGGTACTGGAACCGTGATACTGGAACCTTGGTACTGGAACCAGGATGTCTGCAAATTATTCACCCCACTGAATAAGCCTTAATAAATAATAATGGGGGTTGATAATTTGTGTGGAGCTGTATATTCTGTAGCCAGGGAGTCCACTCTCGCGGAGTAAACCAATTTTTGGAGTGATAATTGGTCTCTAATACTAAGTAAGCAATCAAAATGAAACTGAGTGCTCAATTTAGCACCAAATAGACCGGAATTTCCAACTACGAGAACGTAAAACAATTTTTTTTAGGGAGGAACTGGTAATTTTGGTTTTT
Source organism: Procambarus virginalis (assembly GCA_020271785.1). NCBI lineage: Eukaryota > Metazoa > Arthropoda > Malacostraca > Decapoda > Cambaridae > Procambarus > Procambarus virginalis. The sequence continues at coordinate 7,365 of WNGS01140109.1, forward strand.
GTAACCTTGAAAATATTGAGGATGTTTAGCGAGAGTTAATGTGTTTGTGAGCACGCAAACACACTAACATGACGGCACCAGCACCCATGTAACGGGTGTTGGTGCTGAGGTGCGGGTGGGCGGACGAGCTAGACCCACGCACGTTGCTATAGTCCACATATGCTCATGTATAACCAACCCTGCCCTGGTTGGTTAATACATTTTGTCCCGGTTGGTTATGCCTACAGCAGCAGCGATGCCAGACACACTGCCCATGCAACCCGTTCTCGCACTTGCTTACAGTCAATATTGGCTTATTTAATAAGTGCATATGTTACATACTAATTGATTGTGAATATTTTAGTTTACCTTGAAAAGCTTCATAGAAAACACCGACCTCACCTAACCTTCTTAGTATGTTAAGATAAGCATTTTATTGCTTCTTAATTACAATTATTACTTAACCTATACCGTTGATAGGTTAAGTAATAATGTTCCACACGTTCTGCCTCAGCACCCCGAGTGGCGACCACTCGCACAGCCGCTGTGGAGCTGTTCCCTGGACGTCAACTGATCTATTGTTAGCCGGTCAAGTTGTTCACAGCGAGCATTGTGTGTTCCTCTTGTGGCCCGGGCTACTAACGTGACCCGGGATACTTGTAGGGAGGATAGAGGCTCACGGCCGGTTTGTCCTCACATTCTTAACTCAAACGGGAGTGTTGGAGGATCACCCGAGTGCTAGCAACATCATCAAAGTGTTGAAAAATCGTTGCAGGCTCCATGTGTTGCAAGATCACGTGACACTACTGCAGGCTTTTCCCTGAACAATGCGTGTCATACCTCAGAGTAAGTTTATGGGTCATCTTCCACAATAGACAAACGCTGTATCAATATTTATAACCAATTGGTGTGTGTGTGTGTGTGTGTGTGTGTGTGTGTGTGTGTGTGTGTGTGTGTGTGTGTGTGTGTGTGTGTGTGTGTGTGTGTGCTCAGTTGTGGGCAGCATGCTCCATCATTAACGTTTATTAAAAAAGGTCGGGCCCTATTGCCTGGCCTTGTGGTGCTCCGCTCACTGCCTCTCTCTCTATCCTATATCTGTCTTCCCTCTGCCTCTGTCTCCTTCCTGAAAGGTGGTACTCCTTTTAGTATAGTACTCTGCCCAGTGCACCAGCCGGCTTCTCTAGTTCCCATAAGTATCACTTGTCAACAACAGTGTCAAAAGTATTCAGGCACTGTTTATAGTGCCTGTACTTTATTGCGTTCGGGCACTAAATTAGTTATTTACAAAATCGTGGGAAGTTTTTCCATTTATCGAGAGCAATTGCAAACTATAGCAAGAGGATTCAACACGGTGGTGCAGCTGCCTCTGTTAGGATCCTGCAGGGGGGGGGAGGGAGGACCTGTCTGTGTCCGAGGTCCTCCTGGCCTCCAGCTCCGCTAGTTGTCAACCTTACTTCTTCTGGAGTCACTTATAGTTCAGTGTGTTCGTGTGGAAGTGTCCGTCCCGCGAGACGTGACAGATCCAGCGGCAGCTCTGTTGTCAGCTTAACAACTTCCTGGAAGCTCTTGCTACTCTAGGTACTGTCGGTGTTTCACGGTGTTCTCGTTAGAGAAGGGTTAAAGCAACAGTAGACTGGATCTCCTTTCCAGGTGGTTGCTCCAACAAGAACCCTTACTCACCGTTGTTCGGCGGGTCTTCCCTCAATCCCCTAGGCTCCACTGCTGGCCTCGGAGAGTATCCCAGTCGATCTCACAACCGGCCTTTAGATTATAAGATGAGTGGGAGCACAGATCGTTCCCTCAATCTGTGGCCCTCCCGACACCGAACTCTTACACAGCCTTCAAGGTCGCCAACTGGTTTTTTAGATGTCCAGTAACACTGCAGTGGTTAGGTGTAATTGTGGCAAGAGCCAAATCCAGTAATATAGTATCAGGCAGGTCACTCTACTTTACATCCTCACACGGTCACAAGATAAATGGAGGGGATGATATCAAACACCAAAGAGTTTTGGTATTTTACTTAAAAGACAACGAGAAATATATATGCATCAATGTATCAGAATTAATATATGACAATCGCTCCATTCATAGCATAATATTCTAGAGCGCACCATATGGCAACATCGGCACGTGTCACCTGTCAGAATGCCAGCTGACCGGGCCCTCGCGATCGTGGGAACAGACTAGTACTTGTTTTCTAATTGTCACGATCCCCGTTTATTTAACTTTTTCCAAAACACTATTCAACAATCACATGGCTTACTTATGATATCGCTGGCCTCACGATCAACATCTTATTCACAATACTCTCACAGTGACTTTTCACCGTACCAAAAGATTACTCTCTTCTTAATAATATTTACTGTGAATGCACTCGCCTGATCGCTGAACTTTTCTTTATATTTATACTTCCTCTCACAGAGATATCACTGGCAATCACTTCACTATATGAGATTATTCAGTACACAATCATGTCATATATAAATCATTAATCAAACTTCAGGCATATATATATCAATAGATCATAGAGATCAACACACAGGCATTTATATCGATAGATTATGGAGATCAACACACGGGCATTTATATTGATAGATTATAGAGATCAACACACAGGCATTTATATCGATAGATTATGGAGATCAACACACGGGCATTTATATTGATAGATTATAGAGATCAACACACAGGCATTTATATCGATAGATTATAGAGTTCAATACACCAATATCTGGTTCACTACCAATATATATAATAATAATAATCACAGATCAATAATAATAATAGTCACAGTAAATTCTCTGATGAATCTTGGTGCTTGCACACACCCACACATAGGTATATATATGTAAACTGATACTGTGAGCGCTCTGGGTAGCCTCACCACATACTGTGCTCTCTGTGACTTAAACTCAGGTGAGACTTGCTCACGACATACAAAATATCCTGACAAGAATATATATATATAGCTAACTAAAGGGGAAATGGGAGGGAACTGTAAACACCTACTTCACCTATCCTAGGATGACAGTTGGGTTGTAGCTCCTGGTCCAGGCTCTCGCCTCGTTCATCCAGAAACACAAGCCCACACCTTAGGATGTCGCGTCTCGCCGCTTCTGTACACAGCAGGTCCGTGCTTCTTTCTCTACAGTACGTCGCAGGGTTGAAGTCGGTCTCCTGGCCGTCAACTTTCCTCCCAACTACGGCAGCCAGCCTACGTCTCGGCGGTCGTCGTACGTTTCCCAATTAGTCCTTGTCACTGTACTCCCAGAGTAACTGCCTCTCACCACTACGAAGTCACTGAAGTTATCAGGCGTCCCGGACGACACACGCACAGCACCCGACTTCAGAGCACTTGAAGCTCACAACACTGTCAATTCCCTCGTCGTCTAGATATATCGCTAGGTATTTGGGAAGACTTCTCGACGTGCTTGCATCCAACTGTTGACTCGTAGGGTTCCACGAAGGTGGGGTTACTGTCAAACTTGACAGGATCGTCGATCACACGTTCAACCTGGTTGACAAGGCTGTCAACCTGGTTCACTCACGGTGGGTGGCCCGGCCACTAAGCTGCCTCTTATACTGGTGAACTGCCAACGACGACACACGTCGATGCCCGGCCCACTTCTTGCAACGCACCTGTCCCTGAGCACTTGTTGCTCAATATTTTGTCAATTCCTTATCTGAGCCATATCTGGGTTGCAGGAAGACCTCACAGAGTGCGTGCCAACAACTGGAGACGCTTAAATCCACCGGAGTTCGGTAAATCCGTCACTCTGACAGGATGACCGATCGCGCGTCCTACCTCTCGGACGTGTCGTGAAAGACTGATATCGCCACGGCGCCAACACAGCCGGACTCGCCCTGCCCATGTGACGTCACTTTTCCAAAGTTGGTTTTCATTGGCTCCCAGTGCCATGTCGCTGACGGTGACCAATCTGGCGCCACTGACGTCACACAGTTTTGGCGGGAGAACAGACTTGCCAGCGCCATATTGGCTCCCTAAAGGGCCTATCCCACAGGACAAAATGTTACATCTTCGCGAATTTCTCGGCTCTTCGAGAATACTGTTCTCTCCCACACATGTTCAATTGATGCCTGCAATGTAGAGAACGCTCGGGAATAGTGGACATGACTCTTACAGCAGGCATGGGAGAATTAGAAGGGTGGGAACACCGTCACAATATATATATATATATATATATATATATATATATATATATATATATATATATATATGTACTATATATATATATATATATATATATATGTCGTACCTAGTAGCCAGAACTCACTTTTTGGCCTACTATGCAAGGTCCGATTTGCCTAATAAGCCAAGTTTTCCTGAATTAATATATTTTCTCTAATTTTTTTTTTTTTTATGAAAATCTAAAGCAACCCATTTCATTATGTATGAGGTTAATTTTTTTTATTTGAGTTAAAATTAACGTAGTTATATGACCAAACCTAACCAACCCTACCTAACCTAACCTAACCTATCTTTGTAGGTTAGTTTAAGTTAGGTAGCCGAAAAAGTTAGGTTAGGTTAGGTTAGGTAGGTTAGGTAGTCGAAAAACAATTAATTCACTAAAACTTGGCTTATTAGGCAAATCGGGCCTTGCATAGTAGGCTGAGAAGCGTGTTCTGGCTACTAGGTACGACATATCTATATATATATATATATATATATATATATATATATATATATATATATATATATATATATATATATATATATATATATATATATATACCGGTTCCCCGCTCGGCCGACCGGGGAACCGGTCGGCCGAGCGGACAGCACGCTGGACTTGTGATCCTGTGGTCCCGGGTTCGATCCCGGGCGCCGGCGAGAAACAATGGGCAGAGTTTCTTTCACCCTATGCCCCTGTTACCTAGCAGTAAAATAGGTACCTAGGTGTTAGTCAGCTGTCACGGGCTGCTTCCTGGGGGTGGAGGCCTGGTCGAGGACCGGGCCGCGGGGACACTAAAAAGCCCCGAAATCATCTCAAGATAACCTCAAGATATATATATATATATATATATATATATATATATATATATATATATATATATATATATTGTGACGGTAAAAAATAGGTGTTATTTTTTCTCTAGGCAGATGGAATGCCTGTCACAAAATTAAAAATTAAAGAAAAAAATTAAACTGCAAGTTGTCTTCACGGTGAGGTTAACTGTAGGAGAAAACATACAGAACAAAAATTTAAAATACTTTACTTTAAAAATAAACTAAACAAATTACAAAAAATATCCAGGCTTGGCTTCAATACAAATTGTGCAAAACAAACAAGATGAACAGTCAAATTTATGATACTTTAAGGTGCAAAATAAAATATGGTGCCGAATACCATGCGCTAGTCTGATTAAATCCGCTACCACACCGAGATGTGTCAACAGGTCTACTCAGTGTAGCACTCAGGAGTAATCTGAATCTTTGAGAGCTTGGTAGCCCTATTTATACCGAATATTGGCGGAGCAAAGGGCGCTGATAGTCTTCTTTAACTAGGAAGCGGCTCACTTGAAGTGCTTTTTTGGGAGGGCGTTGCCTCCCAGCGACCCAGGTGCGAGGTGAGGTGACGGGCCGGGCCGTGAAGGGAGGAGACTGGTAGTACTGTCTAGACGTCTGGAAGTAGTTGTTGTTGTTGTTCTGGGCTGAAGTTCTTGATTACATAGACATGAATGAGTAGAATAGGCGATAATGGAGTAGGCCGAATCTCTTCCTAGAGATTTTACCTTGACAGCTCTCCCCCGAAGCCTGCTCCTATTGCCTATTCGACTGCAGCGGAGTGTAGAATAGTAGGAGTGGATGAGTCCACCCCGTGGACTCATGAAATTGCATCGACGACGACGTTGTTCGAGTCTTTGATGAAGTTGATGGTGATGTTGAAGTTCTGCAGGTACGGAGCCCAGTGAAGCAGATGTTGGTTAGTGAACTGGTTCTGCTGCAAATGCTGGAGTGGATGGTGCTTGAAGATGTTGAGGTAGCACTGCAGGACTCTGAAGTAGGAATCTGCTGTAGAATCGAGCGTGCTGAAAGGATCGCCGAGGATGGTGATCCAAGGAGAGGGTGAGATTGTTCCTCTGATGCAAGACCCAGCGTAGCAAGTGCTGATTGGAGAACTGGGCTAGCAGTAGGAACTGAAGGAGATTGTGATACATGATGTTCACATGATGCAGGATTCAGCGAAATTTGGAGAACTGATCCTGATGGAGGGACCGAAGAATGTTGAAGTCTGAGGTGAGGTTGAAGTTGTAACCTAGTAGATTGGATGATACGTTGTGTTGCACGTCGGGCAGGATGTTGAGTGGCTCTGCTCTGATGACTGTAGTTATAGTTCATGATCCCATCTCGCGGTGGTGTGATGGTGTTCCTATCGCCAGGGTGGAAGACTGAAGGTTTTCTAATACCTGGCAGGGCGAGAATGGAGTTAGTACTAGACAAGGATTTACGCATTTCAACTTTATCAGCTGAGGGCTGATAAAGTTGTCTGAAGGAGCACGTGTATTTGGATTTGGTTCGTAGAGAGAAGGATCTTCCCTGGTGTTGGAATAGATCGAGAATTTAGAACCATTGTAGTCAGTCCAAGTACAACGATTAGGATTAGACAATTCCTTGGTGATGTTGTTTGTCTCACTCAGGTCGTTGGAGGTGTTATCACACTTGTTCTGACTTTCCTGATGGTGTCCGTACTGCGGGCACTGCTTCCCGAGGTGTTTCACAACGTTAGCAGCCGTACTGTTCTGGACGGAAACTGCTGTAGAATACCTGATGGTAGAACACGGGATACAGCCAATTGGAATATTTCCTGAGCTTGTCTGGGACAGAGGCTCGTCATAGTTGTTGATATGGCTGAACGGCTCAGAAGACACTGGTACCTGTAATAGGGATGCCTTTAATAGAAGAGCGTTCGGCTTACCTGTCATCTGAGACATGCGACAATTTTTTACAAAGGTTTTGACATCTCAAATCATACCTGGCCAGTAGTAGTCCTGTTTCAAGGCCTTGTAGGTCTTGTAGAAGCCGTTGTGTGAGCGAGATCCCCTGACCAGATGCAAGATATCTGATCGTAGGCTGTAGGCCACTACCAGGTGTTTGATGTTGGCCCAATCGTCGTTCACCTTCAATTTCCTGGTTCTATAATGCCGGTACAACACTTTATTTTCTACAATGAAACCAGGGATAGTGTTAGGTTGGGTCTCAGCCTGTAGGAATAAAGATGTTAAGGAGGGATCCTCTCTCTGCAACTTACGGAACTCCAGCACTGTGAGATTCGGTGGGAGGCTCGGAGGATCTTGAGGAACAGCGGCAGCAGCTGGTTTTGGGTGAGCAGCTGTGTCCAGCTTCGTCACCATAACAGGAGGGAAGACGTTGTCAGCTTCTTTTGATTGGACCTCTTTAATCAACTGCAAAACAGGATTTTCCACTTCCGAGTCACATACCTGGGGATCTTCCTTGATGATTACAATCGCAGGTTGTTGATCTTCTGCCAAGTCGTTACCCAGGAGAAGTTGAACTCCTGACATGGGAAAAGGCTTTTCCCAGATGGCAACTTGGACTTCACCTTGCATAAACTGACAATCCAGGCGGACTCTGGCAAGTGGATATGGTGTAGTAGCAGTTAGGTCCATGATGAGAACAGTTTCTCTGGTGTAGGCGACGTTGGGTACAGCTGATTTCAGAAGAATGGACTGTAGAGCAGCTGTGTCCCTCAAGATCTTCACTTTGAACCTTTCCTCCGAATTTCCAAGGCTGGCAGAGACTGTTCCGGAGTACAAGTGTCTGTTGAAGAGAGAGAGATCAGTGGAAGAAACAATAATATTCATTACAGGCTTAGGAATCTTATAAATTTTAGGAGGAGGTGATTTGGGTTTATTTTCACTGCTGACCTTACAGTGAGGATTGGTACACTTTTCTATGGTATGCCCATAGTCTTTGCAATAATTGCAATACAACGAGGAGTTCACATTGTAATGGTATGTGTCAGTCCTCAGTCCGACCTCTGGTCATTCCCCCCCCTCCCTGCGGGCAGTTCCCCTTCTTACCAGAGTCAAATTACCCCTTAGGCAGGTGGTCAAGTCACTTATTCCCCAATCCCTATGTCTCCAATCTTTCCAAATCATTTGTCTCCCAGTCATTTCCACTCCCCTTTTTCCAATCTGTTTCCCCTCTCCTCCTGCCTTTGCCACTCACCATTTGACAGTTTTAAGAACAGTGACGAATTACCGTAATTCTCAAGTTTCGAGTGAGGGAGTTCGGAGCCATACGACCGTTTGGATTTCCTGTTGTAGCGTGGGAACGGTTCATGATCTTATGGGAGTAAAACAGAACTTTCAGAACAGGCCTATGTCCAAGAAGCCTAGGGGACGGAGCTAAGTCGAGAGTTTTGGCTGGCCTAAGAGTGACACTCTGTGTTCATTGGTTAAGAAGAGAGGCAGAGTCCCTCAGGGTAGTGCCTGTCCATGCCATTGGTCCGTATGCTAGATCACCTAGTTATGTTTAAATCCATTGGCCATAGGCTTGGGATAGGAGGAGCTAATTTGGGCCTAGGAACTAGGGGGTGGAGCCTGTCCCACTGGTAAGCAGTGTGTTCTGGAGCTTGGTGGGGACAGGACCCTTTGACCTGTGGGGGCAAGCCATCAACATCTCGGTCTCAGTGTGGTTTCAAGGTATTGTGCACTTGATATCATGTATTTCGGTATTACATTCCATTTTGCCTCGTAGAGTTTTAGAGTAGGCTATGTTTCAATTTTGATTTAAATATATGGGTTCCAATAATAAAGAATTTTAATGTATTTGTGTTTAGTTATCTGTTCCCTTTGATTAATGACTGTGTTATTCATTCTTGTGATTTTCATCTGCTGTGCTAGAAATTCCCCTGTGTTCTCCATCGTATGAAATAGTAAAGTCGCTCTAGAATCTCCCGTTCAGTTCAGTAAGATTACAGTATTAAGCCATTAAGATTCATTTACTGGCCCTTTGAGTTCCATGATTATTGAGTCCCTTCCTTCCTGGGGACACAATAATTTTAGACACATTCATTTATGTTGAGAAGGTGGTGGCAGTGTTTTAATGATTTTTAATTATTAGTTATAATTAATAACCCCTATTCTTGTTATGTTCTCCTCATTTAATATTCAGTTTATATTCGTGGCAGTCCAGTGAGGGGTCATACTGGACTGTAACAGTGTTACGCTGGGGTATTGGATGAGAGAGCGAAGAGAAGTAAGGAGAAAGTAGTATAACAGCAAGGGATGCGTTCAGAATAATTACACAAGGTTGAAGGGTTATTACAATGGTAGCAGCGGTGTTTTCAATAATTTCTTGACGATTATTGAAGCCTCACGCATCTGTCCGTTCAGTTATGCTGTGTGGTGTGAGTTCAGCCGGGTGCAACGAGCTAGAGGTCGACCGTAATCCTATGTGGTGCGATTCGCATAGAGTAGGCGATTCTAGTGTCGTGAAGGGCTGGTAAGTTTAATTGTATGCAGTTACGTGTATGCGCTAAGCAGGCAGTTAAGAGTGGAGGCCGCCTTGGGTAGTTGGAAAGGTTATTATTTACTCGACCCTCTGCAACTACGGACAAGGGTGCTGCGTGGTGGTTTTCGCAGCAACAATTCTAGGTTTCGAATTGTCGGGGCGGGGAAGTATTAGAACGCTAATTATTATCCCCGAGGGCGTGTTAGGCGACCCAATCGCTAGATTTTTACGGTACAGCCATGAAGGTACCAAGAGTTCACTGAGGGATGGCCTAGTAGATTCTCTAGCAATGGAATTACGGTGGTGTCGGACAGTTAGATCCGTCGGTTGTTCCGCTATCTAGTCTAACCGTTGACCGCGAAGGACGGGATTATCTTGTACTGTTGGGATCTAGGTAGATGCTTACCTAGGCTTGGAAAAGCGACAGGACGGGCCGGGATGGGACGGTTATAGGTTAAATCGAGTTTTCCTTAACCCTTAAACTGGCATGGCGTATATATATGCCATGAGTAACATGTCCCACCGTGCGCATGGCGTATATATACGCCAAAGGGTGCCAGGCATGATTCAAATGTCCCGCGGTGTAAAGGGGTCACCCATACCGTAGCCAGGGGCGATTGTAAACAGACGTCATCTTGAAAAAAAATCTAGAGCAGGCCTCCTTTGTTTCCCAGGCCTTAGTTAGTGGCCAGACACTATACCGAGCGCATCACGACCCAGCGTGCGACCTCGCTCAGCGCACCGTGCCGCGCAGTCTTTGACCGAAGATGAAATTACCAATGAATTGTTCAAGAACGTTGACGAATCTGATATTGACGACTCGGATATAGATGAGGACTATACACAGCCTGAAGAAATAAAAACCACGGATAGTGAGGGTGAACATGTTGGTGGTCACGAGGGTGAGGATGCCACAAGAGTTACCCGCTACTACCCAACACCACCTCGCGCCCAAGCACGTCGTTCATCTGTTCCATTGCACGTTTATGATATGATCGACGAGTCTGAAACAGGTGAATCTTTCTCAGGTTTTAGTGATGTAGAATCGGAAATAGTTTACCCCGGCTGCTAGTGCCAGTACAAGTTTCACCTCATCAGCTGCCCGCCCAGCCAAGTGTCGCCGCATGGAACAATATGGCGACAATGAGGAACAAATTCCCTTATGTTCCAAATCTTTTCTCTCATCTTCCCTTCCTGCCCTTACTGTTGCAATGCCTGCTTTCAGCTCCTGGTCCCCGGATTCCTCGCCGTGGTGCAGATAATGGCTCTCGGAAGGCAGCAGGTTTATTTGTGTGGAGTGATGGGGAAGATTTTGTTCCACAAATTCCTGACTTTGACAACAGAGATGTGGGAATTACAGATCTTTTCCCTGATACTGGTGACGAATTGAGTGAAATGGACTTCTTTACTTCATATTTCGATGAGCCACTCATGGAACACATTGTTCACGAAACGAACAGACTTGCGGCCGATCTCATTGAAGGTGAGGAGGTATCAGAATTTTCACGACTACAGCGTTGGAAAGAGACAACTGTTGGTGAACTGTATGTGTTTTTCGCTATTTGCATGTTGATGAAACATTGTGTGAAACACGTAATATCAGATTATTGGAGCAAAGACAACGCTGTTCCAACACCATTGTTCGGGAAATATATGTCCCGAGACAGATTTCTGTTGATCCTACGGTGCCTTCATTTTGCAAATAATGCAGACGAGAGACAGGATGATAGGCTTTGGAGGGTGAGGCACGTGCTAAATGACCTGATTGGAAAGTTCGGAGATTACTACGTACCAGCTCAGAAGCTGGTTATTGATGAATCCCTTGTGCTTTTCAAAGGACGTGATGCCTTCAAGCAGTATATTCCCTCAAAACGTCACCGATTTGGATTGAAATTCTTTGTGCTCTGTGACTGTGAATCAGGAATGGTGTTACACATGATACTTTATTCAGCCACAAATGTAGACATTCCTGCTAATGACAAACATGGCTTCTCAGGTAGTGTGGTGAAGGCACTGCTTTCACCATATCTGAACAAGGGCCACATATTGTACACAGATAACTATTATACCAGTCCCTTACTAACGAAATTCTTGATTCATAATGAGACTAGAGTGTGTGGCATAGTAAAGCCAAAACGAAAGGAAATGTCTGTGTTTGACACTGCGATGCAAGTAGGTGATTGTGAGGTAAGAAAAAGTGGTGCAATACTTTCAGTGCGGTGGAAAGACAGGCGTGAAGTGAACATGTTGACCACCATTCACCCTGGTACAATGGTGGACAGTGGCAAGGTGAACAGAACAACAAAGCAATTAATATATAAGCCAGATTGTGTGATGAACTACAACATCAACATGCGTTTAGTTGATAAATGTGACATGATGGTGGGTGCTGTAGAGTGTGTACGGAAAACACTGAAGTGGACAAAGAAAATGATTTTCCACCTTATTGACGTAACAATGCTGAACAGTTGCAACATGTATCTTGTGAAAACAGGTAGAAAACCATATTTCCGTTCATTTAGTTTTCAAGTTGTGAAACAGTTACTAGGTAAATTTGGCAAAGACACCCCTGGCATACAAAGACCCATTCGAGACCAATTATCGAACCATACTCCTGCACCCAGGCTCGCTTACAGGGAGGCCTTTCTCATACACCAAATCAAGAAATTACCACCAACTGGAGCACGTGCAGGAGGCCAGCGTCGGTGTGTTGTGTGTTGCAGCACCAAATTGAGGCCACAGAAACGTAAATTGATGTTAACATGGTGCGAAGCGTGTGCCGTCCCTCTGTGCCATATCGACTGTTTCGCACAGTATCACAGTCTCCAAGACTACTTAACGTGTAATACTTTTGTAAATAAATGTACATATCAAGTTAATTTTAGTGTTTATATTGAAAAAAACAAATACATTGTATATTTCCTGTAAACTATACCATTATAGTGGGCATACTTGTGACACTAATATGTGAGCGCCTAGTGAGTGTATACCAGTTGTATTATAATACAACGTCCAGTGGTAATAATTGGAACAATACTAGCGAGAAAAATGTGTGTAAAATGACCCAAGAATACTGTAAATAATTCCACGAAAATGAGAAAATAAATTCGCGGCAACTGGGGCCTCCTGAGCGGCGGTGAGTGACGGCTCCCTGAAGCATCACCCTGAGCGGCGGTGAGTGACGGCTCCCTGAAGCATCACTCCTGAGCGGCGGTGAGTGACGGCTCCCTGAAGCATCACTCCTGAGCGGCGGTGAGTGACGGCTCCCTGAAGCATCACCCTGAGCGGCGGTGAGTGACGGCTCCCTGAAGCATCACCCGTGAGCGGCGGTTTGTGACGGCTCCCTGAAGCATCACCCTGAGCGGCGGTGAGTGACGGCTCCCTGAAGCATCACCCGTGAGCGGCGGTGAGTGACGGCTCCCTGAAGCATCACCCGTGAGCGGCGGTGAGTGACGGCTCCCTGAAGCATCACCCGTGAGCGGCGGTGAGTGACGGCTCCCTGAAGCATCACCCGTGAGCGGCGGTGAGTGACGGCTCCCTGAAGCATCACCCGTGAGCGGCGGTGAGTGACGGCTCCCTGAAGCATCACCCTGAGCGGCGGTGAGTGACGGCTCCCTGAAGCATCACCCCTGAGCGGCGGTGAGTGACGGCTCCCTGAAGCATCACCCGTGAGCGGCGGTGAGTGACGGCTCCCTGAAGCATCACCCCTGAGCGGCGGTGAGTGACGGCTCCCTGAAGCATCACCCCTGAGCGGCGGTGAGTGACGGCTCCCTGAAGCATCACCCTGAGCGGCGGTGAGTGACGGCTCCCTGAAGCATCACCCCTGAGCGGCGGTGAGTGACGGCTCCCTGAAGCATCACCTCTGAGCGCTCACGCTCTGTGACGTCATCGGTCAACTGGTCGGCTAAAAATTGTCATTGGTAAGCACAGTAGATTTTTTTTATTATTTTTTCCTGTGCTCAGGGGACACAAGGTAACATGTTTAGAAGACGAAAAAAAAATAGAATTTTTTTTTCCTTGCGCACAGGGGTGTAAATGTCCTCAGGACCCCTGAGCAGTGGAAGGGTTAAGTACTAAATTAAGTTCCCTGCATATTAAGTTCCCTTTCAAGTTAAGTATCCCGTCGTTAGTTAAGTGTTCCCCCTTGTTTAAGTATTCTCGTGTATAAGTGTTATTATTTTCTAAGTATTTTTTTCACATGATTATATTAAGGAGGTCTGGAGTTTTTGTTTTTGTGTTGTGCAGCATTAATTCTCTGAGAGAATTACTAAGGTGAGTGGTTTACTGTTTTCAAGTGCAGTGAAGTGCAATGCATTAAAGTGAATTCAGTGAAAGACTTAGTGAAAATCGTGGAAAATTTTTGTGATGACAAGGGTGCTCAGAAAGTTAAGGAGGTACCGAGGCGAGTTTTGGTTGTGGGAGATTCCCAGGTGAGGTATATAGACAGAACGTTTTGTGCCAGAGATAGGGTGAACAGATTAAGAGTTTGCTATCCGGGAGCTGGAATTGGTGATATTGTTGGAAACATGAAAGATATTATGACGGGAAATGGGAGCAAACCCATTATTTGTATTAGTGTAGGGGGTAATGATGTTGGGAGAGTTAGAAGTGAGGAACTAATACTGAAATTCAAGACAGCAATAGAATTAGTTAGGAGCAAGGGAGGAATCCCGATCATATGTGGCATTCTTCCAAGAAAGGGAGTGGGAAATGAATGGATGTCGAGGGCACTTGGTGTCAATTGCAGGCTGGAAAGATATTGCAAATCTAATGCAATATCTTATATATACAACTGGGAACACTTCTATGGAAGAAATGAAATGTATGCTCGGGATGGGGTGCATCTATCGAGAGCTGGGGTTGTTGCTGTTGCAAACTCGTTGGAAGAAGTGGTTAGAGGTGTTTGTTTGGGTTTAAACTGTCAGTAGATAGAGGTATTGGAATTGATTTGGAGGAAGGATGTAATAAAAGTGTGTGTTTGCGGGAGAAAGGAATTGGCAAAATGATCAGGGAAAGAGAAGGGCCTCAAAATAACAATTCACTTAGGGTATATTACACAAACAGTAGAAGTCTAAGAAATAAAATTAACGAATTAAATGCTCTTGTCTGCACAGAAAAAATAGATATTATTGCACTTACCGAAACGTGGATGAATGTTGATAATAGAGAACTATTAGCCGAATATCAAATAAATGGATTTAAACTATTTCACACAGATAGATATATTAGACGAGGAGGTGGAGTAGCCATGTAGGTTAGGGACAATTTGAAATGTAGTCTCAAAGAGGGAATCAAAACTGAGCCACACACAGAAACTATTTGGATAGAATTAAACGAAAAAGCAAATAATATTATAATAGGAGTTATATATAGGCCACCAAATTTAGACAGAATGGAAGCAAAGCATCTATGGGATGAAATATCTAGGGCATCTAGATCTAACAGTATTTATGTCATGGGTGACTTTAATTTGAGTGGAATAAACTGGTTGAACAAAACAGGGAATAGTGAAGCAGAAGATTTTCTAGAATTAATTGACGATTGCTTTCTTACGCAACACATTAAGGAACCAACACGGGAAAATAATATTTTAGATTTAGTGTTAACTAACAGGGAAACACAAATTAATGACATCGAAATAGGGAGTGAGCTAGGGAACAGTGATCACATAGAAATCAGATTTGGCATAGAATGGAATAGACCTGTAGGAGAAAATTCTGTTAAAGTGCCAGATTTTCGAAAAGCTGATTTTAATAGCCTAAGAAATTTTTTGGGTCAAATTGATTGGAAAGTCTTGGGTATGGGGTGTGGGCCGGTCTTGGAGCGAGACATGAACCCAGCGATAGGTGATGTAAATGGGGATTTCGATGTGGATTCAATTTATAACGTATTTAAGAATATTCTAAACAAAGCACAGGAACGTAGTATACCACACAAATTGAATAGATCGATTACTAATGACCCAAAGTGGATAACAAAGAATTTGAAGAATCTTATAGGTAAAAAGAGAGCTTGGTACAAAAGGATTAAAAATGGGGAGGTCACTTTAGAACAGGAATTCGTACAACTAGTTAGAAATGTTAAAAAAGAGATAAGGAAAGCAAAAAGAAACTATGAAGTTCGTATAGCAGGGCAAGCAAAGACAAATCCTAAATAGGGTTTTTTCAGTTATATCGAACTAAGACTAGGGAAAGGATAGGTCCATTAAAAACTGAGACAGGTCAAATAACAGATAGTGATGAAGAGATGAGTAGTATTTTTAATAAATATTTTGTATCTGTATTTACTAAAGAGGAACTTAACAATATGCCTTCAGCCCAACAAGTCTATGTGGGTGGGGACGAGGACAGGTTGACGAGTTTAGCAGTTACCAGGGAGGATGTTCTTAAACAAATAGTAAAACTCAAACCAAACAAATCCCCAGGGCCGGATGAAGTGTTTGCCAGAGTGCTGAAAGAATGCAAAGAGGAGCTTTGTGACCCACTGTCAATTATATTTAATAAATCAATAGAGTCAGGCAGAGTGCCAGAGTTTTGGAAAGTTGCTAATGTGATACCAGTTTTTAAGAAAGGAGATAGATTACTTGCGTCTAACTATCGACCAATTAGCCTAACGTCTATTGTGGGAAAGTTACTCGAATCTATAATAGCAAATAAAATTCGTCTTCATCTTGAAAAACATAAATTAATAATTGAGTCGCAACATGGTTTTATAAATGGCCGTTCATGTTTAACAAATTTGTTATCTTTTTATTCTAGCATAGTTGAGGCAGTTGATAGTGGTAAGGATTGTGATGTTGTGTACCTTGACTTTAGCAAAGCTTTCGATACAGTGCCACATGAAAGACTGATTAAAAAGATAGAGGCTCATGGTATTGGGGGTGCTATATTAAGCTGGATTAGGGCATGGCTATACCAAAGGAAACAGAGAGTTAGTATAAATGGAGTCAAGTCAGAGTGGGAAAATGTTGTAAGTGGAGTGCCTCAAGGCTCTGTCCTGGGACCTCTGTTGTTTATAATATATATAAATGATTTAGATTCAGGTTTGAGTAGCAACATTTGCAAATTTGCCGATGATACGAAAATCGGTAGGGAAATTAATTCGGAGGAGGACTCACTATCACTTCAAGTTGATCTAGATAGGGTTTTGAAATGGTCAAAGGACTGGCAGATGCAGTTTAATGCTGATAAATGTAAAGTTCTGAGGCTAGGTAATGATGATAGAGTTACAAGATACGAGCTAGATGGTGTTGAGATTGCGAAGTCGGATTGCGAAAGGGATCTGGGAGTTATAATTAGTAAGAATTTAAAACAAAAGGATCAATGCATAAATGTTCGTAATAAGGCAAATAGGACACTCGGATTTATTAATCGCAGCGTAAGTAACAAGACACCTGGTGTGGTTCTCAAGCTATATCTTGCTCTGGTTAGGCCCCATTTAGATTATGCAGTTCAGTTTTGGTCGCCATATTATAGAATGGATATAAATTCACTTGAACGTGTCCAGCGTAGGATGACTAAGTTAATTCCCCAAATTAGAAATCTTTCATATGAAGAAAGATTAACAAAGCTTAATTTGCATTCACTGGAAAGGCGAAGAGTTAGGGGTGACATGATAGAGGTTTACAAGTGGATGAATGGACATAACAAAGGGGATATTAATAGGGTATTGAAAGTATCAACACAGGACAGAACGCGAAACAATGGGTATAAATTGGATAAGTTTAGATTTAGGAAAGACTTGGGTAAATACTGGTTCAGTAACAGGGTTGTTGATTTGTGGAACCAATTGTCGCGTAACATTGTGGAGGTGGGGTCCCTCGATTGTTTCAAGCATGGGTTGGACATGTATATGAGTGGGATTGGGTGGTTATAAATAGGAGCTGCCTCGTATGGGCCAATAGGCCTTCTGCAGTTGCCTTTGTTCTTATGTTCTTATTTTTCAAAGTCGCTTGGAAAATCTCAGTTTTGGGAATAAATTCTAGTTTTGTGTCTAGCCATACGATCATCGGGTCGTCAGTGTTAATTCAAGTGTGCGATTAAAGTGATCCGAGTTAGAACTTTGAGAGACCAGAAGTCGATTTTTGGTCATTTAAACGCATTAGCGTTGGGACTCTGAAATTTTTCTAGTGGTTTTACTCAGCGCTCAGTGAGACAGCGGTCTGTAATTGTTTGCGCTCTCCCAAGGCCAAGTGTCTAGTGAGTGTTATATTCAGTAAAGAAACAAGTCAACTACGCGCCAGTATTTAATTTATAATTTGGGGAAAATAATTACTAATTTTTATTAAGATTCAGCGCGACTCTGTAGCGTCGCGGCTATCAGTGCTAATTTCTCATCATTTTACAACGCGACCGGCGGTGAACAAGTGTATACTATGTAAACATCGAGTTCATTAAGTAACGTAAATAAGTAATTTATCATTAATTCTTGTTTAATTAATAAATACTTATAATTATTTCTGAGCGCCGTTGTTAGCGTCGGGCGTTAGGAATTAAATAATTGTTGAAGTCTTAAACATCGCGCCAGTATTAAAGTACTAGTAACGTCTTCAGTTCTAGTGTGTTTAAGAATTACAAAAGAAATAGTTAAGAAATTCAGTTAACGTAAAGTGTTGTATTAATTACGCGCTGGTATTCCCTGTATAAATTTCAGTATATTTTGTTCAAGAATGCGGTAATTATCAATATTTTTCTAAGATTTATATTGGTCTTGCATTTAGAGACAAGACATTCTTACTTTAATTTTTTATAATTGCGTTACCAGTCATCTTCGAGTGTCAAATAAATATAGTGAAAATTACATTACATTACATTTTATCAAGTTCATTCTAGTAGTTTCGATCAATTAACAATTAACGTAACCTTTTTATGTCGTTATAGTTGCGCATGTATTTTATGCAACATCGTATACAGTGTTTTGTTTCACGAGTGATAATTAGTAGTCGAGGCCGGTTGCGTATTTCCATCTGTCCTCATATAAATTTTACGAATGAGGATAATAAGACTTAAGGAATTCATTCATTGGTGGAGCGTAGTCAACGAGATTCTGCCACCGGCAGCTGTCATCGCCTTGTCAACAGGCGATGGTCCTCACTGGGGCTCGAGAAATCGATTAGGATGGGTGGCAATAAATGATACTTCCGGTTTGGACACACGGAGCATTTTTCCAAGGAAACGTTTTGTGTTTTTATTAGAGGTTATTTATGAAACCAAATGGTGTGTTAAAATTTCACCCTGATCCGATGATGGGTCTTGAAATTACGTTTTGGGGTGAAATGGTTTTTATCAATGAATGGACAATTTATGCAGACGCACCCTCGCCAATACCCCATCCTTACCCAAGCAACCCTCCCTGTCCAGGCTCCCCTTCCATCCTACAACCACCAACCTCAAACCTTTCCTACCTACAACCCCGTTCCCCAACCTTACCTCCAGGCCAACCCATGCCCACCACAATCCCTGGCAGACCCATACCAACCCCAGCCAAATACCACCCAAACCCTTGTCGACGCGTTATTGGAATTGTGGAAAACTACATTTCCCTCTCAACCCCCACCCTTACAACCCCCTGTTTACAACCCCCCTCCACTTCCTCGCTCAGTCAGCAGATTACAGAACCAACTAGGGACGAAAACACGCTGGTCCTGATATTCACGAACAATGAGGAGTTAATCAGAGACATTACTGTCTCAGACACTACGTACTCGGACCACAAGCTCATTGAAGTGCAAACTAACATTAATAACGGTAGTAGGCCCAAGAGAAACAACAAGCGAGAAGGGCTATTCAATAAATGCAATTTTAATAATAAAAGGATAGACTGGGAGAAAATAAACAGGGAACTTACAAACATTCAATGGAAAAATGTTCTAAGAAATAAAAATCCTACACAGGGAATAGAAAAACTGACTTCTGAAGCATATGAAGTCTGTCTGAAACATGTTCCTTTAAGGAAAGCCAGAAAGAGGTCAATGTAGAAAGAGAACACAGACAACATTACAAAAGGAGGAAGAAATTAACGGAAATGCTTAAGCAGACACGACTCTCCATACAAAGAAGAAATAATTTAAACAGGGAGATTGAAGAAATCGAACAGAGACTGAAGCATTCCTATCAGACTGAAGAAAGGCAACTAGAACAGAAAGCAATTCAAGAAATAAAGAAAAACCCAAAATATTTCTTCACACATGCTAAATCAAAAGCGAAAACCACTGTCAGTACTGGACCTATTCGTATTAGTGAAGGTTCATACACTGAGGATGACAAAGAAATTAGTGAAATCCAAAAAAATCAGTATGAAGACATGTTTAGCACTCCGATACGCAGCATGAAAGTGGAAGATTCGGACAATTTCTTTATGAATGATACTCAACACCAGTAAATATAACTGATATCAACACGAGCGTGGCAGATTTTGAAAGAGAAATTGACAATATGCCCATGCACTAAGCCCCGGATCCAGACTCATGGAATTCAATATTTATAAAGAAATACAAAGTGCAAGTAGCACAGGCACTCAGTATAGTATGGAGGGAGAGCTTGGACACAGGGGAGATACCAGATGTGCTTAAAGCAGCAGACAATGCCCCTCTACATAAGGGTGGTAGCAACCCATTGGCAAAGAATTATAGACCAGTTGCACTAACGTCCCACATAATAAAAGTATTTGAAAGAGTGATCAGGAGTCAGGTCACTAGATTCATGGAAACCAATGACCTCCACAATCCAGGCCAACATGGATTTAGAGCAGGAAGATCATGCCTCTCACAGCTACTTGACCACTATGACAAAATCACTAAGGCATTAGAGGAAAAACATAATGCAGATGTCGTAGACACAGATTTTGCAAAGGCATTCGACAAATGTTACCTGGTTGGTTGATACCTGGTTGATGGGGTTCTGGGAGTTCTTCTACTCCCCAAGCCCGGCCCGAGGCCAGGCTCGACTTGTGAGAGTTTGATCCACCAGGCTGTTGCTTGGAGCGGCCCGCAGAGCCACATACCCACCACAGCCCGGCTGATCCGGGACTTCTCTTAGGAAACAGTCCAGTTTTCTCTTGAAGATGTCCACGGTTGTTCCGGCAATATTTCTTATAGTCGCTGGGAGGACGTTGAACAACCGCGGACCTCTGATGTTTATACAGTGTTCTCTGATTGTGCCTATGGCACCTCTGCTCTTCACTGGTTCAATCTTGCATTTTCTTCCATATCGTTCACTCCAGTACGTTGTTATTTTACTGTGTAGATTTGGGACCTGGCCCTCCAGTATTTTCCACGTGTATATTATTTGGTATCTCTCTCGTCTCCTTTCTAGAGAGTACATTTGGAGAGCTTTGAGACGATCCCAATAATTTAGGTGTTTTATCTCGTCTATGCGTGCCGTATATGTTCTCTGTATTCCCTCTATTTCAGCAATCTCTCCTGCTCTGAAGGGGGAAGTGAGTACTGAGCAGTATTCGAGACGGGACAACACAAGTGACTTGAAGAGTACAACCATTGTGATGGGATCCCTGGATTTGAAAGTTCTCGTAATCCATCCGATCATTTTTCTGGCTGATGCGATATTTGCTTGGTTATGCTCCCTAAACGTTAGATCGTCGGACATCATTATTCCCAAATCCTTGACATGCTGTTTTTCTACTATGGGAAGATTTGATTGTGTTTTGTACCCTGTATTATGTTTCAGATCCTCATTTTTGCCGTACCTGAGTACCTGAAATTTATCACTGTTAAACATCATATTATTTTCTGCTGCCCAATCGAAAACTTTGTTGACATCTGTTTGTAGTTTTTCAATGTCTTCAGCAGAGGTAATTTTCATGCTGATTTTTGTGTCATCTGCGAAGGATGACACGAAGCTGTGACGTGTATTTTTGTCTATATCAGATATGAGAATAAGGAACAGTAGCGGTGCAAGGACTGTACCTTGAGGTACAGAGCTTTTAACATCGCTTGGACTCGATTTTATCTGATTGACTGTTACTCTTTGTGTTCTGTTCGACAGGAAATTGAGTATCCAGCGTCCTACTTTTCCAGTTATTCCCATTGACCTCATTTTGTGAGCTATCACCCCATGGTCACATTTGTCGAAAGCCTTTGCAAAGTCTGTGTATACAACATCTGCATTTTGCTTTTCTTCTAGGGCTTCTGTGATTTTGTCATAGTGGTTGAGTAACTGTGACAGACAGGATCTTCCCGCTCTAAATCCATGTTGTCCTGGATTGTGCAATTCATTGTTTTCCATAAAACTAGAAATTTGATTCCTAATCACTCTTTCAAACACTTTTATTATGTGTGATGTTAGTGCAACTGGCCTATAATTTTTTGCCAAGGCTTTACTCCCCCCTTGTGCAACGGAGCTATATCTGCAGATTTAAGTGCTGCTGGTATCTCCCCTGTATCCAGGCTCTTTCTCCATATTACGCTGAGTGCTCTCGCTACTGGTACTTTACATTTCTTTATGAATATTGAATTCCATGAGTCAGGCCCAGGGGCTGAGTGCATGGGCATATTGTCAATTTCTCTTTCAAAGTCTTCCGAGTTTGTGGTAATATCCGTTATATTATCTGCAGCTTGAATGTCATTCATAAAGAAGCTGTCTGGGTCATCAACTTTCATGTTGTTAATTGGTGTGCTAAACATAGCCTCATACTGGCTTCTTAGAATTTCACTAATCTCTTTGTTGTCCTCTGTGTACGTACCTTCATTTGTAATTAACGGTCCAATACTGGTCGAGGTTTTGGATTTTGATTTAGCGTATGTGAAAAAATATTTCGGATTTTTCCTTATCTCTTGTATAGCTCTCTGTTCCAATTCCATTTCCTCAGACTCATATGATCGCTTCAACGTTTGTTCGATTTCTTCGATCTCCCTGCTTAGGCTTATTTTCCTTGCTTGTGATAGTTGTGTCTGCCGAAGCATTTCCGTAATTTTTTCCTTCTCCTGTACAGTCGTCTGCGTTCTCTTTCTAGAGTGTTCCTCTTTCTGCCCCTCCTCACCGGCACGTGCTTCAAGCAGACCTTGTAAGCTTCAGCTGTCAGTTGAGCTATTCCCTGTGTGGGAGTTTTGTCGCTTAAGACCGTCTCCCATTGAATGGTTGAAAGGTCTACATTTATTTTTTCCCAGTCAATCCTCTTATTGTTGAAATTGAATTGATTGAATATTCCTTCTCGCTTGTTGGGTCTCTTAGATCTACTACCGTTATTTATGCTAGTTCGCACTTCAATGAGCTTATGGTCTGAGTATGAAGTATCTGAGATTGTTATGTCTCTGATTAGTTCATCATTGTTTGTGAATAACAAGTCTAGTGTGTTTTCGTTCCTAGTTGGTTCTGTAATCTGTTGATTGAGCGAGAATTTGTCACAGAATCTCAAAAGTTCTCTGACCTGTGGCTGGTTTTTTCCCGGGTCATTCCCTGCTATGATATTTGTGTTTGCCATTCTCCATCTTAGACTCGGTAAATTGAAATCTCCAAGGAAGATAATATCTGGAGCTGGGTTTGCTAGGTCATCAAGTATGTTCTCTATTTTGTGCATCTGCTCTGTGAATTCCTCAACCGTTGTATCTGGCGGTTTATATATTAAAATAATAATTAGGTTTAGTTTCTCTACCTTAATTCCAAGTACCTCTACCACCTCATTAGTTGAGTTTAGTAGTTCTGTGCATACCAGGTCCTCTTTAATATACAGACCTACTCCCCCATTTGACCTAGTTTTTCTATCACATCTGTATAAATTATAATTTGGAATCCAGATTTCACCATCCATGTAATCTTTTGTATGAGTTTCCGTGAATGCCCCAAATATGGAGTTTGACTCTAATAGGAGACCATTTATGAACTTGACTTTATTTCTTGACTTTGGCTTTAGACCTTGAATGTTTGCAAAAATGAATGATTGTCC
This sequence comes from Procambarus virginalis, assembly GCA_020271785.1. Classification (NCBI taxonomy): domain Eukaryota; kingdom Metazoa; phylum Arthropoda; class Malacostraca; order Decapoda; family Cambaridae; genus Procambarus; species Procambarus virginalis. The sequence goes on from WNGS01140109.1 coordinate 30,742, forward strand.
ATATTGTGTGTCACTTCTGGAAGGTTTTGGTGGTTCTCCCTCCTCTCTACCCTGACCCAGGGTGTGTTGTTGTGGCAATGGTTTGTCCAGTTTTGGAAGTGATATTGGGGAGTGTGGTAGTCTCTGTGTAGTTGGGGGGTGTAGTATGTGTGGGCTTGATGACGAAATGTAGTCCAGTCTCGGGCATTTCCCCCTCTCCATCCGTACTCCTGCCACGTTTCTGCCTGTCTGTTTCTCCCTCTGTTTCTGCCTGCCTCTAAAAAATGTTCAGGGCTATTATATTGGACTTCCTCTCTTATATAGCGCTGTGTACCTCTGACGTGGAAATCGGGGCAATGAAGATCGTAGCATTTCCTCTCATTAACTGAGAGTTTGCATAGCTTAGGGTGAAAATATCTACATTCTGTATCAAAACGACATCTGCCTTTCCCTAACCAGTTCCGGCATTTCCGTGGGTGCATGAATGAGCATTCCGTGCCTCTGGGCCCATATCTGCACTGTCCTTTTGCATAATACCTGCAAATATTTTCATCTGTGATTGTATTTTTCTTGTTTGTATCCGTGTACGACTTGGCTACCTCTGTGATTTTTGTTCCAACTGTCTCGTTTCTGCATTTATTCTCAGTATTACCCTTATCTTTCGCCTTGTTGCTTTCGTCTTTCTCATTCGTCTCATTTTTTATCTCCTTATTCATATCACCAGTTTGCTCTACAATATTGCCTTCATTTTTGTGTACCTCGACGCTATGTCCTTCTACATTGCTACTTTGACTCTCTAAATTCTCAATCCCTGGGTTGTGCTCAGAGTTCGTTGCTGTCTTTATATACTCTGCATATATTTCTGGTAGTTTTTGTGTGAATTGTAGCCTGTGTACTTCAGGAATGTCATTCATTAGTTTGGCAATGTTTTCCCACACCTGTCTGTCACTTTCACAGATCCAGTAGGTACCTTCCCTGTTTGCATATTGTGTAGGTAATCCTGTACAACTCAGGTGAAATCTTATGTTACAAATTTACATACAATGCCTACAACAGTCTTCCGAAGTGCCTTATTGCAGCCTCCACACACCTCCATGTTGGGTTTGTGATGTTATAATATTATATGCATATATTTATAATATTATATATATGTATATAATATGTATACAGTATATTTATAATATTACATATTTTATTTGTTAAAGTTTATGTGGGGGTACTTATCGCCTTGTGGAGAAAATATGGTCCTCTTGGGACCGTATACTGAAAGCGGCGATTGGTCACATTTAGCCCAAACCCTCCCTGCATTTTGAAAATATCCCAAACATCCAAATGCGACCATTGAGCCATGTTTTGGAGCCAAATTCTGGCTCTCTAAACGTATTCGCAGTTTTAAATTAAGATTTTTATACCGAAAATATGCCAATTACTGAAAGCGGCGATTGGTCACATTTAGCCCAAACCCTCCCTGCAGTTTTCAAAATATCCCAAACATCCCAAATTCGTCGCTTGAGCCATATTTTGGAGCCAAATTCTGGCTCTCGGCACGTATTCGCAGTTTGAAATTACGAATTTTATACCGAAAACATGCCAATTACTGAAAGCAGCGAGGGATCGCATTTTGCCCAAACCCTCCATGTAGTTTTCAAAATATTCCAACAACCCAAGTTCGACGCTTTACCCATATTTTGGAGCCATATTCTGGCTCTCGGCACGTATTCGCAGTTTGAAATTACGAATTTCTATACCGCAAATATGCCAATTACCGAGAGTGGCGATGGGTCACATTTTGCCCAAACCCTCCTTGCAGTTTTTAAAATATCCCAAACACCCAAATTTGACGCTTGAGCCATATTTTGGAGCCAAATTCTGGCTCTCGCACGTATTCGCAGTTTGAAATTACGAATTTTATACCGAAAGCATGCCATATACTGAGAGCAGCGATGGGTCACA
>WNGS01140123.1:0-11770 GCA_020271785.1 Procambarus virginalis
AGACACTTGGGTTGATATAACGCCAGACCTGTCCCCTGAACGCTCATATCAAGAGGATAACATCAGCGACATATGCCAGGTTGGTTAACATAAGAACTGCCTTTAGAAAACTTGTGTAAGGAATCTTTCAGAACATTATACTACCAATATGTCAGACCAATCCTGTGAGTATGCGGTCTCTAGCATGGAGTCCATTATCTAGTCACGCATAAGACTAAACTGGAAAGGTTCAAAGTTTGCCACCAGACTAGTACCCGAGTTGAGAGGGTATGAGCTACGAGAGAAAGACTACGGGAATTAAACCTCACTTCGTTGGAAGACAGAAGAGTTATGTGGGGACAATGATCACCATATTCAAGATTCTCAAGGGAATCGACAGGGATAAAGACAGGCTGTTTAAACAAGGGGCACACGCACAAGGGACCACAGATGGAAACTGAGTGCCCAAATGAGCCACAGAAGAAGATAAACTTTAAAAGACTTTTTTTAGTGTCAGAGTGGTTGACAAATTGGAGATGCATATAGTAAGTAATGTGTGTGGAGGCTGACTCATACACATTGTCAAGTGTAGATATGATAGACGCCCAATAGGCTCAGGAACCTGTACACCTGTTGATTGACGGTTGAGAGGCGGGACCAAAGAGCCAGAGCTAAACCCCCGCAAGCACAACTAGGTGAGTATACACACACACAACACCACACACACACACCACACACACACACACACACACACACACACACATCACACACACCACACACACTCACACACACACCCACCACACCCACACACACACCACACTCCACACACACACACACACACACACCCACACACACACCACACACCACACACACCCACACACCACCACAAACGATGCAAACAAAGCTGTTGGACCAGACCAAAGTACTGCACCTGTGGATATTAAAGAGGCAGCAGGCTCTCAGGTGTGCCTCTGCAATGATCTTTAATGAGTCACTATGTCGGGATGAAATGCCCAGTGCTGCGGGAAGGAGGCAAATGTCGTACCGATTTTCAAGAAAGGTGACAGGAGGAGGCACTTACGTACAGACCCGTATCATTGACAAGCATCCCCGTAAATACTTGAAAGAAATAAGTAGGACTAAGACTTAGTTGAGCCCCTGGGGGGCATTGGGTTTGTAAACAGCAACCAACATGGTTTCTGGAAGGGAATCATGCCTAGACCGAACCTTTTAGAATGTCTAGGATAAAGTAACAAGGATAAGGCAGGACAGAGAAGGCTTGGGCGACTGCAATCATTTCTTGACTGCCAAAGAGGCCTTTGATACAGTACCGCACAGTGAGACTGCTATACAAACTGAGAGGCAGGCAGAGTAAGCGGAAAGGCCCTAGAATGGTGAAAAACTACCTAACAGGAAGAGACCAGAGGGTAATGGTAAGGGCGCGAGAAGTCGGACTGGAGAACCGTAACAACGTGCAGTTACCCTCAAGGATCGTGCTGGGACCAATCCTCTTCTCTATATTACGTAAATGACATGTTTCAGGAGGTGAGTCATACATGTCAATGTTGGGGATGCGCCCCAAATATAATACTGAGAAGAGTGTGACAGAGAGGATGTAGATCTCCAAGAGGACTTAAACAGGTTGCAGAGATGGTCAGGGAAATGGCTACTGGAGTTACACACCAGTAAATGTCAAAGTTATTGAAATGGGATCACGGTGGATAGGAGACCAAAGGACAGTACAACAAGTGAAGGGGAACAGCCTACCTGTAACGAGTTGAGAACATGAGATCTGGAGTGGATGTGACACCTAATCTAACTCCTGAGGCACATATAAATAGATAAGACAGCAGCGTGACTCTACACTTGCGAAAATTAGACTTCATTCAGAACCTAAATGAGGAGGCTTTTATGGCCTTTACCTGCATACGTGAGACCCGTCTTAGAGTATGGTCCGCGCCATCATGGTAGCCCCCACCTGAAGAAACACATAAGGAAACTGGAGAAGGTTCAGAAATTTGCGATCGAGGCTTGTCCCAGAGTTACGAGGGAAGGATATGAAGAGCGACTGCACAATGGACTGAACCTTACGACCACCTAGAGAAAAGAAGGGTAGAGGGAGATATGATAGGACATATAAAATACTCCGACGGGAATTGAAAAGTGAAATAGATGAAATCGGTTCACAACGTAATAATAACAGAACGCGGGGGCACGGGTGGAAACTGGGAAACTCAGATGAGTCACAGAGAGTTAGGAAGTTTCTTTTAGCAGTGAGAGTAGTGAAAAAAGTGGAATGCACTTGGGAACAGGTTGTGGAAGCAAATACTCATCATAATTTTAAAAGACTAGGTATGATAGGGAATGGGACAGGAGTCTTGCTGTAAGCACCGATAGCTGGCAAAGGCGGGATCCAAGAGTCAATGCTTGCCATCCTGCAAAGCACAGATAGGTAAGTACAGATAGATGGAAGTACACACACACACACACCACACATCACACACCACACACACCACACACTACACACACAACACACACACACACGGGGACCAAAGAGCCAAAGCTCAACCCCCGCAAGCACAAATAGGTGAGTACAATATAGGTGAGTACACACACACCCACACACACACACGAAGCACCTTACGACACTAGAGAAAAGAAGGAGAGGGAGATATGATAGGACATATAAATACTCAGGGAATTGACAAAGTGGAAATAGATGAAATGTTCACACGTAATAATAACAGAACGAGGGGACATGGCTGGAAACTGGAAAACTCAGATGAGTCACAGAGATGTTAGGAAGTTTTCTTTAGCTTGAGAGTAGTGGAAAAAATGGAATGCACTTGGGAACAGGTCGTGGAAGCAAATACTATTCATACTTTTAAGACTAGGTATGATAGGGAAATAGGACAGGAGTCATTGCTGTAAACAACCGATGGCTGGAAAGGCGGGATCCAAGAGTCAATGCTCGATCCTGCAAGCACAAATAGGTGAGTACAAATAGGTGAGTACACACACACACACACACACACACACACACACACACACACACACACACACACACACACCACACACACACACTCACACACACACACACACACCCACACACACACACACACACACCACACACACACACACACACACACCACGCACACACACACACCACACACACACACACACACACAACACACAACAGTATTTTCTTCTACCATCCTTATTTTGTTCATTTATATATTATGATTTATATATTTTATTACACAGTGTTAAAGTTGACAGAATACACACACACACATATATGGCGATTACTGTTGAAAAACTCATTTACAGAGCTGCACTGCTAGGCCTGGAAAGCAATGATCATTTTGTCTAACCATTTTTTTTCACTTCATTTTTTTCACAAAATTAGTTCACCCTTCATCATATCACAATTACATTCAGTACATGAGTTACTAACTTAGGCTCAGTTAAAGCTTCACTAGACAATATTGAAGAATATCAGACACTTTAGGTTTTGATAAAAAAGAAAAATATATATATATATATCATGTACGATTCACCTGTTGCAAGTAAAGGTTTGTAGTTTTGTATTTGTTTTTTCCCGTGTAAAGAAGTATTTCATGTTTTTTTCTCTGTTTCGTGGATGGTTTTCTGTTTTTTTTTCTGTTAATTATTCATTCTGACTTGATTATTTTATCTTTGTTGAATCTCTGTGTTTTCTGTACTCACCTAATTGTGCTTGAGGGAGCTGTGCTTTGGCTCTTTGGTCCCGCCTCTCAACTGTCAATCAACTGGTGTACAGAGTCCTGAGCCTACTGGACTCTATCATATCTACATTTGAAACTGTGTATGGAGTCAGCCTCCACCACATCAGTGCCTAGTGCATTCCATATATTAACTACTCTGACACTGAAAAAATGTTTCTAACGTCTCTGTTTCTGATCTGGGTACTAGGTTTCCACCTGTGTCCCCTTGTTCGTGTCCCACCCGTGCTGAAGAGTTTGTCTTTGTCCACCCTGTCAATTCCCCTGAGAATTTGTAGGTGGTTATCATGTCTCCCCTTACTCTTCTGTTTTCCAGGGATGTGAGGTTCACTCCTTTAGCCTTTCCTCGTAGCTCATTCCTCTCAGTTCCGGGACGAGCCTGGTGGCATACCGCTGAATCTTCTCTAACTTCGTATTGTGTTTAACTAGGTATGGACTCCAGGCTGGAGCTGCATACTCCAGGATTGGTCTTACATAAGTGGTATACAGGGTTCTGAAAGATTCCTTGCACAAGTTTCTAAAGGCAGTTCTTATGTTGGCCAGTCTAGCATATGCCGCTGATGATATTCTTTTGATGTGGGCCTCTGGGGACAGGTTCGGTGTGATATCAACCCCCAGATCTTTCTCTCCATTTGACTCTTGCAGGATTTCACCTCCCAGGTGATACCTTGTGTTCAGCCTCCTGCTCCCTTCGCCTAATTTCATTACCTTACACTTTCCTGAGTTGATCTTTAGCAGCCATTTTCTAGACCATTTCTCCAGGTCATCCTGTAGTCCCTGTCTATCTTCATCCGTCTTGATTCTTCTCATAATTTTTGCATCATAAGCAAACATTGAGAGGAACGAGCCTATACTTTCCGAAAGATCGTTTACATATATGAGAAACAGGACGGGTACCAGTACTGAGCCCTGTTGGACTCCGCTGGTGACATCTCGCCACTCTGATGTTCCTCCCTCACCGTTACTCGCTGTTTCCTGTTGCTTAAGTACTCCCCTATCCACTGGAGCACCTTCCCTTTTACTCCTGCCTGTTACTCCAACTTTTTTAACAGCCTTTTATGGATTACTGTGTCAAAGGCTCTCTGGCAGTCCAGAAAATGCAGTCGGCCCACCCTTCTCTTTCCTGCCTAATTTTTGTTGTCTGGTCAAAGAATTCTATTAAACCTGTGAGGCACGATTTACCATCCCTGAACCCATGTTGGTGGTGCGATTCAAAGCAATTTCCCTCCAGATGTTCAACGAGCCTTTTCCTCACGATCTTCTCCATCAACTTGCATGGTATTCAAGTTAGGGAAACTGGCCTGTAGTTCAGTGCCTCTTGCCTGTCACCCTTCTTGTATATTGGGGTTACGTTAGCTGTCTTCCAACTTTCTGGTAAGTCTCCTGTTTCCAGTGACCTGTTATACACCATAGAGAGAGGCATACTTAGTGATTCTGCACCTTCCTTTAGTATCCATGGTGAGATTCTGTCAGGCCCAACATCCTTTGTCACATCTGGCTGTGCGTGTATGTTTGTGTCGTTGAAACATTTGTGGCTTCTTGAGTCTTACCAGATCCAATTTCCTTTTTCTGAATACTCTCCCAAGACTCCTTCCAAGTTATACTTTTTCAGTGGGACATATTTTATGAAAATTGTATTTGTGTCGGTATTAATTTCTTTGTCTCTTTCTGTGTTCGTTGTGTTGTGATCATTGTGTTGTGTTCCTTGTGGTGTGAGAGAGAGAGAGAGAGAGACAGAGAGAGAGAGAGAGAGAGAGAGAGAGAAGAGGAGAGAGGAGGAGAGAGAGAGAGAGAGAGAGAGAGGCGAGAGAGAGAGAGAGAGAGAGAGAGAGGAGAGGTGGGAGCGGGGTAGGGGGGAGGGAGAAAGGTAGGGAATGAGAGAGAAAGAGGGAAGAGAGATGAACTTTAAATGAGGGGGGTAAGTAAGCAATTATCAAGAGAAAGCTATTACAATTATATAACCTTGGATATGAGGATAGGATTTAGGATGGGATGGATGAAAAGAATGGTGCCCGACCTTTTGACGGTCGGGGATTGAACGCCGACCTGTAATAACCTAAGAAGGGTAGGCAACGTCTATGACACGTGCTGCTAACCGATTCTCTGTGTATTCGATTAATCCATATCCCAGTCTCACATGTTGCTATGTATCTTGGCTACACCATGCGACATGGTCGCTACTTGCATTTAATCTGGAAGAAAGTAGTTTTAATTGGTCAACAATCGTCCAGTCCATCTTGCCTTCAGTTTCCTTATCAAATATGCCTCGTTTAAGTTCGTGTATCATCCAGTAAGATGCTCAAACTGCAGCATTGTTTGGGTAGCGGCTCGGAGCCTTGCCAGAGGTCAGGTGATGAGAGTGAAGGGCTTTACCTGTTCGCTAGATCACTGTTTGCTTCGGTGAGTGGCTGTGTGCTAGGGCGAAGAGATTGCATGTTTGGGGAGCGAGTTCAGGTTTGATGAGTGTGTGTATGTTGGGCAGTTTGATTGGCATCCATCCCCATTATTCCCCTATTTCTAACAACCCTTACAATCCCCCTCCTACTACCCCCCCCCTAAATCTTAACAAACAACACAGAAATCCTTAATAGGTTCAACGATAGCAGGCGGCTCGACATCAGCGAGGCACTACACACATCAAAAAGTCAACACCATCAATCAACAGCCAATTAATGCACAGCTATATCAACCCACTTCAATGCATCGTATGGGCCAATTGGGCCTCTGCAGTTACTCTCATTCTCATGTACCCATCTCACCCAGACCAATAAAAAGCGAGGGGTATGTCAAATGTTTCATACACAGTGCATCGAGTGTATCATAAACGTTGTTCATAAGTATAGTGTTAAGTGTTTAGAAGTCTTTGAGAATGTAAGAAGCCTTACGAAAAGCTTCTAGCGTCAGACCATTAATAAAAAATGAATTTTGGAGAATTGATATTTTTATTACCACCGACAGTGAAGGAAAAACATAAGAAATATTGAAAAATTCGTGTTAGAATTATTAATCTTACTTTTTCGGTCATATTCAACAGAATATATAATATATATATATATAATATATATATATATATATATATATATATATATATATATATAATGCAAACAAGCGTGAATGGTAACCAGGCATGCATGCAACTGAAAACTCACACCCCAGAAGTGACTCGAACCCATACTGCCATGAGCACTATGCATCTAGCGTACAGGACAACTTCACCACTCGACCATCACGACCGTTCAAAAGATGATGGTAGCCCGAAGCTACTTTACCCCACCTATCCCGACGGCGCTCTGATGGTAACCTTGATGAGTTTCGGTTGCAAGTATGCCTGGGAACACATTCAGGCTTGTTTGCATTTTTGTTTCTAACGTGTTGCCCCAAAGAATGAGGTGATTGTATAAATATTATGCCCAAGATTACCATCAGAGCGCCGTCGGGATGGTGGGGTAAATAGCTTCGGCTACCATCATCTTTGAACGGTCGTGATGGTCGAGTGGTGAAGGTATCCTGTACGCCAGATGCATAGTGCTCATGGCATGTATGGGTTCGAGTCACTTCTGGGGTGTAGGTTTCGGTTATATATATATATATATATTATATATATATATATATATATTATATATATATATATATATATATATATATATATATATATATAATATAATATTATTCGTATATATATAAATCATTTTGAGGCAATGGAGTTACTTGAACTCGCGTTTGGTGGTTTCCAGATCGCTTCCTTAACCGACTTAGCCACGGTAGCAGGAGAATTTGGATGTGTGGCACACACAGGTGCATGTGAGTGTGCAGACAGGAGCATGTGAGTGTGGCAGACAGGAGGCATGTGGGTGTGGCAGACAGGAGGATGTGGGTGTAGCAGGCAGGAGCATGTGGGTGTAGCAAACAGGTGCATGTGGGTGTGGCAGGCAGGAGCATGTGGGTGTGGCAGGCAGGAGCATGTGGGTGTGGCAGACAAGTGCATGTGGGTGTAGGCAGGCAGGTGTATGTTGGTGTAGCAGGCAGGTGTATGTGGGTGTGACTGGCAGGAGCATGTGGGTGTAGCAGGCATGAGCATATGGGTGAGGCAGACAAGTGCATGTGAGTGTAGCAGGCAGGAGCTGAGGGTGTGGCAGGCAGGTGCATGAGGGTGTGGCAGGCAGGAGCATGTGAGTGTGCCAGGCAGGAGTATAAGGGTGTGGAAGACAGGAGCATGTGTGTGTGGCAGACAAGTGCATGTGGGTGTGGCACACAGGTGCATGTGGTTGTGGCACGCAAGTGCATGTGGGTGTGGCACACAGGTGCATGTGGGTGTGGTAGGTAGGTGCCTGTGGGTGTAGCACACAGGTGCATGTGGGTGTGGCAGGCAGGTGCATATGGGTGTGGGAGGCAGGTGCATGTGGGTGTGGCAGGCAGGTGCATGTGGGTGTGGCAGGCAGGTGCATGTGGGTGTGGCAGACAGGTGCATGTGGGTGTGGCAGGCAGGTACATGTGGGTGTAGCTCCCAGGTGACACACACTTGTGTTTATATGCTCCCGCGGCAGTAAAGTGCTACAGTTGTTTACAGTAATGCAGAGTTTCTTGTTTACGATCATTTTGGAATTCCGTTTGCGTCGTATTTACAAGATTTACGGCAGCTGGGAGAAGCATTACCAAAGAGTGTAAATTTGGGCATATTTTGATCCCTCAGTGTGAACAGAAAAACTCTCTCAAGCTCCGTTGCAGTGTGTTGGAAATATCAAGAATGTTTGGTAGCACTTTCATCGGTGCTTATCTAAGACGTTTCTTTGCTCGTGAGAGAAACAATAGCTGCTGCCTTCAGACGCATTTCCCCTGGCGACTGCCAAAGGATGCGTTTTGAAAGGCCGCTTATGCACTGGCGCAGAAAGGCGCACGTGATAAAAACAATAATACACTCGACAAATGGTGAATAGTCTTCAAAGGAGAACCTATTAGTAAATGGGGCCTTTCAAAGACTCGTTCAATAGCTTTTCAGATTTAGTTTTTCCTTGTTCCTAATGTTAGAGGATGTTTTGATATGTTGTATTGTTATGATTGATGTAATATATTTTCAGTTGTATAATGTATTTACAGATTGATAACTTCATACACATTGATATATTCGAGTATATCATACAGATCGGACGTCCAGATACACCGCGAACACTAAGTCGTCCATATATTTTCTTATAGTGGTCGTAATATATTTTCCGAGAGAAGAGGAAGAGAGAGGAAGGGTAAGAGGGGAAAGGACGAAAGGGGGCAAGGAGGAGATGGGGTGAACAGGGGGTATAAGAGATCGGGTGCTTTTGGAATGGCTGTTGGATGGAAGCTCCAGGGCAAACACGTATCGGTAAGTGCAGAGGAGCCAGCGTCTTCTGAAGTTTGCAATTTGCTACACATGGGTAAGCTGTTTTCCGCTCTCACCCCTTTGTTTTATCCTTCAGTGATGGGTCCACACATAAGGGACTTTAGAACTCGAAACTCCTTTTCACTATTTTTTGGCAAAGTCGAAGAATGGATATTTAATTATGACGAATGTTTCTCCACGTTCATGCATGTTAAGAGCCTTATTAACAAGACTGAACAACGTTTTTTTCATGATTCTGATGACCTGAGCGCACTCTCAAGTTATTATTTGTCAACTTTTAGGATGTGGTTCGTCTCGTGTAATGTATTAACACATTTTTTAGGAATACACTGTAGACAGGAAGGTAAAAAAGTATATATATATATATATATATATATATATATATATATATATATATATATATTATATATATATATATATATATATATAACTGAAACTCACACCCCAGAAGTGACTCGAACCCATACTCCCAGGAGCACGCAACTGGTATGTACAGGGACGCCTTAAACCACTTGACCATCACGACCGGACATAAGGAAGTGATAGCCGAGGCTATATGAACAACTTCCCCGCCGGCACTCGGATGTGCCGGCGGAACACAAATGCGAACAAGCCTGAATGGTCCCCAGGACTATATGCACTGAAAACTCACACCCCAGAAGTGACTCGAACCCATACTGCCAGGAGCACTCTGCTGGCGTACAGGATCCCTTAACCGCTCGACCATCACGACCGGACAAAAGAGGATGGTACCCGAGGATATTTCCATCCCCCGCCCGCCTTTGCCCAAGACTATGCCCAAGAAGAGTCACTTCTGGGGTGGGAGTTTCAGTTTATATATATATATATATATATATATATATAATATATATATATATATATATATATATATATATATATATATATATATATATATATGCATGCACAAGACGTGAAGAGATCAGCATCGTAACAGAAACCGGTAAAACTTACATACAACGAGTGACATAACTACTACATGTACAGCCTTGTATATTTCTCATCACACGTCTTACCAATTATGACGTTTTTTAATATTGACAATCCTTAGGTTATATTCATGGTTCACAGGGACCAAGTCGCGCCTGACGAGCCTTGAGAATGTTCCCCCTGGCAGTCACTAAGACAGGACACAGTAGTTGAATTGCATGTTTGAATAAGCAAAAAAAAAAACACTCATTTTCACGGTTTCCCTATAAAACACCAATATACATGTTGACCAGACCACACTAGAAGTTGAAGGGACGACGACGTTTCACCAAGCGACTTGAGAATGTCCAGGACGGACCGAAACGTCGTCGTCCCTTCAACTTCTAGTGTGTGGTCTGTTCAACATACTTCAGCCACGTTATGTGACTCTTCGCCTGCACCAATATACATGATGGATAAGGGCTGACGCACTTATGAAGATTATTAGACTGGTTAAAGAATGCGTCCTAAACGGGAAACGGAGGGTCGTAGTGAGAAAAAACGTCTTGTTTATAAAGTGGCAAGAAAAGCTTTAACGAAGTAAGAGAAGGGCACGGAGATAAGATCTCAAATAACAAGCTGTCTTACGATGACCAAAGCACTCACCAGAAGATGAAGAGACAACGAGGCTTTGGTCGACTTGATAAGGGTCCAGGAATGGACCGAAACGTCGTCGTCTCTTCATCTTCTGGTGTGTGGTTGGTCATCATATCTTCAGCCACGATATTGTGACTCATCGTCTGAATAATCTGTTACTGTTTAAACATCTATATACAGACTTGTTAATACTCGAAATTGAGGAAGTATAATTCATTCGGTGCTATATCAGTGAGGCGGGGCCCAAGAGTTAGCTTCTGTTTGTTTTAGGCATAGCGAGGTAAGTGCGTGCACGGACTAACATGCACCCATGCACATACGTACATGCGCCCGCACAGGCCAGACACACACACACACACACACACACACACACACACCACACAACACCATAAGAGTCTGGAAAAAGTCTAAGGGTATGCTACTAGACTAGTCCCAGAACTAAGAGCATGAGTTATGAGGAAAGGCTGCGGGAAATGCAACTTACGACACTGGAAGATAGAATAGTAAGGGGGGACATGATCACAACCTACAAATCGTCAGGGGAATTGACCGGGTAAACAAGGATGAACTATTCAACACTGAAGGGGCGCGAACAAGGGGACACAGGTGGAAGCTGAGTACCCAAATGCCACAGAGACATAGAAAGAACTTTTTCAGTGTCAGAGTAGTTAGTAAATGGAATGCACTAGGCAGTGATGTGGTGGAGGCTGACTCCATACACAGTTTCAAATGTAGATAGATAGAGCCAAGTAGGCTCAGGAAACTGTACACCAGTTGATTGACAGTTGAGAGGCGGGACCAAAGAGCCAAAGGTCAACCCCCGCAAGCACAATTAGGTGAGTACAATAGGTGAGTACACACACACACCACACACACACAGTGTTGTCTTACACTAGCCAATGTTAGAGTCATACTGGCCGATGTTACCATCAGTCACACTCTCACTGTATAGCGGAAACCGATAACACCTCCCAACAAAATCAACAAGACAGAGTGTCTGCGGTATCCGGACTGAGCCGCACGCTGCCGGGGAAAAAAACAAAACCAGCGTATCCGATATCCTCACCGGGGG
>WNGS01140138.1:32008-51421 GCA_020271785.1 Procambarus virginalis
ATATATATATATATATATATATATATATATATATATATATATATATATATATATATTATATATATATATATATATATATATATATATATATATATATATATAATAATAATTCTAACACGAATTTTCTCAATATTTCTTACGTTTCTTTTCACTGTCGATGGTAATTGAAAAATAAATTCTCCAAATTCATTTTTATTTCTAGTCTGACGCGACACTTGAATACGTTTCGTAATAACTTATTACATTTTCAAAGACTTCATCTCTGGTTCTGGGTTTGCTAGGTTATCAAGGATATTCTCTATTTTGTAGATCTGTTCAGTGAATTCCTCAACTGTTGCATCTGGCGGTTTGTATATAAAATAATATGTAGATTATTTTCTACTTTGATTCCAAGTACCTCTACCACCTCATTGGACGAGTTCAGGAGCTCTGTGCATGCCAGCTCCTCTTTAATATACAGACCTACTCCTCCACTTGACCTAATTACTCTGTCACATCTATATAGATTATAATTAGGAATCCAGATTTCACTATCCATATTGTCTTTTGTGTGAGTTTCTGTCCGATATATTCACATACCGATGTATGTACTAAATATTGAGTTCCATTCTATTAGGAGGCCATTTATGAACTTAACTTTATTTCTTGATTTTGATTTCAAGCCTTGTATGTTGGCAAATATAAATGATTTTCCACATTGCGTGTCACTTCTGGTGGGCTTTGGTAGTTCTCTCCCCATTCTTTCCAGGTACAGGGTGTGTTGTTTTGGAAGTGATTCGTCCAGTTTTGGTAGTAGGACGGGTGTTGTGTGGTGTAGTACCTGTGTTCTTGTTGATAATTTGTATTCCAGTCTTGTGGGTATCTCCCTTCCCCTCTGTAATCTTGTAGTGGTTCCATCTGACTGTTCCTCTTTCTTATATTTTCTACTGTTTCTGCCTTCCTCTAAAAAAATTCCTGTAGTGTCGTATTAATCTTCCCGTCTATAACGCAGTGCACCTCTCACGTGGAATTCCGAACACTGAAGATTGTAGCATTTTTTGTCCCTAATTGAAAATTGACATAATTTAGGGTGGAAGTATCTACACCCTGTTCCAAAACGGCATGTACCCCTCGCCAACATGTTCCTGCACTTTCGAGAATGCAGAAAATTGCATTTTGCTCCTAATTTTCCATATTTGCATATTCCTTTAGCGTAGAATTTGCAAATATTTTAAGTTTTTGCGTTTTTCAAGGTATTTATATCTGTGTCTGTCTTGTCTACCTCTTTATTGGAGCCATCTCCGTCTTTCGTCCCAATTCCTTCATTGAAGCACTCTGTCTCACAGTTGGTCTCATTGTTTATATTACCTGGCTCTCATTGTTTATTATTACCTGACACTGTAAGATGGGCCCTGATCACCGGTGTGACACTGTAAGAGGGGCCCTGATCATTGGTGAGGTACTGTTAAATGGGCCCTAATCACCAGTGTGGCACGGTAAGAGGAGCTCTGATCACCGTGAGGCACTATATGAGGAGCCTTGGTCACCAGTGTGGCACTTTAAAATGGGCCCTGATCACCACTGTGGCACTGTAAGAGGGGCCCTGATCACCGTGAGGCACTGTAAGAGGGGGGCCCAGGTCACCGGCGTGGCACTGTAAGATGGCCCCTGTTCACTAGTGTGGCACTGTAAGGTGGGCCCAGGTCACTGGTGTGGCACTGTAAGGTGGGCCCAGGTCACTGGTGTGGCACTATAAGCTGGGCCCAGGTCACTGGTGTGGCACTGTAAGGTGGGCGCAGGTCACTGGTGTGGCACTGTGAGGTGGGCCCAGGTCACTGGTGTGGTACTGTAAGGTGGGCCCAGGTCACTGGTGTGGCACTGTAAGGTGGGCCCAGGTCACTGGTGTGGCACTGTAAGGTGGGCCCAGGTCACTAGTGTGGCACTGTAAGATGGTCCCTGTTCACTGGTGTGGCACTGTAAGGTGGGCCCAGGTCACTAGTGTGGCACTGTAAGGTGGGCCCAGGTCACTAATGTGGCACTGTAAGGTGGGCCCAGGTCACTATAGTGTGGCACTGGTGTGGTGGGCCCAGGTCACTAGTGTGGCACTGGTGTGGTGGGCCCAGGTCACTATAGTGTGGCACTGGTGTGGTGGGCCCAGGTCACTAGTGTGGCACTGTAAGGTGGGCCAGGTCACTAATGTGGCACTGTAAGGTGGGCCCAGGTCACTAGTGTGGCACTGTAAGGTGGGCCCAGGTCACTATAGTGTGGCACTGGTGTGGTGGGCCCAGGTCACTAGTGTGGCACTGGTGTGGTGGGCCCAGGTCACTATAGTGTGGCACTGGTGGGGGGGCCCAGGTCACTAGTGTGGCACTGTAAGGTGGGCCCAGGTCACTAGTGTGGCACTGTAAGGTGGGCCCAGGTCACTAATGTGGCACTGTAAGGTGGGCCCAGGTCACTAGTGTGGCACTGTAAGGTGGGCCCAGGTCACTATAGTGTGGCACTGGTGTGGTGGGCCCAGGTCACTAGTGTGGCACTGTAAGGTGGGCCCAGGTCACTAGTGTGGCACTGTAAGGTGGGCCCAGGTCACTGGTGTGGCACTGTAAGGTGAGCCCAGGTCACTGGTGTGGCACTGTAAGGTGGGCCCAGGTCACTGGTGTGGCACTGTAAGGTGGGCCCAGGTCACTAGTGTGGCACTGTGAGGTGGGCCAGGTCACTAGTGTGGCACTGTGAGGTGGGCCCAGGTCACTAGTGTGGCACTGTAAGGTGGGCCCAGGTCACTAGTGTGGCACTGTGAGGTGGGCCCAGGTCACTAGTGTGGCACTGTGAGGTGGGCCCAGGTCACTGGTGTGGCACTGTAAGGTGGGCCCAGGTCACTAGTGTGGCACTGTAAGGTGGGCCCAGGTCACTGGTGTGGCACTGTAAGGTGGGCCCAGGTCACTGGTGTGGCACTGTGAGGTGGGCCTAGGTCACTGGTGTGGCACTGTAAGGTGGGGCCCAGGTCACTGGTGTGGCACTGTAAGGTGGGCCCAGGTCACTGGTGTGGCGCTGTAAGGTGGGCCCAGGTCACTAGTGTGGCACTGTGAGGTGGGCCCAGGTCACTAGTGTGGCACTGTGAGGTGGGCTCAGGTCACTAGTGTGGCACTGTAAGGTGGGCCCAGGTCACTAGTGTGGCACTGTGAGGTGGGCCCAGGGCACTAGTGTGGCACTGTGGAGGTGGGCCCAGGTCACTGGTGTGGCACTGTAAGGTGGGCCCAGGTCACTAGTGTGGCACTGTAAGGTGGGCCCAGGTCACTGGTGTGGCACTGTAAGGTGGGCCCAGGTCACTGGTGTGGCACTGTGAGGTGGGCCCAGGTCACTGGTGTGGCACTGTAAGGTGGGCCCAGGTCACTGGTGTGGCACTGTAAGGTGGGCCCAGGTCACTAGTGTGGCACTGTAAGATGGTCCCTGTTCACTAGTGTGGCACTGTGAGGGGGGCCCAGCTCACTAGTGTGGCACTGTGAGTGGGGCCCAGGTCACTGGTGTGGCACTGTAAGGTGGGCCCAGGTCACTAGTGTGGCACTGTAAGATGGTCCCTGTTCACTGGTGTGGCACTGTAAGGTGGGTCCAGGTCACTGGTGTGGCACTGTAAGGTGGGCACGGGTCACTAGTGTGGCACTGTAAGGTGGGCCCAGGTCACTAGTGTGGCACTGTAAGGTGGGCCCAGGTCACTGGTGTGGCACTGTAAGGTGGGCCCAGGTCACTGGTGTGGCACTGTAAGGTGGGCCCAGGTCACTAGTGTGGCACTGTAAGGTGGGCCCAGGTCACTGGTGTGGCACTGTGAGGTGGGCCCAGGTCACTGGTGTGGCACTGTAAGGTGGGCCCAGGTCACTAGTGGGCACTGTAAGGTGGGCCCAGGTCACTAGTGTGGCACTGTAAGGTGGGCCCAGGCACTGGTGTGGCACTGTAAGGTGGGCCCAGGTCACTAGTGTGGCACTGTAAGGTGGGCCCAGGTCACTGGTGTGCACTGTAAGGTGGGCCCGGTCACTATGTGGCACTGTAAGGTGGGCCCAGGTCACTAGTGTGGCACTGTAAGGTGGGCCCAGGTCACTGGTGTGGCACTGTAAGGTGGGCCCAGGTCACTAGTGTGGCACTGTAAGGTGGGCCCAAGTCACCGGTGTGGCACTGTAAGGTGGGCCCAGGTCACTGGTGTGGCACTGTGAGGTGGGCCCAGGTCACTGGTGTGGCACTGTGAGGTGGGCCCAGGTCACTGGTGTGGCACTGTAAGGTGGGCCCAGGTCACCGGGGTGGCACTGTAAGGGGGGCCCAGGTCATGGTGTGGCACTGTGAGGTGGGCCCAGGTCAATGGTGTGGCACTGTGAGTGGGCCCAGGTCACTGGTGTGGCACTGTAGGGTGGGCCCAGGTCACTGGTGTGGCACTGTAAGGTGGGCCCAGGTCACTGGTGTGGCACTGTAAGGTGGGCCAGGTCACTGGTGTGGCACTGTAAGGTGGGCCCAGGTCACTGGTGGGCACTGTAAGGTTGGCCCAGGTCACTGGTGTGGCACTGTAAGGTGGGCCCAGGTCACTGGTGTGGCACTGTAAGGTGGCCCAGGTCACTGGTGTGGCACTGTAAGGTGGGCCCAGGTCACGGTGTGGCACTGTAAGTGGCCCAGGTCATGGTGTGGCACTGTAAGTGGGGCCCAGGTCACCGGTGTGGCACTGTAAGATGGTCCCAGGTCACCAGTGAGGAACAGTAAGAGGGCCCTGATCACCGATGAGGCACAGTAAGAGGGCCCTGATCACCGGTGAGGAACAGTAAGGGGCCCTGCATCCGGTGAGGAACAGTAAGAGGGCCTGATCACCAGTGAGGAACAGTAAGAGGCCCTATCACCGGTGAGGACAATAAGAGGGGCCCTGATCACCGATGAGGAAACAGTAAGAGGGGCCCTGATCACCAGTGAGGAACAGTAAGAGGGGCTCTGATCACCGGGAGGCCACAGTAAGAGGGGCCCTGATCACCGGTGAGGCACAGTAAGAGGCCCTGATCACCGGTGAGGAACAGTAAGAGGCCCTGATCACCGGTGGGGAACAGTAAGAGGGGCTCTGATCACCAGTGAGGAACATAAGAGGGCCCTGATCACCAGTGAGGAACAGTAAGAGGGCCCTGATCACCGGTGAGGAACAAGTAAGAGGGCCCTGATCACCGGTGAGAACAGTAAGAGGGGCCCTGATCACCATCGGTGGGAACAGTAAAGTGGCCCTGATCACCGGTGAGGAACAGTAAGAGGGCCCTGATCACCGGTGAGGAACAGTAAGAGGGGCCCTGATCACCGGTGGGGAACAGTAAGAGGGCTCTGATCACCAGGGAGGAAAGTAAGAGGGCCCTGATCACAGTTAGGAACAAGAGGGGCCTGATCACCAGTGAGGAACAGTAAGAGGGCCCTGATCACCAGTGAGAACAGTAAGAGGGGCCTGATCACCAGTGAGGAACAGTAAGAGGGGCCCTGATCACTAGTGAGGAACAGTAAGAGGCCCAGATCACCAGTGAGGACAGTAAGAGGGGCCCTGATCACCGGTGAGGAACAGTAGAGGGGGCCCTGATCACCGGTGAGGAACAGTAAGATGGGCTCTGATCACCGGTGAGGAACAGTAAGAGGGGCCCTGATCACCGGTGAGGAACAGTAAGAGGGGCCCTGATCACCGGTGAGGAACAGTAAGGGGGGCCCTGATCACCGGTGAGGAACAGTAAGAGGGCCCTGATCACCGGTGAGGAACAGTAAGAGGGCCCTGATCACCGGTGAGGAACAGTAAGAGGGGCCGTGATCACCGGTGAGGAACAGTAAGAGGGGCCGTGATCACCGGTGAGGACAGTAAGAGGGGCCGTGATCACCGTGTGAAGAACAGTAAGAGGGGCCCTGATCACCAGTGAGGAACAGTAGAGGGCCTGATCACCGGTGAGGAACAGTAAGAGGGCCCTGATCACCGTGAGGAACAGTAAGAGGGGCCCTGATCACCGGTGAGGAACAGTAAGAGGGGCCCTGATCACTGGTGAGGAACAGTAAGAGGGGCCCCTGATCACCGGTGAGGAACAGTAAGAGGGGCCCTGATCACTGGTGAGGAACAGTAAGAGGGGCCCTGATCACCGGTGAGGAACAGTAAGAGGGCCCTGATCACCGTGTGAGGAACAGTAAGAGGGCCCCCTGATCACCGGGTGAGGAACAGTAAGAGGGGCCCTGATCACCGGTGAGGAACAGTAAGAGGGGCCCTGATCACCGGTGAGGAACAGTAAGAGGGCCCTGATCACTGGTGAGGAACAGTAAGAGGGGCCCCTGATCACCGGTGAGGAACAGTAAGAGGGGCCCTGATCACCGGTGAGGACAGTAAGAGAGCCCGATCACCGGTGAGGAACAGTAAGAGGGCCCTGATCACCGGTGAGGAACAGTAAGAGGGGCCGTGATCACCGGTGAGGCACAGTAAGAGGGGCCCTGATCACCGGTGAGGAACAGTAAGAGGGGCCCTGATCACCGGTGAGGAACAATAAGAAGGGCCCTGATCACCGGTGAGGAACAGTAAGAGGGGCCCTGGTCACCGGTGAGGAACAGTAAAGAGAGGCCCTGATCACCGTGTGAGGAACAGTAAGAGGGGCCGTGATCACCGGTGAGGAACAGTAAGAGGGGCCCCTGATCACCGGTGAGGAACAGTAAGAGGGGCCCTGATCACCGGTGAGGAACAGTAAGAGGGGCCCTGATCACCGGTGCGGCACAGTAAGAGGGGCCGTGATCACTGGTGAGGAACAGTAAGAGGGTCGTGATCACTGGTGAGGAACAGTAAGAGGGGCCCCTGATCACCGGTGAGGAACAGTAAGAGGGGCCAGATCACCGGTGAGGAACAGTAAGAGGGGCCCTGATCACCGTGCGGCACAGTAAGAGGGGCCGTGATCACTGGTGAGGAACAGTAAGAGGGTCGTGATCACTGTGTGAGGACAGTAAGAGGGGCCGTGATCACCGGTGAGGAACAGTAAGAGGGGTCCTGATCACCGGTGAGGAACAGTAAGAGGGCCTGATCACCGGTGAGGAACAGTAAGTGGCCCTGATCACCGGTGAGGAACAGTAAGAGGGGCCCCTGATCACCGGTGAGGAACAGTAAGAGGGNGTGTGGCACTGTAAGGTGGGCCCAGGGTCACTAGTGTGGCACTGTGAGGTGGGCCCAGGTCACTAGTGTGGCACGTGAGGTGGGCCCAGGTCACTGGTGTGGCACTGTAAGGTGGGCCCAGGTCACTAGTGTGGCACTGTAAGGTGGGCCCAGGTCACTGGTGTGGCACTGTAAGGTGGGCCCAGGTCACTGGTGTGGCACTGTGAGGTGGGCCTAGGTCACTGGTGTGGCACTGTAAGGTGGGCCCAGGTCACTGGTGTGGCACTGTAAGGTGGGCCCAGGTCACTGGGTGGCGCTGTAAGGTGGGGCCCAGGTCACTAGTGTGGCACTGTGAGGTGGGCCCAGGTCACTAGTGTGGCACTGTGAGTGGGCTCAGGTCACTAGTGTGGCACTGTAAGGTGGGCCCAGGTCACTAGTGTGGCACTGTGAGGTGGGCCCAGGCCAATAGTGTGGCACTGTGAGGTGGGCCAGGTCACTGGTGGCACTGTAAGGTGGGCCCAGGTCACTAGTGTGGCACTGTAAGGTGGGCCAGGTCACTGGTGTGGCACTGTAAGGTGGGCCCAGGTCACTGGTGTGGCACTGTGAGGTGGGCCAGGTCACTGGTGTGGCACTGTAAGGTGGGCCCAGGTCACTGGTTGTGGCACTGTAAGGGGGGCCCAGGTCACTAGTGTGGCACTGTAAGATGGTCCCTGTCACTAGTGTGCACTGTGAGGTGGGCCCAGCTCACTAGTGTGGCACTGTGAGGTGGGCCCAGGTCACTGGTGTGGCACTGTAAGGTGGGGCCCAGGTCACTAGTGTGGCACTGTAAGATGGTCCCTGTTCACTGGTGTGGCACTGTAAGGTGGGTCCAGGTCATGGTGTGGCACTGTAAGGTGGGCACGGGTCACTAGTGTGGCACTGTAGGTGGGCCCAGGTCACTAGTGTGGCACTGTAAGGTGGGCCCAGGTCACTGGTGTGGCACTGTAAGGTGGGCCCAGGTCACTGGTGTGCACTGTAAGGTGGGCCCAGGTCACTAGTGTGGCACTGTAAGGTGGGCCCAGGTCACTGGTGTGGCACTGTGAGGTGGGCCCAGGTCATGTGTGGCACTGTAAGGTGGGCCCAGGTCACTAGTGTGGCACTGTAAGGTGGGCCCAGGTCACTAGTGTGGCACTGTAAGGGGCCCAGGTCCTGGTGTGGCACTGTAAGGTGGGCCCAGGTCACTAGTGTGGCACTGTAAGTGGGCCCAGGTCACTGGTGTGGCACTGTAAGGTGGGCCCAGGTCACTAGTGTGGCACTGTAAGGTGGGCCCAGGTCACTAGTGTGGCACTGTAAGGTGGGCCAGGTCACTGGTGTGGCACTGTAAGGTGGGCCCAGGTCACTAGTGTGGCACTGTAAGGTGGGCCCAAGTCACCGGTGTGGCACTGTAAGGTGGGCCCAGGTCACTGGTGTGGCACTGTGAGGTGGGCCCAGGTCACTGGTGTGGCACTGTGAGGTGGGCCCAGGTCATGGTGTGGCACTGTAAGGTGGGCCCAGGTCAACGGTGTGGCACTGTAAGGTGGGCCCAGGTCACTGGTGTGGCACTGTGAGGTGGGCCCAGGTCACTGGGTGGCACTGTGAGGTGGGCCCAGGTCACTGGTGTGGCACTGTAAGGTGGGCCCAGGTCACTGGTGTGGCACTGTAAGGTGGGCCAGGTCACTGGTGTGGCACTGTAAGGTGGGCCAGGTCACTGGTGTGGCACTGTAAGGTGGGCCCAGGTCACTGGTGTGGCACTGTAAGGTGGGCCCAGGTCACTGGTGTGGCACTGTAAGGTGGGCCCAGGTCACTGGTGTGGCACTGTAAGGGGGCCCAGGTCACTGGTGTGGCACTGTAAGGTGGGCCCAGGTCACTGGTGGCACTGTAAGGTGGGCCCCAGGTCACTGGTGTGGCACTGTAAGGGGGCCCAGGTCACCGGTGTGGCACTGTAAGATGGGTCCCAGGTCACCAGTGAGGAACAGTAAGAGGGCCCTGATCACCGATGAGGCACAGTAAGAGGGCCCTGATCACCGGTGAGGAACAGTAAGAGGGGCCCTGATCACCGGTGAGGAACAGTAAGAGGGCCCTGATCACCAGTGAGGAACAGTAAGGGGCCCGATCACCGGTGAGGAACAATAAGAGGGCCCTGATCACCGATGAGGAACAGTAAGAGGGGCCCGATCACCAGTGAGGAACAGAAGAGGGCTGATCACCGGTGAGGCACAGTAAGAGGGGCCTGATCACCGGTGAGGAACAGTAAGAGGGCCCTGATCACCGGTGAGGAACAGTAAGAGGGGCCCTGATCACCGGTGGGGAACAGTAAGAGGGGCCCTGATCACCGGTGAGGAACAGTAAGAGGGCCCTGATCACCAGTGAGGAACAGTAAGAGGGCCCTGATCACCGGTGAGGAACAGTAAGAGGGCCTGATCACGGTGAGGAACAGTAAGAGGGGCCCTGATCACCGGTGGGGAACAGTAAGAGGGCCCTGATCACGGTGAGGAACAGTAAGAGGGGCCTGATCACCGGTGAGGAACAGTAAGAGGGGCCCTGATCACCGGTGAGGAACAGTAAGAGGGCTCTGATCACCGGTGAGGAACAGTAAGAGGGCCCTGATCACCAGTGAGGAACAGTAAGAGGGGCCCTGATCACCGGTGAGGAACAGTAAGAGGGGCCTGATCACCGGTGAGGAACAGTAAGAGGGGCCTGATCACCGGTGAGGAACAGTAAGAGGGGCCCTGATCACTAGTGAGGAACAGTAAGGGGCCTGATCACCGGTGAGGAACAGTAAGAGGGGCCCTGATCACCGGTGAGGAACAGTAAGAGGGCCCTGATCACCGGTGAGGAACAGTAAGAGGGCCTGATCACCGGTGAGGAACAGTAAGAGGGGCCCTGATCACCGGTGAGGAACAGTAAGAGGGGCCCTGATCACCGGTGAGGAACAGTAAGGGGGGCCTGATCACCGGTGAGGAACAGTAAGAGGGCCCTGATCCGGTGAGGAACAGTAAGAGGGCCCTGATCACCGGTGAGGAACAGTAAGAGGGGCCCTGATCACGGTGAGGAACAGTAAGAGGGGCTGATCACGGTGAGGAACAGTAAGAGGGGCCCTGATCACCGGTGAGGAACAGTAAGAGGGGCCTGATCACCGGTGAGGAACAGTAAGAGGGCCTGATCACCGGTGAGGAACAGTAAGAGGGCCTGATCACCGGTGAGGAACAGTAAGAGGGGCCTGATCACCGGTGAGGAACAGTAAGAGGGCCCTGATCACGGTGAGGAACAGTAAGAGGGGCCCTGATCACCGGTGAGGAACAGTAAGAGGGGCCCTGATCACCGGTGAGGAACAGTAAGAGGGGCCCTGATCACCGGTGAGGAACAGTAAGAGGGCCCTGATCCGGTGAGGAACAGTAAGAGGGGCCCTGATCACCGGTGAGGAACAGTAAGAGGGCCCTGATCACCGGTGAGGAACAGTAAGAGGGCCCTGATCACCGGTGAGGAACAGTAAGAGGGGCCCTGATCACCGGTGAGGAACAGTAAGAGGGCCCTGATCACCGGTGAGGAACAGTAAGAGGGCCCTGATCACCGGTGAGGAACAGTAAGAGGGGCCCTGATCACCGGTGAGGAACAGTAAGAGGGCCCTGATCACCGGTGAGGAACAGTAAGAGGGGCCCTGATCACCGGTGAGGAACAGTAAGAGGCCCTGATCACCGGTGAGGAACAGTAAGAGGGCCTGATCACCGGTGAGGAACAGTAAGAGGGCCCTGATCACCGGTGAGGAACAGTAAGAGGGGCCCTGATCACCGGTGAGGAACAGTAAGAGGGCCCTGATCACAGGTGAGGAACAGTAAGAGGGGCCCTGATCACCGGTGAGGAACAGTAAGAGGGGCCCTGATCACCGGTGAGGAACAGTAAGAGGGGCCCTGATCACCGGTGAGGAACAGTAAGAGGGCCCTGATCACCGGTGAGGAACAGTAAGAGGGCCCTGATCACCGGTGAGGAACAGTAAGAGGGCCCTGATCACCGGTGAGGAACAGTAAGAGGGCCCTGATCACGGTGAGGAACAGTAAGGGGCCCTGATCACCGGTGAGGAACAGTAAGAGGGCCCTGATCACCGGTGAGGAACAGTAAGAGGGGCCCTGATCACCGGTGAGGAACAGTAAGAGGGCCCTGATCACCGGTGAGGAACAGTAAGAGGGGCCCTGATCACCGGTGAGGAACAGTAAGAGGGCCTGATCACCGGTGAGGAACAGTAAGAGGGCCTGATCACCGGTGAGGAACAGTAAGAGGGCCCTGATCACCGGTGAGGAACAGTAAGAGGGCCCTGATCACCGGTGAGGAACAGTAAGAGGGCCCTGATCACCGGTGAGGAACAGTAAGAGGGCCCTGATCACCGGTGAGGAACAGTAAGAGGGCCCTGATCACCGGTGAGGAACAGTAAGAGGGCCCTGATCACCGGTGAGGAACAGTAAGAGGGCCCTGATCACCGGTGAGGAACAGTAAGAGGGCCCTGATCACCGGTGAGGAACAGTAAGAGGGCCCTGATCACCGGTGAGGAACAGTAAGAGGGCCCTGATCACCGGTGAGGAACAGTAAGAGGGCCCTGATCACCGGTGAGGAACAGTAAGAGGGCCCTGATCACCGGTGAGGAACAGTAAGAGGGGCCTGATCACCGGTGAGGAACAGTAAGAGGGGCCCTGATCACCGGTGAGGAACAGTAAGAGGGGCCCTGATCACCGGTGAGGAACAGTAAGAGGGGCCCTGATCACCGGTGAGGAACAGTAAGAGGGCCTGATCACCGGTGAGGAACAGTAAGAGGGGCCCTGATCACCGGTGAGGAACAGTAAGAGGGCCCTGATCACCGGTGAGGAACAGTAAGAGGGGCCCTGATCACCGGTGAGGAACAGTAAGAGGGGCCCTGATCACGGTGAGGAACAGTAAGAGGGGCCCTGATCACCGGTGAGGAACAGTAAGAGGGGCCCTGATCACCGGTGAGGAACAGTAAGAGGGGCCCTGATCACCGGTGAGGAACAGTAAGAGGGCCCTGATCACCGGTGAGGAACAGTAAGAGGGCCCTGATCACCGGTGAGGAACAGTAAGAGGGCCCTGATCACCGGTGAGGAACAGTAAGAGGGGCCCTGATCACCGGTGAGGAACAGTAAGAGGGCCCTGATCACCGGTGAGGAACAGTAAGAGGGCCCTGATCACCGGTGAGGAACAGTAAGAGGGGCCCTGATCACCGGTGAGGAACAGTAAAGGGGCCCTGATCACCGGTGAGGAACAGTAAGAGGGGCCCTGATCACCGGTGAGGAACAGTAAGAGGGCCCTGATCACCGGTGAGGAACAGTAAGAGGGCCCTGATCACCGGTGAGGAACAGTAAGAGGGGCCTGATCACCGGTGAGGAACAGTAAGAGGGCCCTGATCACCGGTGAGGAACAGTAAGAGGGCCCTGATCACCGGTGAGGAACAGTAAGAGGGCCCTGATCACCGGTGAGGAACAGTAAGAGGGCCCTGATCACCGGTGAGGAACAGTAAGAGGGCCCTGATCACCGGTGAGGAACAGTAAGGGGCCTGATCACCGGTGAGGAACAGTAAGAGGGCCCTGATCACCGGTGAGGAACAGTAAGAGGGCCCTGATCACCGGTGAGGAACAGTAAGAGGGCCCTGATCACCGGTGAGGAACAGTAAGGGGCCTGATCACCGGTGAGGAACAGTAAGAGGGCCCTGATCACCGGTGAGGAACAGTAAGAGGGGCCCTGATCACCGGTGAGGAACAGTAAGAGGGGCCCTGATCACGGTGAGGAACAGTAAGAGGGGCCCTGATCACCGGTGAGGAACAGTAAGAGGGGCCCTGATCACCGGTGAGGAACAGTAAGAGGGCCCTGATCACCGGTGAGGAACAGTAAGAGGGCCCTGATCACCGGTGAGGAACAGTAAGAGGGCCCTGATCACCGGTGAGGAACAGTAAGAGGGGCCCTGATCACCGGTGAGGAACAGTAAGAGGGCCCTGATCACCGGTGAGGAACAGTAAGAGGGGCCCTGATCACCGGTGAGGAACAGTAAGAGGGCCTGATCACCGGTGAGGAACAGTAAGAGGGCCCTGATCACCGGTGAGGAACAGTAAGAGGGGCCCTGATCACCGGTGAGGAACAGTAAGAGGGCCCTGATCACCGGTGAGGAACAGTAAGAGGGGCCCTGATCACCGGTGAGGAACAGTAAGAGGGCCCTGATCACCGGTGAGGAACAGTAAGAGGGCCCTGATCACCGGTGAGGAACAGTAAGAGGGGCCTGATCACCGGTGAGGAACAGTAAGAGGGCCCTGATCACCGGTGAGGAACAGTAAGAGGGCCCTGATCACCGGTGAGGAACAGTAAGAGGGGCCCTGATCACCGGTGAGGAACAGTAAGAGGGCCCTGATCACCGGTGAGGAACAGTAAGAGGGCCCTGATCACCGGTGAGGAACAGTAAGAGGGCCTGATCACCGGTGAGGAACAGTAAGAGGGGCCCTGATCACCGGTGAGGAACAGTAAGAGGGGCCCTGATCACCGGTGAGGAACAGTAAGAGGGGCCCTGATCACCGGTGAGGAACAGTAAGAGGGGCCCTGATCACCGGTGAGGAACAGTAAGAGGGCCCTGATCACCGGTGAGGAACAGTAAGAGGGCCCTGATCACCGGTGAGGAACAGTAAGAGGGCCCTGATCACCGGTGAGGAACAGTAAGAGGGGCCCTGATCACCGGTGAGGAACAGTAAGAGGGGCCCTGATCACCGGTGAGGAACAGTAAGAGGGGCCCTGATCACCGGTGAGGAACAGTAAGAGGGCCCTGATCACCGGTGAGGAACAGTAAGAGGGGCCCTGATCACCGGTGAGGAACAGTAAGAGGGGCCTGATCACCGGTGAGGAACAGTAAGAGGGGCCCTGATCACCGGTGAGGAACAGTAAGAGGGCCCTGATCACCGGTGAGGAACAGTAAGAGGGCCCTGATCACCGGTGAGGAACAGTAAGAGGGCCCTGATCACCGGTGAGGAACAGTAAGAGGGCCCTGATCACCGGTGAGGAACAGTAAGAGGGGCCCTGATCACCGGTGAGGAACAGTAAGAGGGGCCTGATCACCGGTGAGGAACAGTAAGAGGGGCCCTGATCACCGGTGAGGAACAGTAAGAGGGGCCCTGATCACCGGTGAGGAACAGTAAAGGGGCCCTGATCACCGGTGAGGAACAGTAAGAGGGCCCTGATCACGGTGAGGAACAGTAAGAGGGCCCTGATCACCGGTGAGGAACAGTAAGAGGGGCCCTGATCACCGGTGAGGAACAGTAAGAGGGGCCCTGATCACCGGTGAGGAACAGTAAGAGGGCCCTGATCACCGGTGAGGAACAGTAAGAGGGCCCTGATCACCGGTGAGGAACAGTAAGAGGGCCCTGATCACCGGTGAGGAACAGTAAGAGGGGCCCTGATCACCGGTGAGGAACAGTAAGAGGGCCCTGATCACCGGTGAGGAACAGTAAGAGGGGCCCTGATCACCGGTGAGGAACAGTAAGAGGGCCCTGATCACCGGTGAGGAACAGTAAGAGGGGCCTGATCACCGGTGAGGAACAGTAAGAGGGCCCTGATCACCGGTGAGGAACAGTAAGAGGGCCCTGATCACCGGTGAGGAACAGTAAGAGGGGCCCTGATCACCGGTGAGGAACAGTAAAGGGGCCCTGATCACCGGTGAGGAACAGTAAGAGGGGCCCTGATCACCGGTGAGGAACAGTAAGAGGGGCCCTGATCACCGGTGAGGAACAGTAAGAGGGGCCCTGATCACCGGTGAGGAACAGTAAGAGGGCCCTGATCACCGGTGAGGAACAGTAAGAGGGGCCCTGATCACCGGTGAGGAACAGTAAGAGGGGCCCTGATCACCGGTGAGGAACAGTAAGAGGGGCCCTGATCACCGGTGAGGAACAGTAAGAGGGGCCCTGATCACCGGTGAGGAACAGTAAGAGGGCCCTGATCACCGGTGAGGAACAGTAAGAGGGCCCTGATCACCGGTGAGGAACAGTAAGAGGGCCTGATCACCGGTGAGGAACAGTAAGAGGGGCCCTGATCACCGGTGAGGAACAGTAAGAGGGGCCTGATCACCGGTGAGGAACAGTAAGAGGGCCCTGATCACCGGTGAGGAACAGTAAGAGGGCCCTGATCACCGGTGAGGAACAGTAAGAGGGCCCTGATCACCGGTGAGGAACAGTAAGAGGGCCCTGATCACCGGTGAGGAACAGTAAGAGGGGCCCTGATCACCGGTGAGGAACAGTAAGAGGGCCCTGATCACCGGTGAGGAACAGTAAGAGGGCCCTGATCACCGGTGAGGAACAGTAAGAGGGGCCCTGATCACCGGTGAGGAACAGTAAGAGGGCCCTGATCACCGGTGAGGAACAGTAAGAGGGGCCCTGATCACCGGTGAGGAACAGTAAGAGGGCCCTGATCACCGGTGAGGAACAGTAAGAGGGCCCTGATCACCGGTGAGGAACAGTAAGAGGGGCCCTGATCACCGGTGAGGAACAGTAAGAGGGGCCCTGATCACCGGTGAGGAACAGTAAGAGGGGCCCTGATCACCGGTGAGGAACAGTAAGAGGGCCCTGATCACCGGTGAGGAACAGTAAGAGGGGCCCTGATCACCGGTGAGGAACAGTAAGAGGGCCCTGATCACCGGTGAGGAACAGTAAGAGGGCCCTGATCACCGGTGAGGAACAGTAAGAGGGCCCTGATCACCGGTGAGGAACAGTAAGAGGGCCCTGATCACCGGTGAGGAACAGTAAGAGGGCCCTGATCACCGGTGAGGAACAGTAAGAGGGGCCCTGATCACCGGTGAGGAACAGTAAGAGGGCCCTGATCACCGGTGAGGAACAGTAAGAGGGCCCTGATCACCGGTGAGGAACAGTAAGAGGGGCCCTGATCACCGGTGAGGAACAGTAAGAGGGCCCTGATCACCGGTGAGGAACAGTAAGAGGGCCCTGATCACCGGTGAGGAACAGTAAGAGGGCCCTGATCACCGGTGAGGAACAGTAAGAGGGCCCTGATCACCGGTGAGGAACAGTAAGAGGGCCCTGATCACCGGTGAGGAACAGTAAGAGGGCCCTGATCACCGGTGAGGAACAGTAAGAGGGCCCTGATCACCGGTGAGGAACAGTAAGAGGGGCCCTGATCACCGGTGAGGAACAGTAAGAGGGGCCCTGATCACCGGTGAGGAACAGTAAGAGGGGCCCTGATCACCGGTGAGGAACAGTAAGAGGGCCCTGATCACCGGTGAGGAACAGTAAGAGGGGCCCTGATCACCGGTGAGGAACAGTAAGAGGGCCCTGATCACCGGTGAGGAACAGTAAGAGGGCCCTGATCACCGGTGAGGAACAGTAAGAGGGCCCTGATCACCGGTGAGGAACAGTAAGAGGGCCCTGATCACCGGTGAGGAACAGTAAGAGGGGCCCTGATCACCGGTGAGGAACAGTAAGAGGGGCCCTGATCACCGGTGAGGAACAGTAAGAGGGCCCTGATCACCGGTGAGGAACAGTAAGAGGGCCCTGATCACCGGTGAGGAACAGTAAGAGGGCCCTGATCACCGGTGAGGAACAGTAAGAGGGCCCTGATCACCGGTGAGGAACAGTAAGAGGGCCCTGATCACCGGTGAGGAACAGTAAGAGGGCCCTGATCACCGGTGAGGAACAGTAAGAGGGGCCCTGATCACCGGTGAGGAACAGTAAGAGGGCCCTGATCACCGGTGAGGAACAGTAAGAGGGCCCTGATCACCGGTGAGGAACAGTAAGAGGGCCCTGATCACCGGTGAGGAACAGTAAGAGGGCCCTGATCACCGGTGAGGAACAGTAAGAGGGGCCCTGATCACCGGTGAGGAACAGTAAGAGGGCCCTGATCACCGGTGAGGAACAGTAAGAGGGCCCTGATCACCGGTGAGGAACAGTAAGAGGGGCCCTGATCACCGGTGAGGAACAGTAAGAGGGCCCTGATCACCGGTGAGGAACAGTAAGAGGGCCCTGATCACCGGTGAGGAACAGTAAGAGGGCCCTGATCACCGGTGAGGAACAGTAAGAGGGGCCCTGATCACCGGTGAGGAACAGTAAGAGGGCCCTGATCACCGGTGAGGAACAGTAAGAGGGCCCTGATCACCGGTGAGGAACAGTAAGAGGGCCCTGATCACCGGTGAGGAACAGTAAGAGGGCCCTGATCACCGGTGAGGAACAGTAAGAGGGCCCTGATCACCGGTGAGGAACAGTAAGAGGGCCCTGATCACCGGTGAGGAACAGTAAGAGGGCCCTGATCACCGGTGAGGAACAGTAAGAGGGCCCTGATCACCGGTGAGGAACAGTAAGAGGGGCCTGATCACCGGTGAGGAACAGTAAGAGGGCCCTGATCACCGGTGAGGAACAGTAAGAGGGGCCCTGATCACCGGTGAGGAACAGTAAGAGGGCCCTGATCACCGGTGAGGAACAGTAAGAGGGGCCCTGATCACCGGTGAGGAACAGTAAGAGGGCCCTGATCACCGGTGAGGAACAGTAAGAGGGGCCCTGATCACCGGTGAGGAACAGTAAGAGGGCCCTGATCACCGGTGAGGAACAGTAAGAGGGGCCCTGATCACCGGTGAGGAACAGTAAGAGGGCCCTGATCACCGGTGAGGAACAGTAAGAGGGCCCTGATCACCGGTGAGGAACAGTAAGAGGGCCCTGATCACCGGTGAGGAACAGTAAGAGGGGCCTGATCACCGGTGAGGAACAGTAAGAGGGCCCTGATCACCGGTGAGGAACAGTAAGAGGGCCCTGATCACCGGTGAGGAACAGTAAGAGGGCCCTGATCACCGGTGAGGAACAGTAAGAGGGCCCTGATCACCGGTGAGGAACAGTAAGAGGGCCCTGATCACCGGTGAGGAACAGTAAGAGGGGCCCTGATCACCGGTGAGGAACAGTAAGAGGGGCCCTGATCACCGGTGAGGAACAGTAAGAGGGCCCTGATCACCGGTGAGGAACAGTAAGAGGGGCCCTGATCACCGGTGAGGAACAGTAAGAGGGGCCCTGATCACCGGTGAGGAACAGTAAGAGGGCCCTGATCACCGGTGAGGAACAGTAAGAGGGGCCCTGATCACCGGTGAGGAACAGTAAGAGGGCCCTGATCACCGGTGAGGAACAGTAAGAGGGCCCTGATCACCGGTGAGGAACAGTAAGAGGGGCCCTGATCACCGGTGAGGAACAGTAAGAGGGCCCTGATCACCGGTGAGGAACAGTAAGAGGGCCCTGATCACCGGTGAGGAACAGTAAGAGGGGCCCTGATCACCGGTGAGGAACAGTAAGAGGGGCCCTGATCACCGGTGAGGAACAGTAAGAGGGGCCTGATCACCGGTGAGGAACAGTAAGAGGGGCCTGATCACCGGTGAGGAACAGTAAGAGGGGCCCTGATCACCGGTGAGGAACAGTAAGAGGGGCCCTGATCACCGGTGAGGAACAGTAAGAGGGCCCTGATCACCGGTGAGGAACAGTAAGAGGGCCCTGATCACCGGTGAGGAACAGTAAGAGGGCCCTGATCACCGGTGAGGAACAGTAAGAGGGGCCCTGATCACCGGTGAGGAACAGTAAGAGGGCCCTGATCACCGGTGAGGAACAGTAAGAGGGCCCTGATCACCGGTGAGGAACAGTAAGAGGGCCCTGATCACCGGTGAGGAACAGTAAGAGGGCCCTGATCACCGGTGAGGAACAGTAAGAGGGCCCTGATCACCGGTGAGGAACAGTAAGAGGGGCCCTGATCACCGGTGAGGAACAGTAAGAGGGGCCCTGATCACCGGTGAGGAACAGTAAGAGGGCCCTGATCACCGGTGAGGAACAGTAAGAGGGCCTGATCACCGGTGAGGAACAGTAAGAGGGGCCCTGATCACCGGTGAGGAACAGTAAGAGGGGCCCCTGATCACCGGTGAGGAACAGTAAGAGGGGCCCTGATCACCGGTGAGGAACAGTAAGAGGGGCCCTGATCACCGGTGAGGAACAGTAAGAGGGCCCTGATCACCGGTGAGGAACAGTAAGAGGGCCCTGATCACCGGTGAGGAACAGTAAGAGGGGCCCTGATCACCGGTGAGGAACAGTAAGAGGGGCCCTGATCACCGGTGAGGAACAGTAAGAGGGCCCTGATCACCGGTGAGGAACAGTAAGAGGGCCCTGATCACCGTGAGGAACAGTAAGAGGGCCCTGATCACCGGTGAGGAACAGTAAGAGGGGCCCTGATCACCGGTGAGGAACAGTAAGAGGGCCCTGATCACCGGTGAGGAACAGTAAGAGGGCCCTGATCACCGGTGAGGA
>WNGS01140138.1:51439-61439 GCA_020271785.1 Procambarus virginalis
CCTGATCACCGGTGAGGAACAGTAAGAGGGCCCTGATCACCGGTGAGGAACAGTAAGAGGGCCCTGATCACCGGTGAGGAACAGTAAGAGGGGCCCTGATCACCGGTGAGGAACAGTAAGAGGGGCCTCTGATCACCGGTGAGGAACAGTAAGAGGGCCCTGATCACCGGTGAGGAACAGTAAGAGGGCCCTGATCACCGGTGAGGAACAGTAAGAGGGCCCTGATCACCGGTGAGGAACAGTAAGAGGGCCCTGATCACGGTGAGGAACAGTAAGAGGGGCCCTGATCACCGGTGAGGAACAGTAAGAGGGCCCTGATCACCGGTGAGGAACAGTAAGAGGGGCCCTGATCACCGGTGAGGAACAGTAAGAGGGGCCCTGATCACCGGTGAGGAACAGTAAGAGGGCCCTGATCACCGGTGAGGAACAGTAAGAGGGCCCTGATCACCGGTGAGGAACAGTAAGAGGGGGCCCCTGATCACCGGTGAGGAACAGTAAGAGGGGCCCTGATCACCGGTGAGGAACAGTAAGAGGGGCCTGATCACCGGTGAGGAACAGTAAGAGGGCCCTGATCACCGGTGAGGAACAGTAAGAGGGGCCCTGATCACAGTGAGGAACAGTAAGAGGGCCCTGATCACCGGTGAGGAACAGTAAGAGGGCCCTGATCACCGGTGAGGAACAGTAAGAGGGGCCCTGATCACGGTGAGGAACAGTAAGAGGGCCCTGATCACCGGTGAGGAACAGTAAGAGGGCCCTGATCACCGGTGAGGAACAGTAAGAGGGCCCTGATCACCGGTGAGGAACAGTAAGAGGGCCCTGATCACCGGTGAGGAACAGTAAGAGGGCGATCACCGGTGAGGAACAGTAAGAGGGCCCTGATCACCGTGAGGAACAGTAAGAGGGCCCTGATCACCGGTGAGGAACAGTAAGAGGGGCCCTGATCACCGGTGAGGAACAGTAAGAGGGCCTGATCACCGGTGAGGAACAGTAAGAGGGCCCTGATCACCGGTGAGGAACAGTAAGAGGGGCCCTGATCACCGGTGAGGAACAGTAAGAGGGCCCTGATCACCGGTGAGGAACAGTAAGAGGGCCCTGATCACCGGTGAGGAACAGTAAGAGGGCCCTGATCACCGGTGAGGAACAGTAAGAGGGCCCTGATCACCGGTGAGGAACAGTAAGAGGGGCCCTGATCACCGGTGAGGAACAGTAAGGGGGCCCTGATCACCGGTGAGGAACAGTAAGAGGGCCCTGATCACCGGTGAGGAACAGTAAGAGGGCCCTGATCACCGGTGAGGAACAGTAAGAGGGGCCTGATCACCGGTGAGGAACAGTAAGAGGGGCCCTGATCACCGGTGAGGAACAGTAAGAGGGGCCTGATCACCGGTGAGGAACAGTAAGAGGGGCCCTGATCACCGGTGAGGAACAGTAAGAGGGGCCCTGATCACCGGTGAGGAACAGTAAGAGGGCCCTGATCACCGGTGAGGAACAGTAAGAGGGGCCCTGATCACCGGTGAGGAACAGTAAGAGGGGCCCTGATCACCGGTGAGGAACAGTAAGAGGGGCCCTGATCACCGGTGAGGAACAGTAAGAGGGGCCCTGATCACCGGTGAGGAACAGTAAGAGGGCCCTGATCACCGGTGAGGAACAGTAAGAGGCCCTGATCACCGGTGAGGAACAGTAAGAGGGGCCATCACCGGTGAGGAACAGTAAGAGGGCCTGATCACCGGTGAGGAACAGTAAGAGGGCCCTGATCACCGGTGAGGAACAGTAAGAGGGGCCTGATCACCGGTGAGGAACAGTAAGGGGCCCTGATCACCGGTGAGGAACAGTAAGAGGGCCTGATCACCGGTGAGGAACAGTAAGAGGGCCCTGATCACCGGTGAGGAACAGTAAGAGGGGCCTGATCACCGGTGAGGAACAGTAAGAGGGCCCTGATCACCGGTGAGGAACAGTAAGGGGGCCCTGATCACCGGTGAGGAACAGTAAGAGGGCCCTGATCACCGGTGAGGAACAGTAAGAGGGCCCTGATCACCGGTGAGGAACAGTAAGGGGCCCTGATCACCGGTGAGGAACAGTAAGAGGCCCCTGATCACCGGTGAGGAACAGTAAGAGGGGCCTGATCACCGGTGAGGAACAGTAAGAGGGCCCTGATCACCGGTGAGGAACAGTAAGAGGGGCCCTGATCACCGGTGAGGAACAGTAAGAGGGGCCCTGATCACCGGTGAGGAACAGTAAGAGGGGCCCTGATCACCGGTGAGGAACAGTAAGAGGGGCCCTGATCACCGGTGAGGAACAGTAAGAGGGGCCCTGATCACCGGTGAGGAACAGTAAGAGGGGCCCTGATCACGGTGAGGAACAGTAAGAGGGGCCTGATCACCGGTGAGGAACAGTAAGAGGGGCCCTGATCACCGGTGAGGAACAGTAAGAGGGCCCTGATCACCGGTGAGGAACAGTAAGAGGGCCCTGATCACCGGTGAGGAACAGTAAGAGGGCCCTGATCACCGGTGAGGAACAGTAAGAGGGCCCTGATCACCGGTGAGGAACAGTAAGAGGGCCCTGATCACCGGTGAGGAACAGTAAGAGGGGCCCTGATCACCGGTGAGGAACAGTAAGAGGGCCCTGATCACCGGTGAGGAACAGTAAGAGGGGCCCTGATCACCGGTGAGGAACAGTAAGAGGGGCCCTGATCACCGGTGAGGAACAGTAAGAGGGCCTGATCACCGGTGAGGAACAGTAAGAGGGCCCTGATCACCGGTGAGGAACAGTAAGAGGGCCTGATCACCGGTGAGGAACAGTAAGAGGGGCCTGATCACCGGTGAGGAACAGTAAGAGGGGCCCTGATCACCGGTGAGGAACAGTAAGAGGGGCCCTGATCACCGGTGAGGAACAGTAAGAGGGCCCTGATCACCGGTGAGGAACAGTAAGAGGGGCCCTGATCACCGGTGAGGAACAGTAAGAGGGCCCTGATCACCGGTGAGGAACAGTAAGAGGGCCCTGATCACGGTGAGGAACAGTAAGAGGGGCCCTGATCACCGGTGAGGAACAGTAAGAGGGGCCCTGATCACCGGTGAGGAACAGTAAGAGGGCCCTGATCACCGGTGAGGAACAGTAAGAGGGCCCTGATCACCGGTGAGGAACAGTAAGAGGGGCCCTGATCACCGGTGAGGAACAGTAAGAGGGGCCCTGATCACCGGTGAGGAACAGTAAGAGGGGCCCTGATCACCGGTGAGGAACAGTAAGAGGGGCCCTGATCACCGGTGAGGAACAGTAAGAGGGCCCTGATCACCGGTGAGGAACAGTAAGAGGGGCCCTGATCACCGGTGAGGAACAGTAAGAGGGCCCTGATCACCGGTGAGGAACAGTAAGAGGGCCCTGATCACCGGTGAGGAACAGTAAGAGGGGCCCTGATCACCGGTGAGGAACAGTAAGAGGGCCCTGATCACCGGTGAGGAACAGTAAGAGGGCCCTGATCACGGTGAGGAACAGTAAGAGGGCCCTGATCACCGGTGAGGAACAGTAAGAGGGGCCTGATCACCGGTGAGGAACAGTAAGAGGGGCCCTGATCACCGGTGAGGAACAGTAAGAGGGCCCTGATCACCGGTGAGGAACAGTAAGAGGGCCCTGATCACCGGTGAGGAACAGTAAGAGGGCCCTGATCACCGGTGAGGAACAGTAAGAGGGCCCTGATCACCGGTGAGGAACAGTAAGAGGGGCCCTGATCACCGGTGAGGAACAGTAAGAGGGGCCCTGATCACCGGTGAGGAACAGTAAGAGGGGCCCTGATCACCGGTGAGGAACAGTAAGAGGGCCCTGATCACCGGTGAGGAACAGTAAGAGGGCCCTGATCACCGGTGAGGAACAGTAAGAGGGCCCTGATCACCGGTGAGGAACAGTAAGAGGGGCCCTGATCACCGGTGAGGAACAGTAAGAGGGCCCTGATCACCGGTGAGGAACAGTAAGAGGGCCCTGATCACCGGTGAGGAACAGTAAGAGGGGCCCTGATCACCGGTGAGGAACAGTAAGAGGGGCCCTGATCACCGGTGAGGAACAGTAAGAGGGCCCTGATCACCGGTGAGGAACAGTAAGAGGGGCCCTGATCACCGGTGAGGAACAGTAAGAGGGGCCCTGATCACCGGTGAGGACAGTAAGAGGGGCCTGATCACCGGTGAGGAACAGTAAGAGGGCCCTGATCACCGGTGAGGAACAGTAAGAGGGGCCCTGATCACCGGTGAGGAACAGTAAGAGGGGCCCTGATCACCGGTGAGGAACAGTAAGAGGGCCCTGATCACCGGTGAGGAACAGTAAGAGGGGCCCTGATCACCGGTGAGGAACAGTAAGAGGGGCCTGATCACGGTGAGGAACAGTAAGAGGGCCCTGATCACCGGTGAGGAACAGTAAGGGGCCCTGATCACCGGTGAGGAACAGTAAGAGGGCCCTGATCACCGGTGAGGAACAGTAAGAGGGCCCTGATCACCGGTGAGGAACAGTAGGGGCCCTGATCACCGGTGAGGAACAGTAAGAGGGCCCTGATCACCGGTGAGGAACAGTAAGAGGGGCCCTGATCACCGGTGAGGAACAGTAAGAGGGCCCTGATCACCGGTGAGGAACAGTAAGAGGGCCCTGATCACCGGTGAGGAACAGTAAGAGGGCCCTGATCACCGGTGAGGAACAGTAAGAGGGCCTGATCACCGGTGAGGAACAGTAAGAGGGCCCTGATCACCGGTGAGGAACAGTAAGAGGGGCCTGATCACCGGTGAGGAACAGTAAGAGGGGCCCTGATCACCGGTGAGGAACAGTAAGAGGGGCCCTGATCACCGGTGAGGAACAGTAAGAGGGGCCTGATCACCGGTGAGGAACAGTAAGAGGGCCCTGATCACCGGTGAGGAACAGTAAGAGGGCCCTGATCACCGGTGAGGAACAGTAAGAGGGGCCCTGATCACCGGTGAGGAACAGTAAGAGGGGCCCTGATCACCGGTGAGGAACAGTAAGAGGGCCCTGATCACCGGTGAGGAACAGTAAGAGGGCCCTGATCACCGGTGAGGAACAGTAAGAGGGGCCCTGATCACCGGTGAGGAACAGTAAGAGGGCCCTGATCACCGGTGAGGAACAGTAAGAGGGCCCTGATCACCGGTGAGGAACAGTAAGAGGGCCCTGATCACCGGTGAGGAACAGTAAGAGGGGCCTGATCACCGGTGAGGAACAGTAAGAGGGCCCTGATCACCGGTGAGGAACAGTAAGAGGGCCTGATCACCGGTGAGGAACAGTAAGAGGGCCCTGATCACCGGTGAGGAACAGTAAAGGGGCCCTGATCACCGGTGAGGAACAGTAAGAGGGCCCTGATCACCGGTGAGGAACAGTAAGGGGGCCCTGATCACCGGTGAGGAACAGTAAGAGGGGCCTGATCACCGGTGAGGAACAGTAAGAGGGCCCTGATCACCGGTGAGGAACAGTAAGAGGGCCCTGATCACCGGTGAGGAACAGTAAGAGGGGCCCTGATCACCGGTGAGGAACAGTAGAGGGGCCCTGATCACCGGTGAGGAACAGTAAGAGGGCCCTGATCACCGGTGAGGAACAGTAAGAGGGGCCCTGATCACCGGTGAGGAACAGTAAGAGGGGCCCTGATCACCGGTGAGGAACAGTAAGAGGGCCCTGATCACCGGTGAGGAACAGTAAGAGGGGCCCTGATCACCGGTGAGGAACAGTAAGAGGGGCCCTGATCACCGGTGAGGAACAGTAAGAGGGGCCCTGATCACCGGTGAGGAACAGTAAGAGGGGCCCTGATCACCGGTGAGGAACAGTAGAGGGGGCCCTGATCACCGGTGAGGAACAGTAAGAGGGCCTGATCACCGGTGAGGAACAGTAAGAGGGCCTGATCACCGGTGAGGAACAGTAAGAGGGCCCTGATCACCGGTGAGGAACAGTAAGAGGGCCCTGATCACCGGTGAGGAACAGTAAGAGGGCCCTGATCACCGGTGAGGAACAGTAAGAGGGCCCTGATCACCGGTGAGGAACAGTAAGAGGGCCCTGATCACCGGTGAGGAACAGTAAGAGGGCCCTGATCACCGGTGAGGAACAGTAAGAGGGCCCTGATCACCGGTGAGGAACAGTAAGAGGGCCCTGATCACCGGTGAGGAACAGTAAGAGGGCCCTGATCACCGGTGAGGAACAGTAAGAGGGCCCTGATCACCGGTGAGGAAAGAGAGGGCCCTGATCACCGGTGAGGAACAGTAAGAGGGGCCCTGATCACCGGTGAGGAACAGTAAGAGGGGCCCTGATCACCGGTGAGGAACAGTAAGAGGGGCCTGATCACCGGTGAGGAACAGTAAGAGGGGCCCTGATCACCGGTGAGGAACAGTAAGAGGGCCCTGATCACCGGTGAGGAACAGTAAGAGGGCCCTGATCACCGGTGAGGAACAGTAAGAGGGGCCCTGATCACCGGTGAGGAACAGTAAGAGGGGCCCTGATCACCGGTGAGGAACAGTAAGAGGGCCCTGATCACCGGTGAGGAACAGTAAGAGGCCCCTGATCACGGTGAGGAACAGTAAGAGGGGCCCTGATCACCGGTGAGGAACAGTAAGAGGGCCCTGATCACCGGTGAGGAACAGTAAGAGGGCCCTGATCACCGGTGAGGAACAGTAAGAGGGGCCCTGATCACCGGTGAGGAACAGTAAGAGGGCCCTGATCACCGGTGAGGAACAGTAAGAGGGGCCCTGATCACCGGTGAGGAACAGTAAGAGGGCCCTGATCACCGAGGAACAGTAAGAGGGCCCTGATCACCGGTGAGGAACAGTAAGAGGGCCCTGATCACCGGTGAGGAACAGTAAGAGGCCCTGATCACCGGTGAGGAACAGTAAGAGGGCCCTGATCACCGGTGAGGAACAGTAAGAGGGCCCTGATCACCGGTGAGGAACAGTAAGAGGGCCTGATCACCGGTGAGGAACAGTAAGGGGGCCCTGATCACCGGTGAGGAACAGTAAGAGGGCCCTGATCACCGGTGAGGAACAGTAAGAGGGCCCTGATCACCGGTGAGGAACAGTAAGAGGGGCCCTGATCACCGGTGAGGAACAGTAAGAGGGGCCCTGATCACCGGTGAGGAACAGTAAGAGGGGCCTGATCACCGTGAGGAACAGTAAGAGGGCCCCTGATCACCGGTGAGGAACAGTAGAGGGGCCCTGATCACCGGTGAGGAACAGTAAGAGGGGCCCTGATCACCGGTGAGGAACAGTAAGAGGGGCCCTGATCACCGGTGAGGAACAGTAAGAGGGGCCCCTGATCACCGGTGAGGAACAGTAAGAGGGGCCCTGATCACCGGTGAGGAACAGTAAGAGGGGCCCTGATCACCGGTGAGGAACAGTAAGAGGGGCCCTGATCACCGGTGAGGAACAGTAAGAGGGGCCCTGATCACGGTGAGGCACAGTAAGAGGGCCCTGATCACCAGTGAGGAACAGTAAGAGGGCCCTGATCACCGGTGAGGANTTTGGGAGAGAAATACTTCAAGAGTCAGAGAGAGAGAAAGACCTGGGCGTTGATATCATGCCAGACCTGTCCCCTGAAGCTCATATCAAGAGATAACATCAGCAGCATATGCCAGGTTGGCTAACATAAGAACGGCCTTTAGAAACTTGTGTAAGGAATCTTTCAGACATTATATACCACATATGTCAGACCAATCCTGGAGTATGCGGCTCCAGCATGGAGTCCCTATCTAGTCAAGCATAAGACTAAACTGGAAAAGGTTCAAAGGTTTGCCACCAGACTAGTACCCGAGCTGAGAGGTATGAGCTACGAGGAGCGACTGCAGGAATTAAACCTCACTTCGTTGGAAGACAGAATAGTTAGGGGGACATGATCACCACATTCAAGATTCTCAGGGGAATCGACAGGGTTGATAAAGACAGGCTATTTAACACAAGGGGCACACGCACTAGGGGACACAGGTGGAAACTGAGTGCCCAAATGAGCCACAGAGATATTAGAAAGAACTTTTTTAGTGTCAGAGTGGTTGACAAATGGAATGCATTAGGAAGCGATGTGGTGGAGGCTGACTCCATACACAGTTTCAAGTGTAGATATGATAGAGCCCATTAGGCTCAGGAAACTGTACACCTGTTGATTGACGGTCGAGAGGCGGGACCAAAGAGCCAGAGCTCAACCCCGCAAGCACAACTAGGTGAGTACAACTAGGTGAGTACCATGTCACTACATCATGCCACTACACCACGCCACTATACCATGAAACTACACCAGACTACTATACCAGGCTACTACACCACACCACTACACCACGGAACTACATCACGTCACTACACCATGCGACTAAACCAGGCTAGTACACCACGCCACTATACCAGGCTACTACACCACACCACTACGCCAGGCTATTACACCACACTACTAAACCAGGCTACTACACCACGCCACTACACCAGGCTGCTACACCACATCACTATACCAGGCTATTTCACCACTCCACTACACCAGGCTACTACAACACACCAAAATACCAGGTTACTACACCACACACTATACCAGGCTACTACACCACACCACTACACCACGCCACTCTTCCACGCCACTACACCAGGCTACTACACCACACACTATACCGGCTATTCACACTCCACTACACCAGGCTACTACACCACACCAAAATACCAGGTTACTACACCACACCACTATACCAGGCTACTACACCACACACTACACCACGCCACTCTTCCACGCCACTACACAAAACATCTATACCACACCACTACACCACCACTATACAGGCCACTACCACACCAATAAACCAGACTACTATACCAGAGTACTACGCCACACCACTACACCACGCCACTACACCACGACAAACGCCACTACACCATGCCGCTACACCAGGCTACTACATCACGTCACTATACCACGCCACTATTCTAGGCTATACACCACACACTACACCAGGCTACTACACCATGCCACTATACCAGGCTACTACAGCACACCACTACACCAGGCTACTACACCATGCAAATACCAGGCTACTACAGCACATCACCTGCACCAGGCTACAACACGCCACTATACCACGCTACTACACCAGGCTATTACACCACGCTATTACACCATGCCACTATTCCAGGCTACTACACAACTCACTACACCACCCACTATACCAGGCAACTACACCACACCACTACACTAGGCTACTACAACACGTGACTACACCAGGCTTACTAACAACAACAACTACCACCACGCCACTATACAAGGATACTACACCACACCACTACAGCACGCTACTACACCACGCCACTACACCACGCCACTATACCAGGCTACTACACCACTCCACTACACCACATTAATATACCAGGCTACTACAACACACCACTACACCACGCTACTACACCACGCCACTACACTACTTCACAACCACACATCACTACACCCACATCACTACACCACACAACTACACCAGACTAGTACACCACGCCACTATACCAGGCTACTACACCACGCCACTATACCAGGCTACTGCACCACGACATTATACCAGGCTAGTACAAAACGCCACTACACCAGGCTACCACACCACACCACAACACCAGGCTACTACACCACGCCACTATTCTAGGCTACACACCACAACACTACACCAGGTTACTATGCCATGCCACTATATCAGGCCACTACACACGCCACTACACCAGGCAACTACACCATGCCACTATACCAGGCTACTACACCATGCCACTACACCATGCCACTACACCATGCCACTACACCACGCCACTACACCACGCCACTATACCAGGTTTCTTCACCACTCCACAATACCAGGCTACTATACCACACCACTACACTAGGCTACTACACCACACCAAAATACCAGGTTACTACACCACACCACTACACCATGCCACTCTTCTACGCCACTACACAACGCCACTATACCACACCACTACACCACCCCACTATACCGTTACTATACCACACCAATACACCAAACTACTATACC
>WNGS01140138.1:66439-71439 GCA_020271785.1 Procambarus virginalis
CTACACCATGCCACTGCACCACACCACTTCAAGAGACTACTATAATAGGTTACTACACCACACCACTATACCATGCTACTACACCAGTGGTGTTGCAGCTATACCACACCACTACACCACACCACTATACCAGGCTACTACATGACAAAACTACACCATGTCACTACACCCCACCACTACACCACGCCACTACACCAGGCTACTACACCACACCCCTACACCATGCCACTACACCAGGCCACTATACCAGGCTACTACACCACTACACCACTCCACTAAACCACACCACTATACCAGGCCACTACACCATGCCACTGTACCAGGCTACTACACCATGCCACTACACCACACAACTACACCATGCCACTACACCATGCTACTACAACACGCCACTACACCATGCCACTGTTCCAGGCTACTACACCATGCCACTACACCACACAACTACACCATGCCACTACACCACGTTACTACAACACACCACTACACCATGTCATAACTCACCACTACATCACGTCACTACACCACACCACTACACCATGCAACTACACCAGACTACTATACCAGGCTACTACACCACACATCTACCCTACGCCACTACATCATGCCACTACACCACACCACTACACCACTCCACCACACCTCGCCACTATACCAGACAATAATAACAAGCTACTACACCACACCACTAC
Organism: Procambarus virginalis; assembly: GCA_020271785.1. NCBI lineage: Eukaryota > Metazoa > Arthropoda > Malacostraca > Decapoda > Cambaridae > Procambarus > Procambarus virginalis. Next base: position 67,132 of record WNGS01140138.1, read on the forward strand.
ACCATGCCGCTACACCATGCCATTACACAAGGCTACGACACCACACAACTACACCACACCACTATACCAGGCATCTAAACCGCACCACTACACCACGCAACTACACCACACCTTTTCAGTGTCTTTTGTGTGGAACTCTTTCATTGTCAGAGTAGCTAACAGATGGAATGCATTAGGCAGTGATGTGGTGGAGGCTGACTCCATACACAGTTTTAAATGTAGATATGATAGAGCCCAGGAGGCTCAGGAACCTGTACACCAGTTGACTGACAGTTGAGAGGCGGGACCAAAGAGCCAAAGCTCAACCCCCGCAAGCACAAATAGGTGAGTACACCACTACACCACGACAATACACCACACCACTACACCATGGCACTACACCACACCACTACAACACACCACTACACCACACCACTACTCCACGCCACTTCACCATACCACTACAACAGACTACTATACCAGACTCCTACACCACACCACTACACCATGCCACTACACCACGCCACTACACTACACCACTACACTACGCGACTACACCACACCACTACACCACACCGCTATACCACGCCACTACACCACACCACTACAACAGACTACTATACCAGGCTACAACACCACATCACTACACCACACCACTACACCACACTACTACACCACACCACTTCACCATGCAGCTATACCACGCCACTACTCAACACCACTATACCAGGCTACTACATGACACCACTACACCATGTCACTTCATCACGCCACTACACCACGCCACTACACCACGCCACTACACTATGCCACTATACCACACCACTACACCACGACACTACACCAGACTATTACACCACACTACGAAACCATGCTACTGCACCATGCCACTACTCCAGGCTACTGCACCACATAACTATATCAGACTACTACACCATGCCACTACACCAATACACCAGACTACTATACCAGGCTACTACACCATACCACTACACAACGACACTACACAACGCCACTACACCATTCCACTGCACCACACCACTACACTACGCCACTGCACCACACCACTACACCATGCCACTACACCATGCCACTACACCACACCACTACACCATGCTACTACACCACACCACTACCCCCTCCACTACACCACACCACTACACCACGCCACTACACCAGGCTATGACACCACACAACTACACCACACAACTACACCACACCACTACACCACGCCACTACACAACGGCACTATACCAGGCTTCTAAACCACACCACTACACCAGGCAACTACACCAAGTCACTATACCACACCACTATTCCAGGCTATTACACCACACCACTACAATAGGCTACTACACCACTACACCTCTACAACACGGTACTACACCACGGTACTACACCACGCTACTACACCATGCCACTACATCACTACACCACGTCACTACACCACACGACTACACCAGGCTAGTATACCACGCCACTATACCAGGCTACTACACCACACCACTACACCAGGCTGCTACACCACATCACTATACCAGGCTACTACACCACACCACTATACCAGGCTACTACACCACGACATTATACCAGGCTACTACACCACACCACTACACCAGGCTACTACACCACATAACTACACCAGGCTACTACACCACGCCACTATACCAGGCTACTACACCACAACACTACAACAGGTAACACTACAACAGGTTACTACAACACTATTAGAAGAAGGATTAAGACAGAGGAGGACAGCTTGAGACTTCAAGAAGACCTGGACAAGCTGCAGGAATGGTCGAACAAATGGCTGTTAGAGTTTAACCCAAGCAAATGTAAAGTAATGAAGATAGGGGTAGGAAGCAGGAGACCAGATACAAGGTATCATTTGGGAGATGAAATACTTCAAGAGTCAGAGAGAGAGAAAGACCTGGGGGTTGATATCACGCCAGACCTGTCCCCTGAAGCTCATATCAAGAGGATAACATCAGCAGCATATGCCAGGTTGGCTAACATAAGAACGGCCTTTAGAAACTTGTGTAAGGAATCTTTCAGACCATTATATACCACATATGTCAGACCAATCCTGGAGTATGCGGCTCCAGCATGGAGTCCCTATCTAGTCAAGCATAAGACTAAACTGGAAAAGGTTCAAAGGTTTGCCACCAGACTAGTACCCGAGCTGAGAGGTATGAGCTACGAGGAGCGACTGCAGGAATTAAACCTCACTTCGTTGGAAGACAGAATAGTTAGGGGGACATGATCACCACATTCAAGATTCTCAGGGGAATCGACAGGGTTGATAAAGACAGGCTATTTAACACAAGGGGCACACGCACTAGGGGACACAGGTGGAAACTGAGTGCCCAAATGAGCCACAGAGATATTAGAAAGAACTTTTTTAGTGTCAGAGTGGTTGACAAATGGAATGCATTAGGAAGCGATGTGGTGGAGGCTGACTCCATACACAGTTTCAAGTGTAGATATGATAGAGCCCATTAGGCTCAGGAAACTGTACACCTGTTGATTGACGGTCGAGAGGCGGGACCAAAGAGCCAGAGCTCAACCCCCGCAAGCACAACTAGGTGAGTACAACTAGGTGAGTACCATGTCACTACATCATGCCACTACACCACGCCACTATACCATGAAACTACACCAGACTACTATACCAGGCTACTACACCACACCCCTACACCACGGAACTACATCACGTCACTACACCATGCGACTAAACCAGGCTAGTACACCACGCCACTATACCAGGCTACTACACCACACCACTACGCCAGGCTATTACACCACACTACTAAACCAGGCTACTACACCACGCCACTACACCAGGCTGCTACACCACATCACTATACCAGGCTATTTCACCACTCCACTACACCAGGCTACTACAACACACCAAAATACCAGGTTACTACACCACACCACTATACCAGGCTACTACACCACACCACTACACCACGCCACTCTTCCACGCCACTACACCAGGCTACTACACCACACCACTATACCAGGCTATTTCACCACTCCACTACACCAGGCTACTACACCACACCAAAATACCAGGTTACTACACCACACCACTATACCAGGCTACTACACCACACCACTACACCACGCCACTCTTCCACGCCACTACACAACACATCTATACCACACCACCACACCACGCCACTATACCAGGCCACTATACCACACCAATAAACCAGACTACTATACCAGAGTACTACGCCACACCACTACACCACGCCACTACACCACGCCACTACACCACGACACCACGCCACTACACAACACCACTACACCATGCCGCTACACCAGGCTACTACATCACGTCACTATACCACGCCACTATTCTAGGCTATTACACCACACCACTACACCAGGCTACTACACCACGCCACTATACCAGGCTACTACAGCACACCACTACACCAGGCTACTACACCATGCAACTATACCAGGCTACTACAGCACATCACCTGCACCAGGCTACAACACGCCACTATACCACGCTACTACACCAGGCTATTACACCACGCTATTACACCATGCCACTATTCCAGGCTACTACACAACTCACTACACCACCCACTATACCAGGCAACTACACCACACCACTACACTAGGCTACTACAACACGTGACTACACCAGGCTACTAAACAACAACAACTACACCACGCTACTACACCACGCTACTACACCACGCTACTACACCACGCCACTATACAAGGATACTACACCACACCACTACAGCACGCTACTACACCACGCCACTACACCACGCCACTATACCAGGCTACTACACCACTCCACTACACCACATTAATATACCAGGCTACTACAACACACCACTACACCACGCTACTACACCACGCCACTACACTACTTCACAACACCACATCACTACACCACATCACTACACCACACAACTACACCAGACTAGTACACCACGCCACTATACCAGGCTACTACACCACGCCACTATACCAGGCTACTGCACCACGACATTATACCAGGCTAGTACAAAACGCCACTACACCAGGCTACCACACCACACCACAACACCAGGCTACTACACCACGCCACTATTCTAGGCTACTACACCACAACACTACACCAGGTTACTATGCCATGCCACTATATCAGGCCACTACACCACGCCACTACACCAGGCAACTACACCATGCCACTATACCAGGCTACTACACCATGCCACTACACCATGCCACTACACCATGCCACTACACCACGCCACTACACCATGCCACTATACCAGGTTTCTTCACCACTCCACAATACCAGGCTACTATACC
>WNGS01140140.1:0-12670 GCA_020271785.1 Procambarus virginalis
TATGCATTTGATGGTTCACTTCCCAGCTATAAATTTAAACTACCGCACATCGATATTGCCATGTATGTCGGTAAAGAATTGGAAAAAGCATAGTCCCTAGTGGCACAGTATGACAATAGGAATATTATTAACGTAAAAGTTGCATTTCTTTTATTGGCGTAAGATAAGTAAGGTAATTTATTTGTGTGCCTGGCTCAATACACTTAGTTGAGGATGTAATGTTACAGATAGTTTAACATTAAGATAAATATATTTGACCCAAGCAAATCCACATGGACAAAGAGAAAATAAGAGCTGTACATTTTGGACATTAGAACTAAACTATTTAGCAGATATTGTACAGACACCAAAAAGTAAAGATTCATTTTCATTTAGTTTAGTGTTCTAAGTGGATTGCTAGTACTATTACTCGGTGTTTTTCACACACTTGTGATTGAATAGATATATCTGATCATGTTGTATATATGTACATAGATGCAATAAGTAAATATAGGTTTCAGTACCTGTAATAACATTAATTTTGGATTTTGCTTATTAGGTGGGAAGCCAACTCTCATCAGTGAAAGATGAACCCATGCTATTAGCTCCGCAATACGTGATGAGCGTTCAAGACTTGAGCAAGAATGTCAGGAAGGTGTGAGGGTTGGTGGGGAGTGGGCAAGTACCCATGCGTATCTGCCACCTCTTCGGCTGGATTGACCAGACCTACAGCATCTGCACCCTCACAGCCTGTACAGTCGCATTCCGACAACGAACCTCAACTGAATTCTAAAAAACGGTCCACAATAAGCAGCAGTAGGTCAATGAATTCTGATGATTTAGAGAGGGCTGCTAAAATTTTACGGAAGCTAGAAAAAGATCCAGATGTTGCTGAAAGTTTTGGAAAGTTTGTTGCAGCTTCAATTCGGAAGCTACCGGAGGCAAGCCAACATAATCTGATGTCAAAATAACTCGGGTAATGTCTGAATTTCACACAACTCAAGATGATTGAAATTGTTATTTCATAAATTTAAGTGCAATCATATCTAGTAAAATAATGTAGCTCACTTGTTTAAACAATATTTTCATATAATTTTGTACCACATTTGATATAATGTTTCACAATATCGGCTAGGGCTTCTTAAAGTACTGTTCTCTAGGCAAGTCACTATTTTTATTGTTGCTATGTGCAAGTGCTCCAACTGGTCAGTGAAGTATGTAGAATCGTCAGAAAATTATACTCTATTAGACAAGGCATATAAAGTATAGATTGAGTTGAGAGTTGCTGTGTTGCTAATTGGAGCTTTTTAAAAATGTGGATATACTGTATACAATATATTCTTGTGCTAAGTGATACAAAGAGTAATCCACACAACTAGATTACAAGATAACTTAGCAGATTACATATACTGTGTGTATGTATATATATGTATATATATATATATATATATATATATATATTATATATATATATATTAGGGGTACCACCTCTGGTGCAATTGCAGGGACCCACATCCTCGAAGAAGAAAACAAAGAGCATTCAGAGAAGATCTTGTGGATTCTCACCGAATACTTAATTCTTTTCTTCTCCTACCACCCCTATTATTTTTTTGTATGTTTTGTTTTATTTTATTGCAATGCTACAGTTTACAGAGAACACACACACACACACAAATATATAACAATTAAACAATCAGCGTTCGAAGACCTCGTCCAGCTCCTCGGAGGTTGGGTGCGTACCCAGGATACAGCACGCATTTCCCCTCTGCACCGCGACACTGAGGCGCTGGAACAGGAATATATATATATATATATATATATATATATATATATATATATATATAATATATATATATATATATATATATATATAGATTTATATATATATATATATAATATATATATATATATATATATATATATATATATATATATATATTATATCTCATATATATGTACAGCATATATATCATATATATGTATACAGTACATAGTGTTGTGTCTACCACTTCTGCTCCTACTGAACCGCTGCTCGATTTCATCAGATATTCAAGTAATTAGCATAGGGTACCTAACCAGACCTATTAATTTGTTCTGTCATGAGTCTGCTGACTCACAGTATCCTTAGAAGTTGACCTTACTCTAGCCACCATACATCTATTACACTTCCTTGCCATGCATCATTATTAGTCCATTTACTCATGGTATATTATATGATACTCCCATGCTTAATATTACCCTTTGAGAATGTCTGCTTGGTTGAACAGGTATATTTCTTTGTGAACTCTATACACTCAGTTACATTTTACATGTCATAGCCAAGATGCCTTAATATTTTCATTGATGCACTCTTTTTTTTTTTTTTTGGGGGGGGGGGGATAACAATAATTTTTAAAGTTGTAAACTTTACACTTTTATAGATATCAAGTTTGTAATATTTTATTACAACAAAAGAGCATTTTTGTGCCTAAAGAAAAAATTGCCCTGTTAAGAATTTCCCTTTTAAATTTGGTCTAGTTTTTTTCTGCTCAAACAGTGAAACATTTAATGTTGTAAATGATGGGCTGGAGAGCCCTGCTGATAGAATAAATGATGGACTGGAGAGCCCTGCTGATAGAATAAATGATGGACTGGAGAGCCCTGCTGATAGAATAAATGATGGACTGGAGAGCCCTGCTGATAGAATAAATGATGGACTGGAGAGCCCTGCTGATAGAATAAATGATGGACTGGAGAGCCCTGCTGATAGAATAAATGATGGACTGGAGAGCCCTGCTGATAGAATAAATGATGGACTGGAGAGCCCTGCTGATAGAATAAATGATGGACTGGAGAGCCCTGCTGATAGAATAAATGATGGACTGGAGAGCCCTGCTGATAGAATAAATGATGGACTGGAGAGCCCTGCTGATAGAATAAAATGTATTTCAAAGCCTGTGTTCTTGTTATTGGTATTCATTTGGTAATTACATACTTGAAATTTGTTTTTTTTTTTTGAACTTGTGCTTGAACTTGAACTTATTTTTTAACTTTTTTAACTTATTGTTCAAGGGCAATTAAAGTAAAATTTAAAATACAGTGTAATATTATGTCAAGAACAACCTATCATACAAAATACAGTACTGTACAATTAAAGATTGAAATTAAGATATATTTAAAAAGTTATAATATATGGATGGTTTTACTGCAGTGTAGTAGCTGTGCAGGAAATGGATGTGAAAATTTAGAGAACTATTTTAATTGTTGAATAATTAATTTTTTAAAATGAGTATTCAAGTCAAATGAATGAGATTAGTCCAATAATAGCAATGTAACACCAATTTTAAATAAATTTAGAGTAAAGAAGCAGTTATAGTAACATGGCTACAAGATTTTCTCCTGTGGTATGCAGAGGAGTTATAATGGATTCATTTAAGTGCAAATTTCATTGTTGTCTTGCCAAATGAATAAGTAAAAATTCTTAGGTTGAATTCTTGCTTTTATAATGAACTGATTAAATGTTTAACTTTGACTTTTGTGTATTCTTCTAATTACATGTTGATGGTATCCAATCCACCCCTGTTATTTTATTTCAAAGGCACTGTTTGGGATATTGTATTTTTGCACTTTTTGGTCAGTTGTATTTAAGGGAGAGTTTTCATTTGTCATTTCTAGTGTTTTGTGTAGTATGATCTGTGTAGCTTCGTATTTATTACATATTGCAGAGAAGCAGTGTTTGTCAGATAATATATTCTGTTAATAACAAAGTTTTAATGGATGTTTTAAAATTTGGATGCCAAGAAAGTCAAACTTTTGTTCTGTACTAATTTTACATTAAAATTTGAATTTTGTTGGTATGGTTGCAATGTGAATAGTGTTTAATAAAAGTGCATTCAGTCTCTTTGTATATACTGTAATATATCCAGGCTTGTAATTGATTTGGTAAACTATGTAGTGACAGGGATGTACAGTATACACTTAACAGGTGAACCCCATTTTTCAGTCTATATACATTGAGTTTACTTTAGCCCTAAACTATACTCACAGACCTAACAAATTCACAAAGACCGGAAAGTTGTAGCATTAAATATTATGATAGATATCGTGAGGAGACATTCACATATGGGACTAATAGAACAAGAACCCAGCAATGTGATGTTATAGTGGCCAGAATACACCTGGGATATAGACATATCTGGCAGCTTCCTCAAAACCCAAATGTCGAGTACACAATGTGTCAACTTTGTGAAAGAGAAAACATGCACTCTCTTGAACATTATATTGTAGAATCTGGCATATTGACTGACTTTCGCCCTCCTGGGCTAAGGTATGCTGAATTGTGTAATTACTATATGAGTACTGGAACACTTGATATATTGGACTTGTACCCAAGATTGACCATGTAATGTATCAATTATACAATGTATGTATGTGATGTAACTATATAACCTGAGCTTGTAAAAACACCTTCATCACCTTCAGTGATTAAGTGCTTAATTGCACACTAGTTTCTCTATCAGCTATCTCACCCTGTCAGAGTAAAAGAGACAAATGTATGTGAATGCATGTGTGTGTATATATGTATATATATGTATATGTACGTATATGTGTATGTGTATGTATATGTATGTGTATAAAGTATATATGGAAGCTGATCAGAATTACATTTCATCTTTGTAAATGCACATTAATGACACTATGTAAAAGACACTTCGAACACTTTATGTAGGGCATACGTAAATCTGTGTATCTATGTATTTACGTTTGTAGGTTAGCTTAGCATTTTAAAAGCACCGAATCACCTTCTGTGGTTGATTGTTCAATAAACCCTTGAACTATATGGTTAATGCATCTCTAACCCTGTCCATGGAGGACAGAAGAAAATGTGTATATGCTGCTTAGCATTGTAAATGTGTGGCCACGTCTGTGGTTGAAAATAAATAAATAAAAAAAAAACTATTCTCAGAGCTCAAGTATAGTTTAGCTGGCCAATGAGCTAGTATGGTGACCTTAATAACTCTTCTGTGGTTAATAAGTATTTGAGCACCAAACCAACATGGTGATGCATTCTATTATATCTTCATGCTGGGAATTTATTTTTACAATAAAGATCTATTTATTCCCTCCCTGGAGTCTGGAATGACTAGCCAATTGGTTGATCTACTGAGAGTTATTCTATGTGTATGCACCTTGATTTTCAAGTTTTTACAGACAATGAGTACTCGATGAATATGGGATGCACAATAAACTACCACTCATTAGATGAGTATATAATACATAATAAACTGCCATTCACAGGATGAGTATGGGGTGCACAATAAACTAGCCATCGCTAGTGGCATGAATCATATGGTCGCAGTCTTCCTGCCCTGGCAAAAATGCTAATTCATATGAGATAACCTCTTTGTTGGCTTTATCAAAAGCAAGTTTTAAATCAATAAAAATTCTATAGTCATTATTATTAGCTAGGCATTTAATAATACAGGCAGAGGTACTTTTGCCTCTGAGGAACCCGAACAAATTACTAGACAGCTGATCGCCTATTATATATAAAAGTCTATTTAAAATTATCCTCTCCATCATTTTACAAAAACATGAGGTTAGGGACATGTACAGGTCTGTACTCTCCATTGGCATTAGGGATAGGGATGATCATAGCTTTTTTTACTATTTACTAGGAATACTGCCCTCTTTATAACTAATATTAAAGAGGTCTAACAGTGGGTTTTTCTTCATAATGGCAAGTTATTCCTTCATAATGGCAAGTAATTCCTCTTTATGAACATATAAAAGAGGAAAGAATAATGAAAGAAATAATCCGTAAAGGAGTAAAAAGCACTACTCCTAACCAAAACATAAACCTGATAATATTCTATAAAACCAAGAAGACTTCCGAACTCCTTATCAAAAACAGCCCGAAGCCGACAGAGAACCCTCTACAGCAGTCAAGCATTGTATACATGTACACTTGCCCCCACGAAGGATGTAACCTTCAATCTAAGTACATAGGTATGACGTCGACCAAGCTGACAAGGCGTTTGACATGCCATCTTCAATCCGGTGCCCCTAGGAATCACATGAGACAAGCCCATGACATCACCCTAACAAGAGAAATGTTGAACAAAAATACATGCATAATAGACAGAACCCAAGATGCAAGCAGATTACAAATTCTTGAAGCAATTCACATAAGAACAGAACAACCTACCATGAACACCCAAATCACGGAACTATTTACTCTTCCCACAATGAGAGTAAGGACAAGACCAGAACATAACGATGCCAACACAGAAGACAATGTTCAACATAACAGGCCAATTACACTGGATTAATCTTTGTATGTAGATGCCAGCTGCCTCGTATGGGCCAATAGGCCTTCTGCGGTTACCTCTATTCTTATGTTCATATGTTTCACCCTATTTATCCCTTATGTATCCCCCTATGTTTTCACCTTTATTGTCTTATCACCTGACCCAGTGCGGGTATATAATCAAACCACATTGTAACATTTCCTCACTTGAGAATGAACCATGGAGGTTCGAAACGTTGTGCAAATTGTTTAAATAAGTGTAATACATTCTATAGTAATTCACATCTTTTCTTCACCCGGAAATTACGAAAATGAGTTTTGGAGAACTCCTATTTCAGCTAAGCCCTGATGCTAAGAAAATAGTTAGAGGGATAGAAGCCCTAAATCAGAAGATAGTAAATACAGAATATGCGGTCATATTCAATGAGACATGTTTAAAAGAAAACCTGCTGCCAGTATACACCAATATATATATATATATATATATATATATATATATATATATATATATATTATATATATATATATATATATATATATATAATATATATATATATATATATATATAATATATATATATATATATATATATATATATATATATATATATATATATATATATGTATATAAATAAATAAATAAATAAACCACAGGCCTGCGAGGACCTCGATAAGTTTCCCGTCTCTGACAAAAGGAAACCAAAGTTCTCTCATATTATTTATTACAGAAAACGAATATAAAATTTAACACTAACTCAAATAAAAGTAAGAACACTACACGAACTCAACCAAATTAATTTGTTTTTATTCGGGGCAGGAAGCCTGTGAATATTTACCCGAATTTATCTGAGAGCCACTATCTTTCTAGTGTCCTTGACGAGAATAGGAAGCCGGCGACTTGTCAAAGGTCCCCATATTTGTTTTGATTTTATCGAGATGGATTTTGAAATTCAGAAGTGTTTTGGCATTTACTGCTTCGGCGGGTAGGCGGTGTGAAAAAAAACATTTTCTGTTTTCTGTCCTGCATTGTGACTTGTTGGGATTGAAACCAATGCTCCTTTTTCGTGTTACATCAGACCTTTTGAAGAAGTCTCCGAAGTCTTACCAGTGTCCGTGGTGTAGTGGTAAGACACTCGCCTGGCGTTCCGCGAGCGCTTTGTCATGGGTTCGTATCCTGGCCGGGGAGGATTTACTGGGCGCAAATCCTTAATTGTAGCCTCTGTTGAACTCAACAGTAAAATGTGTACTTGGTTGTAACAACGATTCTTCGGCGGGGATCGTATTCCAGGGACCTGCCCGAAACGCTACGCGTATTAGTGGCTGTACAAGAATGTAACAACTCCTGTACACCCCAGTTTGCTAACTGTAGGTAGTAACTGAGTGATTGTAACCTATCCACCGCTGCCCACTGGATGGGGGGCGGTGTGCAGGACAAACATATCAGTTGTGACACTAGCTCTCCACATATGTCAGTTGCTTAATTTAAAACCTGTACTTGAGGTCGATCTCGAACCCATTGTTGATGTGACGACTTATATTGAATTTTGTAACTAGCTCATCAAGATTGTAACTTGCTTAGCTAAATGAATTGTGGGGTTCAGTCCCTGAGCCCATTATGTGCCTCTGTAACCCTTTCCACTACCGCTCACGGGATGGGAATGGGGTGCATAATAAATGAACTAAACTAAAAAAAAAAAACTAAAATTATCTAAAAACAAAAGTGATCTGGATCAATTTCCTCCAAATTGTTCAGTAATAATAGTAATAATAATAATAATAATAATATTTTATTTAGGAAAGGTACATACATAGATGCAAAGTTACAAACATACTGTTGGATTTATAAATAGAGCTAGTACATACAATACCTAAAGCCACTAATAAGCATAACGTTTCGGGCAAGGTGTGGGGGAAAAACACTTAGACTAAAACCTAATAATAATTGGGAGTAAAGTATAAATTGTGTTGAAAAAAGGAATAAAAAAAGAAAAAAAAGGGGGGGGGGGCAAACATGGCAAAAATCAACAATTTTACAAGTTGGTCAACAAACAGAATTGTTAAGAATAGCAAGACATGGGTTGATATTAATGGGGTAAAGTAGGTTACATGGAGTTAATTAGGTATTACTTAGTTATACTCATAAACTGGTTGAGAGGGGTACAGCCTTTGACACGATTAGGGAGGTCATTCCACATTCTGGGTCCCTTGAGTTGTAGAGCATTTCTAGTTTGGTTAAGTCGCACTCTTGTAATATCAAATAGGTATTTGTTTCTGGTGTGGCCCCCATGGGTTCTGTTACAACCTTCTAGGAAACTTTTAAGGTCAGGATTGACATTGCAGTTAAGAGTTTTAAATATATAGAGTACACACGAGAGGATGTGCAGTGACTTAATATCTAACATATTCAAAGATTTGAGTAAGGATACCGAGTGCTGTCTGGGGCCAGAGTTAGATATTGTTCTAATAGCAGCTTTGTGTTGAGTAATTAGAGGACGTAAATGATTTTGTGTAGTAGAACACCAAGCACAAATACCATAATTGAAGTAAGGATAGATGAGGAAGTAATAGAGCGTCACTAGGGCAGGGCGAGGTACATAATATCTGATCTTAGAAAGAATGCAGTATTTTAAAGTTTCGATGAGATCAGCCCTATCATATCTGGTTTGCAATGTTGTTAACCCTGTGTCCCTCAAGTTTAAGTTCATGTATGTTTATTGAGACAAGAAAATACATCTCAAAGGGACAGAGTAGCTTTGGCTATTTATAACCCCCCCCCCTAATCAATCGTCTCTGGTATGAAAGTCGACTTAGTTCAGGAATTATTTTTGTTTCCCAGTGTTGAACCTTCTCTGAAGCAGATATATCTTCCTGGAGGTGAAGTCTCCATGCTTGGATGCAACAATCCAAGTGGGGACGCACCAAACATTTATGCAGTTAAATAACTACTTTCTTTTCTTTGAAGTCAAAGTTTCGTTTGACTATTCCTAGGATATTTTTTTACTGAGCTCCCACTTGTGCAACTTTCAGTGACTGGTGGAATACTGACTCCAATGACCTCTTTCTTCATCAAACTGCTGCAAAGTAATGTTGTTATTTGGTAGTTGTGACGTGAATTGTATGACCCACATGCAAGGTCTTGCATTTTCCAACATTAAAAAGCATTTACCAGTCTTCCGACCATTTGTGGATTCCATGTAGATCTCTTTGCATAAAGCCTCAATATCATTTTCACTTCCCACTTATCATAAATCTCAGTGTCATCTGCCAATTTTATGATGGGGGTTTGTAATAATTTCATCTATGCCATTAATCTACATGACAAAAAGAGGTTGGCCCTAAAATGGAACCTTGCGGTACCCCACTCACTACATTTCTTCAGTCACAATTATTTTCTTTTACGGCGACCCTTTGCTGTCTTTGTTTTAAATATTGTTTGATCCATTCTAGTATTCAACCATTTATCCCCGTTCCTGTAATTTCCTTGCTAGTCTTCCATGTGTACCTATGTGTACAGAAGAGTTAGTCAGCTTGATGTGGGGGTTGTATCCTGGACGAGGGATGTAACTCTCGTCGGTAATTCGACGATTCGGTAATTCGTCGAATTACCGAATTCGACGGGTCGGTAATTCGATCTTCGTGTGGGGGAGCGGGGGGGGGGGGCCAAAAGTTATATATACTGGCTGCCTGTCCTCAAACACATGAATTATTACAATTATTAAATGCTTAGCCAAGTATCTGGTAAAAAAAAACTAAAATAAAAAAAAAAAAAAAAAAATAACTTGATAGCTTCCATCAGTAAATGGTTGTTCCTTAGGTCCGTCGTCGCTCTCCCTGTGTTCCCGCATCATTACTCAAGTTCGCTGATTTATTGTCATGTTTTGAGTGGAACTGACTTTTCTAAATGCAAGTTTCTCCAACCCGGATATTCTTTTATTTAACGTTCTTTTAACATGAGCGAACTTCTCGAGCGGGATCTGGGTAACAAGTTTCCCCCGCCACTGGTCACCAACCTCACGCAAATACTAAAATATGGTGAAGAAGACCCCTAATTTCTCTCACAGTAAATTAAAAAAAATTGTCTTCTTGTCCAGCGTTATCCTTGATCTGCGGGGCTGGCTACTGCTTCAAGGTATGTGGGAAAATGTGTTAAACACAATTTGTTTTTCACACACACATGTATAGTGATGCTTAGACGAGATTTCTTATTTTTTTTTTATACAAGAGTTCTTACATTCTTCCCCCAACCACTTAGGCTGGACGGTAGAACGACGACCTCGCTTCATGCAGGTCGGCGTTCAATCCCCGATGGTCAAGTAGTTGGACACTATTCTTCCCCTCCGTCCCATCCAAATCCTTATCCTGACCCCTTCCAAGTGCTATATAGTCGTCATGGCTTGGCGCTCTCCCTGATAGTTCCCTTCCTTCTTACATTCTTGTACAGCCACCAGCACACATAGCTTTTCGGGCAAGTTCTTAATCCTAGTTTCTCTCGGAATACGACCAGCCAAATAGTTAACAACTAGGTACATTTACTGCTGGTGAACAGAGACTACAGTTAAGGATTGACGCCCAGTAAAATCCTCCCCGCCAGCCAGGATACGAACCCAGGCTAACCGCTCGCAAAACGTCAGGCGAGTGTGTTATCACCTTCGCCAAGGGGACTGCTAACACACTCATTAACACCTGCTAACACATTACACATGGTTGGCGAGCACAGTGTAGGGATGACGAGTATGGGGAACCAATCACAGCCCAGGAAGTAAGGAGAGAGAGGGGGGGGGGCGATGAAAAAGGGGAAAAGTACAGCACCTGGTGAAGATGACGTCACCCACGAAATACTCAATGCACTGTGTGAGGTGTCTGGGAATCTACTACTCCATCTGTTTAACAAATCATTCCTAAGTTAAGTGCTGTCCACACAACGGAAAAACACAATAATTGTTTCCATACCGAAGCCAATGATCCTGGCAATTACAGAACAATCAGCCTCGTATCATGCACATGCGAAATGCTTGAAAGGATCATCCTAAACCGACTGTTGCACACAATAGGCAGGTTAGAGGAGGGGGGTCGCAGGATTTGTCAAAGGACAAAGCACAGCAAATCGTACAGTTAATTACTTAGCTAATGTTACAGCTAAGTACTCTGTATATGTTGACATCAAAAGAGCCTTCGACAAAGCACAGGGGATTGCGATCCTGGACGAGCTTGCAAGCATGGGTGTGAAGGAGAGACTCATGAAATGGACTGAAGACTACCTCACAGGGAGGAGAGCCAAGGTCTGCTTCAATGGAGCAGACTCAAGAACAATGAGTATGGAACTCGGGACCCCCCAAGGAGGAGTCTTAAGCCCAACACTATTCGACATACTTATAAACGCCATTGGAAATTTTGAATTTCCGGAAAGAACACAACAAGTGGGATATGCAGATGATGTTATAATTGTTACAATACAAACTTGGAAAAAATTAAACAGTCCATTGAACTCCTTGGAAGGAAATGTGTTGAACTCGGTTTCTCTCTATCTCTATAAACTTTATATATATATATATATATATATATATATATATATATATATATATATATATATATATATATATATATATGTGTGTGTGTGTGTATATCACGAAAATAAACACGTCATTAAAAATGTGACACTGTCAGACCACGGAGGAAAAATGAAACAGGAATTTCCTTAAGTACTTTCGTATATTAATACATCTTCAGAAGGAGTCACTCCTTCCGAAGATGTATTAATATACGAAAGTACTTAAGGAAATTCCTGTTTCATTTTTCCTCCGTGGTCTGACAGTGTCATATATATATATATATATATATATATATATATATATATATATATATATATATATATATATATATATATATATATATATATATATATATTTTTTTTTTTTTTTTTTTTTTTAAACCTAGAAGGGGTACCACCTCTGGTGCAAGTGTAGGGACCCATAGCTCGGAGAAGAAAATAAAGAGTACTCAGAGAAGACCTTGTGGATCCTCACTGAACACTTTGATATTTTCTTCTCCTACCACCCCTATTCTTTTGGTATGTGTGTATATTTATCTAACTTTATTTGAAAATGTCATTACACAAAAAAGTTACAGTATTGATTACATGCAGGGTACAAACCTGCTTGTCACAAGTTGAAAAGCTCCAGCTCCTCAGATGGCGTACAGGAACCATGGATGCAATAAGCATTTCCTCTCTGGATTGCCACACTGAGGCGGGCGCTGAAAAAGAAAACTGGCAGCTCTAGGGTCTCTAGTTGTTTCGATTAGCTTTGCTTAGACCCCAACTCCTTCAAAAAGCTAGAAGAACTTTTACCCCAGGCACCAAGTGTCTCTGAGGCAATGGGGACAAAATTGTAGTGGTGTTCAAGGT
>WNGS01140144.1:0-10270 GCA_020271785.1 Procambarus virginalis
AAAACAAAATGGGTGCAGTAGTGTCTTTCTTTCAATTCACACTGGTGCCTCTGTTCACCTAGCCGTAAAATAGATACCAAGAGAGCTAGACAGCTGCTACCAGGGCGGCTTCCTGCAGTTGTGTGGTGTGTGTGTGTGGTGGTGTGTGTGTGATGTGTGTGGATGTGTGTGTGTGCGTAGTGGTGGTCGTCTGGATTGTGTGTGATGTGTGTGTGTGGTAGTGTGTGTAGGTCGATGTGTGGTGGCTGTGCTGTAGGGTGTGTGTGTGTTGTGTGGTGGGACCCAACATACGAGTTTATTGATTGCCCGTGTGAAGCAGTCGTCGCCGAAAGGGCTCGAGCCTGCACCCCCACGCAAGGTCACTACCCCTAAGGTGAACACAACCCAAGGTCCTGTGGGTTCCATTCCTGCACTTTGCTAGACTTTTCGGGCACGTTGCCTGCAACTGAGGCACCTGTTCTCCTAGCAGTAAACGGGTACCCGGGAGTTTGGGTCAAACTGTTTGTGGTTTGCATCTTGAGGAAGATGAGGAAGCAGAACGGATACATGGCAACTGCCTTGTCACTTAACGATTTGTATTTTGCTTGCACTCAAACACTTGCAAGATATCTACTTAATTGGCGTCACACTCAAACACTTACAACAGCGGTATGTAGCAGGCATCCGTCAACCCCGAGGGGTTATGGCGTTCCCACCATACAATCGCACACGGGTCGCCCGTGTGTGTCTGGGGGGACGCAGCGTCTGTATGGTGGCCGTGAAGGCCCAACCCAAGAATGGCAGTCTCCGACCTGCAAGCGGGCGCAGATAAACGCCGAAGTGGGTGCGAAGAGCAACCCCCCGGCGCCCTACGTCTACGGTACCCAATTGAGTGGGTAAGCGTTATCACCCGTACTGTGACTTCCCGTGTTGAGCCGTTGCCAAGATGACGCCGGAGTGTCCTCTCCAGGCGGCACACAGGCCTGAGCCGTAGATGTGGAGAATCGGCTGTTGCCCATGCACCAGAACCACCCCTCTCTTCGCCACCGATGTGGTCCAAGGGATAGGAAAGGCGCCAATACGCTTGGCAGTAGTGTCGTCGCAGGAGTTGACAGAATGTAGCTGTAGACAAGCTGACAAACCGCTTTAGGGTCTCCCGACTCCGGAATTTTTCCTCGGGGTTGAACTCCCTAGAAGCCCTTCCATCAGTTGGTATGGCCGCAAGACAGTGGAGGTATTGGATTCGCGGTTTTCCTTCCCCTAGATGAGCTGCCTTCCCAGCCTAAGTCCCATCTGTCCGAAGCAACTGATTTTAAGACGCCAGAGACCCGCCTTCGCTCCTTCTCCTGTTGGTAGAAACAGTTCCGCTAGGCCTAGAGGCTAGGCAGCACGTGCAGGCCAAGGAGCTGGACTTGGTTGTCAGAGGCTATGTGAGACACACGACATCAGGGGCACTTTACAGGCTTTGGGAGATTATCTTCACAAAAACCACCCACCCCTCGGCCCTTATGACAACTCTTGGAACCACAACAACAACAGCGATATACAACAGCGATATAACTAATTAATAATTATTCCTCTTCCTTCTACTGGGTCATAAATGAAGGCGGCTTCGGGTGAAAGGGGGCTGTGATAATCTCTGTCTGGAACCCGTAGGTGCAGGACCTCAGAAGTCCACCTCCTGGGCTCGTGCGGCCCATGCTCTGTTTCAGGAGGCTGGGTTGGTTCTTCACTTGAGGGAGAGGTTCTTCTCTCCGGCCCCGACCACAGCGGTTTCCGGGTTTGGGGTCCCTGTACCTTCTTTTACCAACTTAGAGGTAAACTCCAGAGCTGGAACCTCGAGGGCCGTTCGTGTTGCCTTCAAACCTCGTTCCTGACAGTTCCTGCGACGGCGCTGGAACCAATCTGTATTGGCGTTTGCCTTTCCATTGGAGACTTTCGGCGGCGCCGTGGAGAGGGGGGGACCTGCGGCATGGGTAACAGCTGTCTCCTCCATATCAACCTACCCTGGCTTTCCGCCCATGGAGAGGCCACTCTCAGCTCCGACAATCAGAGCACAACTCATAGTCTCCTATGACGGATGGATGCCTACTTAAGAATCACCATTCTTCCCCCCCCCCGTCCCAACAACCCAATTCTTATCCCTGACAGCTTTCCCTTCCAATTGTTATATATAGTCATACTGGCTTCGTGCTTTCCCCTGATAATTAAAAAAAAAAATAATAATATAAGTAATATTTCTAAGTAGTGTAGAAGGTAGATACTTCTTCTCTCTATATAAGAAAAAATATATAATAGCTATATTTACGCACCAGGAACATATCTGTGTGTGTACGTCAAACGGCAACACCGTCCTCCTAAAGTTCCCAACGTCAAGAAACTGTTGTGCTAATGTGCCCTTATCCTACCCTACCAGAAGGATCCAAAACAGAAACCTGGACAGTACGTCTATTTCGCGAGTCGCTGTCATTTTCTGTTAGGACGACCGGGACGATTTTTGGGGCCTTAAATAGAGTAAATACGTCAAATACCGACGTTTATCTAGGAGGAACGGTATGTCAAAGAGTAGTGACCAAGTTCGGTTTTGGCCTGATGATTTGGTAATTATCTCATATTAATTGGTTCATATAGAAGAGAGAGAGAGAGAGAGAGAGAGGAGAGAGAGACAAAAGAGGAGAGAGAGAGAGAGAGAAGAGAGAGAGAGGAGAGCGAGAGAACAGAGAGACAGAGGAGGGAGAGCGAGAGACGTAGAGAGTGAGACAGAGAGAGAGACAGAGAGAGAGAGAGAGGAGAGGAGAGGAGAGTGAGAGAGAGAGAGAGAGAGAGAGAGAGAGAGAAGTAGAGAGAGAGAGAGAGTCTTGCTGTGAGAGGACAAACACTCGAGCCGTAACATAATCCTGGGATAATTGTCCCATATATGTTGCATGACATACCCAGGGAATTGAATGTGTTTTATTGCTGCGGTAATCTGTGCTGTAACTGAAAGAAATTCGGTAGTGCTGTGTAACATTGCAATTAGGAATTGTGTGAAAAGTGATGCTTGTGAGTCTAAAATTCGACCTAGTGGGGGCCACATTATATAACGATTCTTGTCCAAACATGGCCACAAGGCCGTTACATCCCGATCGGTATTTAAGGATGTTATTGTCTTATTTTGACAGTCACGATGCCATAAGTAAAGACCAATTTGTATCATTTACGAAAGGGAAATATTAGGTTTAGATTTATGACTCTCACAATGATGCAACTTGGCTATTCAAGACATTCATAATCGTAAGAGTGGTGGCCTCTGGAAGTTCCCCCTTCCCACGGTCCTTCCTCGTGGCAGGAAGCAGCAGTTGCGTTGGGCTCTAATGAGAGGTGGCTGTGCGGCTTGACCTCTCCTCAAACTAGAAGATTAGTTACTACTCCTTTTATTTGATCTTGACATTGCTCAAATTATTAGTATGATTGCAGAGTGGTTTCTACCCAGATTGTGTTGCTGTACGTGTGGTAGAAGCTGGAGTAATTGTTTGGAAATATTCCATAAAGCTTGCCTTCACATTGCCCCGTTGCCGTTGAACCAATGGTAACCATTTTGAATCTAATCTGCCCAGTGTGAGATATTAATATTTTTGACATATTTTGTCCATACAGCCATAATATCATTAATATCTACATTACTTGCAGGCGATGAGTCATAATAACGGTGGCTGAAGTATGTTGACAACACCAGACCACACACTAGAAGGTGAAGGGACGACGACGTTTCGGTCCGTCCTGGACCATTTCTCAAGTCGATTATGAGAAATAGTCCAACACAATCGGACTTGAAGAATGGTTCCAGGATGACCGAAACGTCTACATTACTTGTTTTTAATAATAAGTGACCAGGGAAGATGTCACACGTCTGAGTGGTTATTGAGAGTAATGTGCACTTACCTGTCACATGCAGAAGATTATCTTAAGCTCAAACCTCATCATATGTCTTACAGTTCGAATTTACCAGACCCATAGACAGTCTTGATGATAGTGAGACATGAGAGCTAATTCCGTAGAAGCAAAGTCCAAATAGATGAGGTCCTTACCCACATCCAGTTGATGCCTACGGCCTTAGTCAACACTGTTGCAACAAGCCATAATGGGCTGGGCCGTCCAGACCATGGGCACAGAGGTCCAGACCATGGGCACAGAGGTCCAGACCATGGGCACAGAGGCCCAGACCATGGGCACAGAGGTCCAGACCATGGGCACAGAGGCCCAGACCATGGGCACAGAGGTCCAGACCATGGGCA
Source organism: Procambarus virginalis (assembly GCA_020271785.1). Lineage (NCBI taxonomy): Eukaryota > Metazoa > Arthropoda > Malacostraca > Decapoda > Cambaridae > Procambarus > Procambarus virginalis. The sequence continues at coordinate 4,254 of WNGS01140144.1, forward strand.
CAGAACCCCAGACTTACATAAAGTTATGATTACAATGAGATACGTACACAAAGACACTGAGCCACCAAGTAAGATAGAGTCCGATTGAAGAAGATATATTCCGTCAGGAATGACATTAACTAGGATATATAAAATCTTCAATAACGTCATCCCTCATATTGGTGCTTGCTGTATGAGATGTCAATCCTCTGTGCAACAAGGTCCTATTGGAGCCAAGAAGCCGAAAAGTTCGGGAACGAAGGATCGTGTCGCAAGGTCACAGCGAGAGAGAGAGAATCACAGAAAGTATGATGAGAGAGAGAGTAGAGAGAGAGAAGAGAAGTGAAGGAGTAGATAGAGAGAGAGAGATAGAGGAGAGAGAGAGAGAGGGTGGTAGGGGGGGAGGGACTTTTAAAGGTCAAGTAAGGTCAGCCGGCAGCCAGACAAGTCTCATATTAAGACCAGAGGAGGCATCAGAGAGGCCGCCGCTACCTTAAATGAGGCATTGGTTGAGGGGAGAGAAAAGCGTGAAGGAGTTACTGAGGGAGTAGAAACTGGAGATAACTACCAGGAATTTCGAAGAGAGAGAGAGAGATAAGATAGAGAGAGTTAAGAAGAGAGAGTAGAGAGAGAGGAAAAAAAAAAAAGAGAGAGAGAGAAGAGAGAGAGAGAGAGAGAGAAGGGAAGAAGCATGGTCTGGAAGACCTGAGAGGAGGGGAAAGAGGGTTGGGAGCCTGGTCTGGAACAGAAAGATGATTACCACCCCCGATCTGGTAGAGAAGGGAAATGGCGCTTGAAATCAGTAAAAGGGAGAGAGGTGAGAACCCTGGTCTGAAGAGTAGGATGATACCTTAGCCTGATCTGGGAGATGGGGAGGGAGTCTGGTCTTATACAAGACCTCGGGAGCCTGTTGGTCTGTTCCTACCTTGAAAACACCCCATAGTTACACTCGGGGTTCATAATGATTTTGTTTAGTAACTTTATTCACTGTAGTCAATAAGCTTTCGTGAATCAGGTCTTCAAGCTGATCACGACGGTCCATCACTTCCGTCCAGCCGCAACCAGCTATGTGTTGATCCTGGAGGAGCGACCAGGATCATCCATCCTTCGCTTGCAACATGAGGTACGTTGACTTCGCCTGCATGATGCCCTCCTAGACCTCGCGTGTATATGTTGAGCAAGTGGACTCGAGGTATACTCTGCAAGAGACTGAGAGGCCTTATAAAGAGAACACCTCCCCCTCTCCTGAGGATTTGTTGCTAAAGATGCCACAGGCTCTTGTATTCAGCCTCTCGACAAGTCCATCTTATTTGCATTGTTCGTGTTCTTAAGAGCCTCTCAGCCTGCACAATCGCTCCCGTGAGGGTACATGAAGTGACGTTGGTGGAACCAGACTCCACACAGAGCCTAAGATGTACATATAAGGCGGCCCAATGGGGTTCTGTAAGCTATACCTAGTCGATTAAGGTGTTGAGAGGCGGGACCCAAGAGCCGTGGCTCATCCCCCGCAATACAACAAAGGGAGGCTACCTCAGCTTTGTATACACTATGCAAGCATTGTTAGCAATATGTACATGCCCAGAGGCTAAATCACTTTTCTCAAAACCTTATCTGACTCTTCTCCCTCTTCCTTTTCCTGCTCCTCCTGACCTTCGCATCGTTCTCTCCTGTCCTGCCCTCTATCTGAATTCCATCTTCTTATATTCCATCTCCGTGTATTGTTGTCACTCCTCTGGCGCCAGCTGGCCTTGTGGTAAATTCCTCCGGCAGTGACACCTGACAATTCCTTCTCCTCTCTATCTCTCTCTCCTCTCGTCTCTTCTCTCCTCCTCTCTCTCCTCTCCTCTCACTCTCTTCTCGTCTCGTCTCTCCTCTTCTCTCTCTCTCTTCCTCCTCTCGATCTTCTATCATCTCTCAATCTCTCCCTGCTGCCACTCTCCGACTTCAGTCTCTCGATTCCTTCGCAATCATGTCTCTCTCATCGTCAGCGCTCCTCGCTAAAGGTCGCGGCTCGGCACTCTCCCCCTAGTGCGGTCATCGGGTTCTCTCAGTTCCTTCCGTAGCATCCCTGTCCTTTCTCTCGGCATGGAGTGACCTCTTCTCCATCCTCGTAAATCAGGCAAATCTCCGTGTGCCTCGTTCTCTCGCTCTCTCTCTCTCTCTCTCTCTGGCGTTTTGTCATCCTCATCTCTCTCCCTCCCTCGTCATCACGACTTTTGTATTTCCCCAATCCCTTGGTTCCACCCTTTATATCCTCACTCCTCTTTACCCTCTTCCACAGTCTTCCTTTTTTTTCTTCTCATCCTTCTAACCTTCTTTAATCTTCCACTTTATGGTGAACGTTTAATCCGCCGCCCCATCTTCTTCTTACTAGACTCCTTCTTCCTTCTTCATTGACTTTCAGAACTCGTCTCCATTTAGACCTTTATACGTAGCTCCCCTGGCTTTGCTTACTGGCTGGAAGATGCTCTGGGATCACAGAGAGATTTCATCCCAGCTGTAAAAGATAATAGGCCGTGATGTTAGTGATTGGAAGAGAGGTTTCCTGGTAGTGTACTGGTGGAACGGTGAGGCTGGGAGGGCCGCAGCTCGATGGGAAGGAATGGGAGGGGCGCAGCGTCTATGGAGAACTGTGAGAGGTGAGATTGGAAAGGCGATGACGGGTGGGAGAGAACAAAGTGGTTAGGCTGGGAGGGGCCACCAGCTCTTGGACTGTGGGACAAAGCGTAGTGAGGGCCGAAATATTATAACCCTCAGCTTCTCTCATAACATCAGGCAACAGACAATCAGCAACAGCAGCATCATATGCTGATGGTTCTTGTGGGTCTATTTTAATTCCTCCTCTCGTATGTAACGAGACATTTGAACTCGCAGCATCAGTAATTACTAGACTGCTGCCTGGGCATTATCCTAACGAGAATCTAACGAGCAATGACGTCTTAGCTGAGACAAGAGAAGTCAGAGAGCGACGTGGAGGCTGTGCGTGTGTGTGACAGATCACTGTAGGTGATCTGACCAGTGGTTGCAAACCCTCAACCCTTCCCGTCTTTCTGTCAACACACACACACCACACACACACCACACACACACACACACACACACACACACACACACACACACACACACACACACACCTTCCCTCCTCGCTATGATCTGACTACCTGGTCAGATCATAGCGAGGAGGGAAGGTGTGCGTGTGTGTGTGTGTTGTGTGTGTGTTGGTGTGTGTGTGTGTGTGTGTGTGTGTGTGTGTGTGTGTGTGTGTGTGTGTACTCACCTAATTGTACTCACCTAATTGTGCTTGCGGGGTTGAGCTTTGGCTCTTTGGTCCCGCCTCTCAACTGTCAATCAACTGGTGTACAGATTCCTGAGCCTACTGGGCTCTATCATATCTACATTGAAAACTGTGTATTGAGTCAGCCTCCACCACATCACTGCCTAATGCATTCCATTCGTTAACTACTCTGACACTGAAAAAGTTCCTTCTAACGTCTCTGTGGCTCATGTGGGTACTCAGTTTCCACCTGTGTCCCCTTGTTCGCGTCCACCAGTGTTGAATAGTTTATCCTTGTTTACCCGGTCGATTCCTCTGAGGATTTTGTAGGTTGTGATCATGTCTCCCCTTACTCTTCTGTCTTCCAGTGTCGTAAGGTGCATTACCTGGCTTTGCGCCCTTATGAGGCCCCTCCAGACCTGGCCGATGCCAGTGCGCAAGTCCATAGTCTCCTGAGACTAATGGATGCCTACTACTACAGTCATACTGGGGCTTAGAGAAAGTAAAAGGCATAGAAGAAACTAACCTTTGTGACGGTGTTCCCCCCTTCTAATTCTCCCACGCCTGCTGTAAGAGTCATGTCCACTATTCCGAGCGTTCTCTACATTGCAGGCATCAGTTGAACATATGTGGGAGGAACAGCATTCTCGATGAGCCGAGAAATTTGCGAAAATGTAGTATTTTGGCCTGTGGGATAGGCCCTTTAGGGAGCCAATATGGCGCTGGCGAGTCTGTTCTCCCGCCAAAACTGTGTGACGTCAGTGGCGCCAGATTGGTCACCGTCAGCGACGTGGCACTGGGAGCCAATGAAAACCAACTTTGGGAAAAGTGACGTCACATAGGCATGGGGGTCCGGCCGTGTTGGCGCCAGGCGATATCAGTCTTTCACGACACGTCCGAGAGGTAGGACGCGCGATCGGTCATCCTGTCAGAGTGACGGATTTACCGAACTCCGGTGGATGTAAGCGTCTCCAGTTGTTGGCACGCACTCTGTGAGGTCTTCCTGCAACCCAGATGTGGCTCAGATAAGGAATTGACAGAATATTGAGCAACAAGTGCTCAGGGACAGGTGCGTTGCAAGAAGTGGGCCGGGCATCGACGTGTGTCGTCGTTGGCAGTTCACCAGTATAAGAGACAGCTTAGTGGCCGGGCCACCCACCGTGAGTGAACCGGGTTGACAGCCTTGTCAACCAGGTTGAACGTGTGATCGACGATCCTGTCAAGTTTGACAGTAACCCCACCTTCGTGGAACCCTACGAGTCAACAGTTGGATGCAAGCACGTCGAGAAGTCTTCCCAAATACCTAGCGATATATCTAGACGACGAGGGAATTGACAGTGAAGTGAGCTTCAAGTGCTCTGAAGTCGGGTGCTGTGCGTGTGAGTTTAAGCAGCATCGTCTGGACGGCTGTAACTTCACAGTGACTTCGTAGTGGTGAGAGGCAGTTCCTCTGGGAGTACAGTGACAAGGACTAATTGGGAAACGTACGACGACCGCCGAGACGTAGGCTGGCTGCCGTAGTTGGGAGGAAAGTTGACGGCCAGGAGACCGACTTCAACCCTGCGACGTACTGTAGAGGAAGGAGCACGGACCTGCATTGTACAGAAGCGGCGAGACGCGACATCCTAAGGCGTGGGCTTGTGTTTCTGGATGGTGAACGAGGCGAGAGCCTGGACCAGGAGCTACAACCCAACTGTCATCCTAGGATAGGTGAAGTAGGTGTTTACAGTTACCCTCCCATTTCCCCTTTAGTTAGCTATATATATTCTTGTCAGGATATTTTATATGTCGTGAGCAAGTCTCACTTGAGTTAAGTCACAGAGAGCACAGTATGTGGTGAGGCTACCCAGAGCGCTCACAGTATCAGTTTACATATATATCTATGTGTGGGTGTGTGCAAGCACCAAGATTCATCAGAGAATTTACTGTGACTATTATTAATCTCCAGTGAGTATTATTATTATATATATATATTGTAGTAAACCAGATATTGTGTGTTGATCTCTATGATCTATTGATATAAATGCCTGTGGATTGATCTCTATAATCTATTGATATAAATGCCTGTGGATTGATCTCTATAATCTATTGATATAAATGCCTGTGGATTGATCTCTATAATCTATTGATATAAATGCCTGTGATTGATCTCTATAATCTATTGATATAAATGCCCGTGTGTTGATCTCTATAATCTATCGATATAAATGCCTGTGTGTTGATCTCTATGATCTATTGATATATGCCTGTGTATTGATCTTCATGATGTATATATATATGCCTGAAATTTGATTACTGATTTATATATGACATGACTGTGTACTGAATAATATATACGTGAAGTGATTGCCAGTGATATCTCTGTGAGAGAAAGTATAGATATAAAGAAAAGTTCAGTGATCAAGTGAGTGCATTCACAGTAAATATTATTAAGAATAGAGTAATCTTTCGGTACGGTGAAAAGTCACTGTGAGAGTATTGTGAATAAGATGTTGATCGTGAGGCCAGTGAAATCATAAGTAAGCCATGTGAATGTTGAATAGTGTTTTGGAAAAAGTTAAATAAACGGGGATCGTGACAGAATTAGAAAACAAGTACTAGTCTGTTCCCACGATCGCGAGGGTCCGGTCAGCCGAATCTGACAGGTGACGCGTGGCGCTGCCGGATGTTGCCATATCGGTGCGCTTCAGATTATTATGCTATGAATGGAGCAATTGTCATATATTATTCCTGATACATTGATGCATATATATTTCTCGTTGTC
>WNGS01140157.1:0-11256 GCA_020271785.1 Procambarus virginalis
AACACATGGGACAAAATCTTACTGAAGCGACCATACGAGTCATAAATCTCACACTCCGCCCAAGTAAAACAGAAACAAGCAACACTTAGTGGGCAGCCAGAGGCTTAGGCCCGCGCCGGAATATCCTGCATAAAAAAATACCCAGGTTTAATACCCATGGTTTAATACCCATGGTTTAATACCCATGGTTTAATACCCGTGGGTTAATACCCATGGTTATATAGACAGTGTCAGGAAGCAAAATTGAGAAGCAGAAGGAAGTGGAAGAAGTACAGAAGACAAAGGACAGAGGACAACAGGAATAGATGCAACAGAGCTAGGAACGATTACATTAACATAAGAAGAGCATCGGAAAGAAATTATGAGAACGATATTGAACGAAAGAACGAAACCAGCCTAAATTACTACACAGTCATACAAGAAGGAAAATGTCGGTGAACGACCAAGTGACATGACCAAGGAAAACAGAGGGGGCATATACAGGAAGTGACAAGGAAATCTGCGAGGCACTGAATACCAGTTTCCATAGAGTGTTCACAACCGAGCAGCTCCCATAGTTGCAAGAGATGACCCCAAGATGAGAGACAATCAGAGGTAATGAAACGGCTAACAACCCTGTTTGAAATTACCTACCATGAAGGAGCCAGAGAGTAACGGTGAGGGGCGAGAAGTCGGACTGGCAAACAGTAACGAGTGGAGTACCTCAAGGATCGGTGTTGGGACCAATTCTATTTCTAATATATGTTAACGACATGTTTACAGGAGTCGAGTCCTATATGTCGATGTTCGCGGATGACGCGAAATTAGTGAGACGAGCTGTGGCAGATGAGGATTGTGGGATCCTCCAAGAAAACCTGAACAAGTTACAGAGATGGTCAGAGAAATGACAACTAGAGTTTAACACAAGCAAGTGTAAAGTTATGGAACTGGAACTAGGTGACAGGAGACCAAAGGGACAGTACACAATGAAGGGAAACTACCTTCCTGTGGCAATTCGAGACACCTGCAAGTGGACATAATTCCTCTAACTCCTGAGACACACATAAATAGAATAACGTCAACAGCGTATTTTGCGCTGGCCAAAGTTAGAACATCCTTCAGGAACCTAAGTAAGGAGACATTTACACTGGAGGGACTCACGTAGGCAGTGATTAACACTGCCTACGTGAGACCAGTCTTTGAGTATGCAGCCCCCTCATGGAGCCCCCACCTGAAGAAACACATAAGGAAACTGGAATTTCCTTATTAAGACTACTCAATAGCTCAGACGATACAGCTTCGGGCTCACACCAGTGGGGACCAGGGTTCGAGTCTCCTAGAGCCCAGGTGAATGGAAAGCCATAGAGATGTTGCAGACGAGGAGTCACAGTAACGGGGCTGCAATATGTTGACCAAACCACACACTAGAAAGTGAAGGGACGACGACGTCCCAACAAACGGGACCTAACACTCATCCCTTCCATTGATCTCTCTTTCTCTTTCCTTCTTTCTTTTTCTTTCCCTTTGTTTTCTCTTACGGTCCCTTACCTATTCCTATCCCCTTCTTTTTTTCAATTACTTTCCTCTTCTTATTGGATGGTTATAAACAGGAGCTGCCTCGTATTGGCTAATAGGCCTTCTGCAGTTACCTTCACTCTTATGTTCTTATTCCTATTACCATCCTCTTTATTACACCTGACCTTTCGTACCTTTTGCCTTGCCTTGTTCTTCCTCTAAGATTTTCTTCTCCTCACCTCTCTCTTGCCTATTTAGTGTCCTTCGCCTCCCCAATGTTACGGGCTCACCATAGCCCGTGCTACTTGGAACGTTTCCTTTCCTGTAGCTGAATCTATAACAACAACAAACCTTCCCTCACACCACAGCCCCGCTCCTGTGCCAGGTAAGTCCACTGCGGGCTCACCATAGCCCGTGCTACTTGAAACGTTTTGTTTCCAGTAGCTGAATCTTAAACAACAACAACAACAACTTCCCTCATCACAATCGACTTGAGAATGGTCCAGGACGGACCGAAACATCGTCGTCCCTTCACCTTCTAGTGTGTGGTCTGGTCAACATACTTCAGCCACGTTATTGTGACTCGTCGCTTGCACAGGACTCACCGAAATGGCAGTGACTCCAGGAGAAGAAAGGCAACAACTAGATGAACCAAATTTGACAAAAGCTATTGGGCCAGACAAGATACCACCCGGGGTGCTGAAGGAGGCAGCGGAAGCACTATGTAGTCCACTTGTAATTGCATCGAAATCCTCTGGAAAATGAAGAGCTTCCAGACTAGAAAAAAATGAGACAAAATTGTGAGAAAATATAAAAAAAATGGGAAAACTGCTGAACTACAGACCAGCATCTCTAACAAGCAGCCCTGGCAATTCACCAAGATGATTTGTAGCAGGCTAATAGAACACTTAGAACAGCTGCATTTTGCATAGATTAAATGTACAATCCTGTTTGATAAATTTAATAGAATTCAACACTAAGAAAAAAGACAAGAGAGAGGGAGAGGCAAATTATATATTCCTTGATTGTCCCAAACAAGAGACTTCCACTCAAGAAGAGAAGCAGGCTGGTGTGGACCAGGAAGTGTTGTTAAGAGAGTGGAGCCTTACCCCCAACAGTCATCTTCTCCAGTGATCACAGCATCCCTCAGTGATCACAGCATCCCTCGGTGATCACAGCATCCCTCAGTGATCACAGCATCCCTCAGTGATCACATCATCTCTCAGTGATCACAGCATCCCTCAGTGATCACAGCATCCCTCAGTGATCACAGCATCCCTCAGTGATCACAGCATCCCTCAGTGATCACAGCATCCCTCAGTGATCACAGCATCCCTCGGTGATCACAGCATCCCTCAGTGATCACAGCATCCCTCAGTGATCACATCATCTCTCAGTGATCACAGCATCCCTCAGTGATCACAGCATCCCTCAGTGATCACAGCATCCCTCAGTGATCACAGCATCTCTCAGTGATCACAGTATCTCTTCCAGTGATCACAGTATCCCTCAGAGATCACAGCATCCCTCAGTGATCACAGCATCCCTCAGTGATCACAGAATCTCTCAGTGATCACAGCATCTCTCAGTGATCACAGCATCCCTCAGTGATCACACCATCCCTCAGTGATCACAGCATCCCTCAGTGATCACAGCATCCCTCAGTGATCACAGCATCCCTCAGTGATCACAGCATCTCTCAGTAATCACAGTATCTCTTCCAGTGATCACAGTATCCCTCAGTGATCACAGCATCCCTCAGTGATCACAGCATCCCTCAGTGATCACAGCATCTCTCAGTGATCACAGCATCCCTCAGTGATCACAGCATCCCTCAGTGATCACAGCATCCCTCAGTGATCAGAGCATCCCCCAGTGATCACAGCATCCCTCAGTGATCACAGCATCCCTCAGTGATCACAGCATCCCTCAGTGATCACAGCATCTCTCAGTGATCACAGCATCTCTCAGTGATCACAGCATCTCTCAGTGATCACAGCATCTCTCAGTGATCACAGCATCCCTCAGTGATCACACCATCCCTCAGTGATCACAGCATCCCTCAGTGATCACAGCATTCCTCAGTGATCACAGCATCCCTCAGTGATCACAGCATCCCTCAGTGATCACAGCATCTCTCAGTGATCACAGTATCTCTTCCAGTGATCACAGTATCCCTCAGTGATCACAGCATCCCTCAGTGATCACAGCATCCCTCAGTGATCACAGCATCTCTCAGTGATCACAGCATCTCTCAGTGATCACAGCATCCCTCAGTGATCACAGCATCCCTCAGTGATCACAGCATCTCTCAGTGATCACAGCATCCCTCAGTGATCACAGCATCCCTCAGTGATCACAGCATCTCTCAGTGATCACAGTATCTCTTCCAGTGATCACAGTATCCCTCAGTGATCACAGTATCTCGCAGTGATCACAGTATCCCTCAGTGATCACAGCATCCCTCAGTGATCACAGCATCCCTCAGTGATCACAGCATCTCTCAGTGATCACAGTATCTCTTCCAGTGATCACAGCATCTCTCAGTGATCACAGTATCTCTTCCAGTGATCACAGCATCCCTCAGTGATCACAGTATCTCTTCCAGTGATCACAGCATCCCTCAGTGATCACAGTATCTCTCAGTGATCAAAGTATCTCTTCCAGTGATCACAGCATCTCTCAGTGATCACAGCATCTCGCAGTGATCACAGCATCCCTCAGTGATCACATCATCCCTCAGTGATCACAGCATCCCTCAGTGATCACAGCATCTCTCAGTGATCACAGCATCTCTCAGTGATCACAGCATCTCGCAGTGATCACAACATCCCTCAGTGATCACATCATCCCTCAGTGATCACAGCATCCCTCAGTGATCACAGCATCCCTCAGTGATCACAGCATCTCTCAGTGATCACAGCATCTCTCAGTGATCACAGCATCCCTCAGTGATCACAGCATCTCCCAGTGATCACAGCATCTCTCAGTGATCACAGCATCTCAGTGATCACAGCATCTCTCAGTGATCACAGCATCCCTCAGTGATCACAGCATCCCTCAGTGATCACAGCATCTCTCAGTGATCAGAGCATCCCCCAGTGATCACAGCATCTCTCAGTGATCAGAGCATCTCTCAGTGATCACAGCATCCCTCAGTGATCATAGCATCTCTTCCAGTGATCACAGCATCCCTCCTCTCTCCCTATAGTCTCAGCGTCTCCCTCAGTAGTGCCAGCACGCCCCCCACTTCAGGTAAGTGCCATAATCATTCCGCCAATTCCCACTACAGTTTGACAAATCCAGGATTAATCCGCACTGTATTAGGCGTTAATCCCAGCCTGCCTCTTCTGGCGCTGCCTCCTGCCTTCCCCTTAAGGCAGGACGAGGGCGTCTCTCAGCTGGTCTGGCACCACCTGTCTCTACTCACCTAGATGGTTAGTTCTGGGTCGAGTATCGGCTCCTGGTTCCTAACATTCTTAAGTTAATTTAATATGGCGTTCCCATCTATGGCACCTCGTTATGTTGTTCCCAGCTGTGAACAATGCTGCTTTTGTTCAATTCGGGCAAATGAACAATTGCCCGAAACGCTGTATTAGTGGCTTTAGGCATAGTGTGTTCTAGCTCAATCTAGAAATCCAACATTCTCTTTGTAACTTATTTCGAATGTATGTACTTTTACCTGAATAAACTTTTATGTATTTGCATTATTTTTATTATTATTATATTTATTATTATTATTATATTATAAAATATTAATTATTATTACTCAACCATTGCCATTATAATAATGTATGTCTCTGTGTTCCCGGACTCCTTGTTGCTCCTCTCCTCCAGCGTGGTCAGGTCCTGTTACCTCTGGCTTTCCTAGTAGCTCAAACCTCTCTGCTCTGGCACTAGTCATCTTGCATATCTTTGAAAATGTTATAGTTTTGTCTTGCGTTTTTTGATGTCAGGGTTCCAGGCCGGGGTTATTTTTTACCGGTAACCCAAGACCTGGTCCCCGCACACATCCCTCAAATCTAGTAAAAAAACCGCAAGAAGATCATTCCCTTTCCAATAAGCTTTTGATAAGGTACAACATGTGCCCCCGGGCTGATTGTCATGGATTCCTTTCCTGGGCCAACTATCTTTTATGAACATCAGAATTTTTTTGAATGTATAACCTCACTAAGGGGTCGGTTTTGGTTCCTTTTTTTACTGAGGCCAAGAGTGTTGTAACCCCTGTCCCTCCATCATCATCACTGTCCCATTTGGGTTTTTCCTCCCCGCCTCGGGCCGGCCTCATAACCTGGCATTTTACAGCTTGAGTTTAAATGTCTAGAAGAACCATTGAAGTTCAGAACCACACTGGTTGGGGTTGGGGTTTGTGGGGTAAACGTTTTTAAACGAAAGTGTAGTGTACCCAATATGCGAAACCCTAAATTACCTCGTATGTCCCACCCCGTCCACTTTCCACCCAGTAACTCCCTTTGTCCCCATACAAAAACGACTTGGATTAATGCAACCAAGTTTGTTGCGGTTGCGGGGGGTTGAGCTCTACCTTTTTGGAGGCCCCTGCCCCCCTCGCAACTGTTCCAAAATTGTAATTCAACTTGAAAATACGACTATTTTTTGTAATTTTTTTTTTGTATTTTCCCCCTTCCCTCCCCACCACAAACCCCCCTTGAAGCGGCCCCCGCCCATAAAGCCAAGCTGTCTAATCCCAGGTAAAAACCTATTTTACCTTGCTGGAGGTAACAAGGGGGCCATCAAGGGTTTGAACGAATTAACCAACAACTGCCCATCCTTTGTTTTTCCACCCAGGCGCCGGAAATCGAAAAAACCTTGGGACCTGAAACAGGAACCTAACTATCAAAATGCGCTTGTCCCACCCTCACTCCAGGCCCACCGCACGCCCCTAGTGGTGTGTGGTGTTGTTTGTTGTGGAGTGTGGGTGTGAGTGGTGGGTACCACATAGTTTTAAAACTCCACCTAGTTTTGTTGCTTGGGGTGGGGCTTTCCCTTTGTGGTCCGCCTCCCCTCAACACTTTTCAAATTTTCATCAACTGGGTGTACAGGTTTCCCCTGAAAGCCACTACCGGACTCCATCATTTCCTAACATTTTTGAAACCTGTGTGTTTATGTGGGTTCCCCAGCTCCACCGAACCAATCACTGGACTCGCCACCCCCCCTAAAGGGCATTTCCATTGTTAACTACTCCCCTTGGCACTGAAAAGGTTCTTTTGTGTTATAAAACGTCCCCCACTACTGTTTGCCTCATTGGGGTACTACAGTACCCAACACCCCCCATGTTCACACCCGTTGTACCCCCTTGTTGTTCGCCGTACCATCCATGGGAAAAAAAGTTTGATATCCCCTTATCAACCCTTTTCAAATTGCCTCTGGAGAATTTTTGCAGGTAGATGAATCAATTTCTTTCCCCCCCCCTCACCCCACTCTCCCGAAGGCTCTTCTGTTCCCCACCCGTCCACAGTGGTTGGTTGAGAATGGTTTGCCAGCTTCACGCATTGTCCCCACCTTTCCTCCCTACCAATGCTCTTAGTTTCCTGGGACTAGACCTAGTGTGGGCCAATAACCCTACTTGGAAAAACTTTTTTACATGCCTCCTTAAGCTTGAAAGGGGTACGGGCTCCCCAAGGCTTTGGGGGGCCGCATACTCCAGGAATTGGGGGTCACCCTTTAACATGATGTTGTGTACAAGAAATTTCCTGAATGAAAAATTTCCTACCACAAGTGTTTCCTAAAGGGCACCCTGGTGTCTTTGATTGTTTTAGCCAGCCCTCGCCCGAATGCGACCCAGATTTAATTTCTTTTTATGTGTGTCTTCAGGAGACATGAATTTTTCCCTGGTAATGTTGCAACTAAACAGGTCTACTCCTAAAGGATCCCCTTTATTCCTTGTCTGACTGTTCCCCGTTTCAAGTGAAGGACTTTATTCTCCCCATTCCTGTATCCTGTTGTCACCCAAACCTGGCCCCCCCCCCCTGTTTTCCCACCGGACCTAGTTTCCATTGACAACCCTTGCTGTTATTCGGGTTTGAACTTTAGTAAAAAAGCACATTTGGTTTTTGGAACCCATTCATATTTCAGTTCCTGTCCCTTAGGTCCCCCCATCTTAAGCCCTCCATGTATCCATCCTCTGGTTTTAATACTTCCCTGATAAATTTTTGCATCGCACAAAAAATGTGTGAGGTTGGTTTGTGTGGTTTGGTAACTCCCTAATTTGCCCTCACCTAAATTTTTTGCTTGTGCGGGGGGGTTTTGAGCTTTTGGGCCCTCCTTCTCTTTGGTCCCCAGCCCCCCTCAACTGTCACCCACAATCAACTGGTTTTTGGAACAGATTGACCCCCGAAAGCCTACTGGGCTGACAGGACTGCAATATCACAACCATCTAACCTTGAAAACTGGTGGTTTTGGGTTACCAGCACCCTCCCCACCCAACCAATCCCCCAAAACTGCCCTAATGCAGTCATTTGTCAACTGGCCTCTTTTGAAGTACCTGACAAAAAAATCTTGTTCTACGGTCACCACCAACTCCCCTGTGGCTCAAATTTGTGCAGGTCCCCCAACCCCCCCCCCCCCCCCCAGTTTTTTTTTTCTTTTTGTGTATCTTCCTGGTGGGGGGGGCCCCCTTGTGTTTTAAATAGTCCTGGGTCAACTTAAACTACCGAATTAATTTCCCCTCTGAGAAAATATTTGTAATGGTGGTTGTGATCAATTGTACCCCCTCTAACCTCTTTCCCGTGCTCCCAGTGGGACGTGAGTTTTAATTTTTCCCATAGTACCCCCTCCGTCCGCGGTAGCTCAATAACCTTCTCCACTCGGGTACTAGTCTCCCCCCCCTGGTGGCAAAAAAACGTTGGAACCTTTGTTCCCCAGTTTAGAGTCCCCTTTAAGCTTGAACTAGAAATGGAACTCCAGGACCTGGGGGTTTGGACCATACTCTCCCCAAGATTGGGTTGAACCGTATTGGTTAATACAAAGCCTGAAAATTATTTTCTTTTCCCCAAGTTTTTTCTAAAAGGCCGTTCCTTTAAGGGTTTGTGACCAACCGGGCCCCACAAATATGCCCGCTGATGTTATCCCCTACCCCTCCTTGATATTGGCTTTTTTCAGGAACAGGTACCCTGTGGCGGGTAAAATATCTGCCCCCCAGGTCCTTTTCTCTCCCCCTGACTCTTTGGAAATTAATTTTCATCTACCCCAAAATGATACCTTGGTATCCCTTCCCTGACTCCCTAACCCTAAATCTTTCATACATTCACACATTAAGTTTTGTGGTGGGTTTAAGTAAAACGCGCCCAGGCCACGCAAGCCCGTTTTGGAGAATAAACTTACAAATTTAAAATATTTCACTTCAAAAGATTGCCGTGCGCGGGGGACTTTTTGGGCTTCTCCCTCCCAGCAGCGGGTCCACAAACCCTTTGTTACGGAAAAATTTTAACTTGATGCCGGGTAAATTACTATGGTTTTTTATCTTTTTCAATTAAACGGTTTTGTTGTGTGTTTTTGAAATTTTTAATGGTCCCAGAGAGAATCCGGTTGTGGAGAGCAAAAGAGTGGCCCCCGGGAGGCCTTTTGTTCACCCCTAACACCTTGCTTTTTTGCTTTTATCAACGGGGTGAAGAGATCCGATAGGTTTTAAATTGCGGTCCGGGTCCCCTTGGGAACGTGGGAACCAAGAACAAGATTCTGAAACACTCTCTTGAATTTGGCCCTGGGGGCCCCGGGTGTTGGTTGACCTGCGCGATATTTTTTCCACGTTTCACACATCGTGGGTGATTGGGCGAAGCTGGGGGGGGGGGGCGCCCGTGACGGTTCCGTTATCTATTATTAAGGAGCTGAAACATTCCCAAAGCGGTTAACTGAAATACAGAGCCATGGGAAAATAAACCTGGCCGTGTCCACCCCGCGGTTTTAAAAATCCAGAACGGGAAGAGGCGTCAGGGTTTCCCCTTTTTGTGGAAAGAGTTGTCCCCCCGGGGAGGGTGGAATAAGGGGACGCCTTCATGTGACCGGTATCCCAGCTCCTTATTAATTGTTTGACCCTTAACCAGGCCCCACGCCATGCTCAATAATTTTCCTAGCTCTCCCCCCCTCCCGCCCCCTGCTCTCTCTCTCTCTCATGCATCCTCCCCTCCCCACTCTCCCTCCCCGCCTTCCTCTCCTCCTTCTCCCTCTCCTCTTCTCCCCCTCTCTCTCTGTCCTCCGAACCTTCCCCTCTCCAGTCTCCTCCCGTCTCTCCCCCTCCTCCCTGTTTCACTTCCCTACTTCTCTCTCTCCTCCTCCTGACCCACAGCCTGGGGGGTTTCAACTAGGGAAATGGTGGGGCTGGGTCCTTCCGTAAATGAAACTGTACTGTAGGAACCTGTATATTTGGGTTTACCACCACCTAGGGTCCCACACAGCTTAAGTCTGGAAGCCCACACATCGCTTAAGAAGCTGAATTTTATTTTTATTGTTTCTTAAATAAGTTTTTTAAAATTTGGCCAATTTAAAATTGTGGATACACATTTAAGGTGCCTAAACAACTCCACAGTAAAAGTGGAAACGAATCCACTCCCCCACTCCAAACCCCACCACAATGAGGTCACACAGAACCGCAAAACACCATCCCAATGCCCTAATATCTTCTTTGAGATTATCTGGGAGGTTATTCTTCTTGAAAGGATGATTGTCGGGGTGCTTCCGTGCATCCCCCCCCACGGCCACTGACGAGCCCCGGTCCCACCTCGAAAACAAGCCCTTCTTTTTGTTACACACATCCCCCAGGAAGCAGCTTCGTAACAGCAGTCACCCTACGCCAGGGTAAAAAAGAACATATTTACCTGAGAGGTGAAAACCAAGGAAAAACAGGGTTTGAAAGCTAAACTTTTTGCCCATGGGGTTTGTTTTTTCCCCCACCGCACTTCACACGGATCGAAACCCGGAACTCTCAAGGACCTAAACGAAAATCCACCGAAAAATGCGATTTTGTCCCCATTCAGCTGTATGCCGCCTTAACGATGGACCGTCACACTGGGCCCAAACACCCACTTCCCCCCACTATACCTGACCTAATCACTGTAAGTGTATTAGAGTTTTGGACCCCCATGTGCCCGTTCTTTTATCCGTCAGGGCACCGCTCCCCTTTTGGCCCATGGTAAGTTGCGGGGGCTTATCGCCATAGCCCGTGCCTTAAAACTCTGGGAAACTTGTTTCTGAGTTAGCTTGACTCTTATAACAATCTCTTTTAACCGGTATAAATCGATATTGTTTCTCCCTCCCTCCCTGTGTCACTCCACTCAGCCTGGAAGGAAAAGAAAACCTTGTAAAGGTTTCCGAAACGTCCCCAGTGTAAAAATTTTAGAATAAAAAGAACTGTGTAAATTATATTTCTAACATTTTATTTGTTATTCTTTGTTAGTTCCCAAACCCTCGAAATAAATATAAAAATATTACTTGGGAGAAATCTTGCTTCCAATTACAACACCAAGGAGTGCAATAACACTAAAACAGAGGAGGTAATAAAAATTGGGCCACTAAACAAGAATATAATCAACAACAATATACAGCCCATAAAGTTAACAATATGAAATGATAAAAAAATAATGTTAATAAATATATATATATATATTATTTTGGTAAGAAGATTCCCACCCCTGGGTCCTTTGGCAAAAAGAAATAAAAGGGTTGGAGATTCAATACTTTTTTTTTGGCAAACGAATGTGTCACTATATTTTAATCAATTAAATTAGAGATTTTGGTGCTTCGAAAATC
>WNGS01140158.1:0-19148 GCA_020271785.1 Procambarus virginalis
TGTTTATAATATATATAAATGATTTAGATTCAGGTTTGCAAATTCACATTGCAAATTGCCGATGATACGAAAATCGGTAGGGAAATTAATTCGTGGAGGACTCACTATCACTTCAAGTTGATCTAGATAGGGTTTTGAAATGGTCAAAGGACTGGCAGATGCAGTTTAATGCTGATAAATGTAAAGTTCTGAAGCTAGGTAATGATGATAGAGTTACAAGATACGAGCTAGATGGTGTTGAGATTGCGAAGTCGGATTGCGAAAGGGATCTGGGAGTTATAATTAGTAAGAATTTAAAACAAAAGGATCAATGCATAAATGTTCGTAATAAGGCAAATCGGACACTCGGTTTATTAATCGCAGCGTAAGTAACAAGACACCTGGTGTGGTTCTCAAGCTATATCTTGCTCTGGTTAGGCCCCATTTAGATTATGCAGTTCAGTTTTGGTCGCCATATTATAGAATGTATATAAATTACTTGAACGTGTCCAGCGTAGGATGACTAAGTTAATTCCCCAAATTAGAAATCTTTCATATGAAGAAAGATTAACAAAGCTTAATTTGCATTCACTGGAAAGGCGAAGAGTTAGGGGTGACATGATAGAGGTTTACAAGTGGATGAATGGACATAACAAAGGGGATATAAATAGGGTATTGAAAGTATCAACACAGGACAGAACGCGAAACAATGGGTATAAATTGGATAAGTTTAGATTTAGGAAAGACTTGGGTAAATACTGGTTCAGTAACAGGGTTGTTGATTTGTGGAACCAATTGCCGCGTAACATTGTGGACGTGGGGTCCCTCGATTGTTTCAAGCATGGGTTGGACATATATATGAGTGGGATTGGGTGGTTATAAATAGGAGCTGCCTCGTATGGGCCAATAGGCCTTCTGCAGTTGCCTTTGTTCTTATGTTTTATGTTCTTAAACCTGCACAGCATTAAATAGTGCTTCCACAGAACTGGACGCTCTCTGGCCAATGCTCAAAACTCTGGTCACCGAGTTGATCGAAAGTCTGCTGTCATCACATGGAATCAAGCAAACCACAGAGACTCGGAAGACAATTGAGCACAAGCTCAAAAGATTCGAAAATGTAATATCTTCACCTTCAAGACAGCAGGGCAGGAGACACCCCCTAAAAACAGATAGAGTCTAGCTCGTCGGAAAGCGACATTGATGAGTCAATTTCAGGTCCACTAAGAACCTATACACCAATTGCAACTTCCATGGCGTGTTCATCAGACTCCATGGATACCACGGAGTTATCAGCAAATTCCAAGAACCTAGAGGTCTAAAGATCCTGCAATGGAATGCGCAAGGACTGCACACTAAATTGCAACACTTGCAATGCATAGCAGTAACCAAGGGCATAGACATCCTGATACTACAGGAGAGCTTGCTTCGAGCCGGATTAGAACCTAAAATCTCAGGCTATCGAGGCTTCTTCCTTCCATGGATCAATGGGCAATCCAGGGGATGTGCAATCTATGTAAAATGTGACCTGATCTCCAAGTCCATAACCAGCCCACCTGATTGTGGAGCAGGGACAGAGGTAATGGGAGTAACCATTGAGCTAAGACACGACACACTTGAAGTGTTTAATGTGTACAGGTCTCCACATGCCGAAATGGATCTCTCTGTGTTATTTGGACACGCGACAACAACAAACACAATCATTTGTGGAGATTTTAATGCCCATCATCGATTGGCACTGGGCTCAAACACAACAAACGAAGCCGGCATTCACATTGCACATCTACTAGACCAGCTTCCAGAAATACAAATCCTAAACAAGAATGAACCCACCCACATCCAAGGAGGCAGATTGGACCTAACCTTCGTTTCAGCCTCCCTAAGAGATGTAGCGACATGGTCAGTTGAGCCCACACTCACAAGCGACCACTATGGGGTCCAAATTGATCTTAAGTTAGACCTACCCACTCCACCTCCGCCTCCATCTGAAGCCTGGAACTTTGCTTTAGCAAACTGGGACCGTTTTCAAAACCTCATTTCAGAGCGGCATAGAAACTATGATCTTCCGGAGACATTAATCAGGCAGAATAAGAATTTGTCAAAGTGATTCAAAGTGCAGCCAACCACTCAATCCCACTGAAAAAACAGTCCACCGGACACCATAAAGATCATTGGTACTATTGCGAACGTGTCAAAGAACTCAACCATAGACTCAACAGAACAAGAAAGCTATACAAAAAGCATCCAAGTGACCGCAATAGGTCCTTACTTTGTGAGGTCAAGGAACATGTACATCGAGAGACCAGACTAATAAAAGAACAAAAGTGGCTGGAATAGTGTTCACACCTGAATCAACACACCTCTCCTGGAGAGATGTGGCAGCAAATCCACCGGGCCAAAGGGAATAAAACACCTAAAACCCCACACCCCAAGGATCCTCAACAGGAAGCCGAAGTACTGGCAACCAGGTTTGCAGAGAGAGCAGCCAGCAATCAACTTCCACCAGATGTATTAGCAGTACAGACAGGACTAGAGGAAGAAAGGTGGCACAGAATCCTTACAGCATGTGAAGAAGTCTCTGACACTAATGCCGCCTTCACACTGGATGAGCTCAATCGGGCTAAGAAAAACTCCAAGGATACATCCCCTGGAGCCGACAAAATAACCTATAAAATGATTAGAAACCTCGGCCCAGAGGGAGACGCTGCATACCTAAGGTTAATTAATTTAGCCTGGACTTCTCAAACTAGACCTCAGTAGTGTAAATGGGGACTAGAGCACCGCGCGCCATCTGCCAGGAGGACCCCCCTGGGACTAGAGCACCGCGTGCCATCTGGCCAGGGGGACCCCCGGGACTAGAGCACCGCGCGCCATCTGGCCAGGTGAACCCCCGGGGACTAGAGCACCGCGCGGAGATTTCCCGGGGACTAGAGCACCGCGCGCGCCATCTGGCCAGGTGAACCCCCGGGGACTAGAGCACCGCGCAGAGATTTTCCCGGAAGTTGGGGCGTGTCGGACGCGTGTGAGCATCTGGTGTTTGGGTATGTGGTCAGGGAAGATTGGGGTCATGTTGTTTGGGGGGTAGGAGAGTATGTAGGGCTATGTGGTATGTGGATATGTTGTTGAGAGTAAATGAATATGTATGTTTGTTTTCCGTGCCTCCGGTGTTTGGATATGTGGTCAGGGAAGATTGGGGTCATGTTGTTTGGGGGGTAGGAGAGTATGTAGGGCTATGTGGTATGTGCTAAAGTAAGAGGTATGTGGATATGATGTTAAGAGTAAATGAATATGTATGTTTGTTTTCCGTAGACTTAATCCTGTGTGTAGATAATAGTTTATGATTAAAGACTATGTATTGCTATGCGTCTAGAGTAAGAGATGAGTGTTCTAGATGACCCAACATATGTTGTTGGGGTAGGGGAGGGACAGGGGTGAGGGAGGGAGGGGATAGGGAGAGTGAGGGGACCTTCCCTATGGCGTGAGTGATTAGAGCCATTTTGTGGTTTTTGTGGTTTTTGTCAGCTTCCGTTTAGGTAGCACTTGAGAGAGTTGAAATGCCAGGAGGGTAGGAGAGAAAGAAAGAGGTAGACAGACCGACAGACAGACAGACAGACAGACAGACAGACAGACAGACAGACCGAAGGGTAGGAGGAGACGGGAGTGGCAGCAGGAAGTGAACCATTAACCTTAAGCGCTTTTCGATGTCTACAGAGAGGACTGAGAGATGCTCACCCCAACAGGCCATCACCTGTCAACCATCAATCAATCACTTCTCATTTGATCGGAAACATTTCTCTTTTCTAGCATAGGTGGCGTCATATCTCCCCTCAGCAGAGATTATATGCAATAAAACGGGGAAAGTAAACACATGATATAAATTTATTTCTTTTATTAAACACTTAAGCGATTTACAACGATAATAATAATAATAATAAGCTGGTCATCCTAGCCAATCATCCAATCTGTAGACAGATAGATTGGGAGTCCTTCATCCACTCCATTGATCCTTCCCAGCACGCTAGTCTACCTGTCAATCTGTAGAAAGGGAAAAAAGGTTATAAGTTTTTTGTTGTCAATGTTGTAAAAATAAACACAGACATTATTATGTTCATCATTCAATCCTAACATAAAGTATTACTCACCGCACTATCATCCTACCCAACTTCGTCACACAACGTTTCACACGCAGCATCATTGCCGTTTAAGCAGAAAGTTTGCTTACACACAGGCATTTTCATCTGAGCATAATTGAATTTCAACACTTTTTCATCATTCTTGCGAAATTGTCCATATTTAAATGCTTCATCAAAGTGAAGCAGGGCGTCCTCCAAGCCTAGTCTGGAAAAATGATAGGCAAAATAAACGGCGTAATTCCCACAGAAATAACTATTCAGGGATTGAATCCTTTTCTTCATAATATATAGGACATAGTCTTGGAAGTAGGACATAAACTCTTCGAAATATCTTGAATAAGATCCAATTGCAGGATTAGCGTAACTGTCTAGTATAACTATCACGCTTCTACCTTCTTCCTTATTTACATAGAATGTTATCCAATGTCCCATTTTATTACGTGAACCAGACTCCAGAGTGTTGATTATGAACACCACAGGTCTTTTTTTATGTATTTTTGTTAGTATTTTCCTTACGTCATCAGCTAGAAAACATCCTAGGTAGTTTACCTTATCACCTAAATTGCTTCTGATAGCCTCATTTATTTCCAAACAATTCATATTAATATTTATCCTCGCGTATCACAAATAACGCGACGATCTGCGTTAATGCTGATCACACCTGTTGTAGACCCGTAAACTAGAATGACTTTATTTCTATCCACACCGCGTTTAAATTCCAAAGCAATCCGCAGATTACCACTTTTTTTCAATCGGGATGGTGTCATCTATTCCTCAGGTTGTAAATTAAAGGCCAGTATGGTTCCACCATTCACATATGTATCATAAGACAATTGTGACGATAATCTCTTATCAGAGATTTAGCCTGCTATTTCTGCGACTCATCCTGTCTTCATCAATATACAAGATACGTTTTGTAGTGGCTAAACGTACATTTAAGATAGCCACACGTACCAGCAACTCCCTCCTCCCCCCCACTCCAGCACCTGCTGCACCTGGTCGACGCGCCGAACCCTTCAACTGCCTAACTAGCGACTTGCGGCCATCCAGCTTCCTCATTGGCCGCCAACCAACACTCCACTCCGGCTCCTCGCCAATCACAAGACCTCGCCAGTTATTGTTGGAGTCCCTTGCGTTTCTGCCAGCCAGAATATTGTGTGCTCGCAAGCTATGAACTCCTAAGTGACTCACCTTGTGTGGTCAAATAGAGGTTTATAGTTAGTGCATATATTCCAGCATTCATATTTTATTTACTTTTGTATGTCAATTCTCCTCCCCATTAACGTAATCTATTTTCATGTTTATGTATTTTTCCACTTGACATTTTACCAGTAAGCCAAGATTTTGCATTTGTTTCAATTTGTGTTTTTTTTATTGTTATTAAAATCCATTTTTTATTATTGTCTTATATTTCCAACCTTACCACAGATTACCAATCACGCAGTCATTCTTTTTTTTCTCTTTTTTTTTCCTTTTCTTTTTTTATATATTATATGTGGCCCAGCACTGACACCTGCTAGTTGGAAGACTGCCGACCACCATTTCCAACTCGTTACCGTCACATATAAATGGGGGCCTGTCCGCGGAGTCATATTAACTGTCGGAGCTTCACTTTGGTAATTGTGGTAAGCACACTTGGCTCTTATTTCCCTTGCTTCCATTATTCACATTAATCATTTTTATTTTATATGGTGCTGTGTATATTGTACATTACGGGAATAGCATATGGTGAGGTGAGACAACTTTGGATTACGTGGTGACTGTAGGCCGCAGTCATACTCTTAATTGGTCGTCTCCCCCTTCCGTGTTATCCTCCGTGTTTAACATCTTTGTCCCCAGATATTTCTCACTTTTTGACAGATTATCACATAGGTACCCTGGTACTGTGGTCTGTCTCCGGGTCAATAGCACCCAAGTCCTGCAATCCGACTCTAGGAGGAAAAAGAGGGCTTTAGATCCTCTAGCACGAACTATTATTGGCGAATTGGGACCTCGCCGATAGTTCTCGTCACCAGTTGACACTCGCACCCCTACTCGTCGGTCAGACTGATGGTATTTACCAAAAGGTAGGGAATTGGCGTTCTTTCTTTTGAGCACAAAGTTCGCTAATTCTGTAAATACCATATTCAATTTCAGTGGGTACCATTGCTTATGTTCTATAGTGACTTGGCAAGGTATGACTACATTTTTTGGACTACCTCATTTATTTTGAAGCCATTTAGTGTTTCACTTGTATTTTAAACTTAGTTTTCACTAATTAGTAGGATTTTCTTGCCTTTATCCTCCCATAGTGAGTACCAGGTACAAGATTTCCTGCGACCTTATTCATTTACCATCTTGAATTAATTTTAATTATTAATAATTCCCCACAGGATAGGTATCAGTTGCCACGTTTCCTGTTTCTGACACTCGCCATATTCTCACTATATTCGTCTCCTTTGTTTTGCTATATTTTCACCATGTTCCGCTTACAAGTTTCAAAGCAGATCCAGAAAGTGAAATAGGGACCTTACGTCATGCTAAGAGGGTCGATTTGTTAACTCTTGCACATGAGTATCACTTAGAAGTTCCTGATGGAGCCAACAAATTTGCCATTAATAATATGATACTGGATCACCTTGCTGATGAAGGTATTATAGATTCTTCTACTCATGAACAGTACATTATTTAGATAAGGATGACTTGAGAGCGATAAAGCTCAAATTGGAACTTGCCAAGATCGAGCTACAGCAACAACAAGAAGCAGCTGCCTCAGAAAGGAAGAAGCTGCCCTCAGAAAGGAAGAAGCTGCCCTCAGAAAGAAGAAGCTGCCATCGGAAGGAAGAAAGTGAAAGGGAGGCCCTACTCCTCAAGGACAGCAAGAACGCGAGTTGGCCTTATACAAACAGCGACTCGAGATACAACGCGACCACGACAACGACAGGCAGAAGCAATGCTAGAATCTCGTAGCCGAGAACTCACGAGGGACGCTGCACACCAAGCTCAACTCCAACAAGCGGCAGCTAGTCTTCCTCCCAGTTTCAATATCTCCCATGCAAGTAAGTTAATGCCCCCGTTCCTCGAAACGGAGGTTGATGTGTTCTTTACCACTTTTGAGACCCTTGCTGTTCAACTTAATTGGCCTGACGACCAATGGGCTACCCTTCTCAGAGTACATTTAACAGGTAGAGCAGCAGTCACACTCAGCACTTTGGCTTCGGAAAACGACTACACCACCCTGAAACAAGCTGTGTTGGACGCCTACCTTCTCTCCACCGAAAGCTATCACGAAAGTTTCGTGACTACGTCAAGGCAAGTACCACCACCTTCTTAGAATTTGCTAACACCAAACAAAGATATTTCATGAAATGGCTGGAGGCAGCACATGTCTCTACTTTTTCAGAACTTGTCAACCTCATACTGGTTGAAGAATTTTTGAGACGTGTACCTCCTCCTGTCCGCCTATACTTAGCAGATGTTACGACTCTGGGTTCTTTAGATGGAAACCAGAGGTCAAAATTGAGCTTATTAACGACAATATGGCAGGGCACGCATAGAGAGATGTAGCTGTTTGTAATCATCCCTGCCAGAAGTACGATTATTTGTGTGGCTCACAAAGCATTTAGGCTCTTAAACTTGTTGTGGATTAAGTAACATTGTTATAAGTTTAACTACCCGTAGAGTGAGGAAAGTAGCAATATGAGGCATAAGGGAAAGATGTTTTAATGTGTATAGCTGTATGATCAATTGGGCTCTTCCCGGCACCACACGCATGCTGCAGGGAGACGCTCTTCTCTGCTGGCTGCTGGGCTGTTCGGACGCGCTCTCCTCCTTCCTCTTACTTCCTTATTTCTGTGACTTAGTTGGTTAAGTACTCCATTACTCAGTTTGTATATGTCTGGCATACCTATCGTTATATGTGTAGAGTAGTATACCTGGGGTGTAGTAAGTGTATTTACAAGTTTTACCTTACCTGCTAGGCTAACGGGGTCTCAGTGTAACCACGTGGTCCCCTACCCTAAGCTGACTAACCCCAGTGTGTTATAGTAGAGCTTTACCCTAGCTTGCTTTCAGTGTAAAACCTTGTATCCTGCCTATGTGGACCAAGGCTTTTAACGTAAGATTGGGTGGTAAAGTTAGTATTAAACTGTTATTGGTGTGATTGTGTATGGGGGGTGTTAAGGGGTTAATAAATAAGTAAGTTTGAACAGAGTATCCCTTATTCCTGTGTGGGAGTACAATGATCATTTCCTAGACTAACCAGGTTTAGTAGCAAGCATTTATTATTGTGGATATTTTACTTTGGGGGCCGGGCCTTTTGTTTCTCCCATATCTTGATACCTCTAGTCTACTTACCCTCACCCCTTAATAGTACTAGTTTCCCCATAGTCAACCCACATAATATTTTATAACAGCAGACAAGGAAGAGACGGAGTTAGTGAAATGTGCGAAGTCAGCTGACACTTACAGCCTCATCCACCGGCTGACTCCAGATCCTACCAGAAAGAAGACTTGGTACAGTTACGAGAAAGCGAGCCCAGATCAAGGTACCTCTCAACTGTACTGCAGGTATTGTCGATTATATGGACACACCATTGACAAATGTGGTAAGTCCCAATCTAAAGGTAACGTCGAACCCTCTAAGTCTAAAACTACTCACCCTAAGTCCGGTAAGCCTGTAATGAATGTTGGTGTTCATGCTAATGATCTCTCTCTCTTTACCAAGCATCTATATCCAGGAACTATCTCTACCCACGGTTCAGATTCAGAGGGACGTTTCGGACTTAAGATCCTACGGGACACAGCGGCTCTACAATCGATCGTTTTGAAATCGGCTGTGCCCAACGTCGCCTACACAGGAGAGACTGTGTTCATCACTGACCTTACTGCTACAACTCCTTATCCACTTGCCGAGTTTACCTGGATTGTCCCTTCGTGACCGGTGAAGTCCAAGTCGCCGTCAGGGAAAAGCCTTTTCCCATGCCTGGAGTGCAACTTCTCCTGGGCAACGACTTGGCAGAAGACCAACAACCAAACAACCTGATCATCAAGGACATATCCAAGGTAAGCAACTCTGTGGTGGATAACCCGATTTTTGAACATTTCCCAGTAAAGGTTCAAGAGAGTGATGAAGGTTCTCCTCCTGTTATGGTGACCACCCGTGCTCAAGCTGCACGTCCACAGCCAGCCGACTCTACTGCTACCGCTGTCCCTCAGGACCCTTCGAAACTACCCCCTAACCTGACCGCGGTGGAGTTCCGTAAGTTACAGAGAGATGATCTTACATTGACACCATTATTCTTTCAGGCTGAAACCCAATCCGACAGTGTTCCTGGGTTCTTTATGGAGAACGAAATACTCTATCGCAGGTATAGACCCAGTAAACTGAAGGACGAGGACGATTGGGCAAACGTTGAACAACTAGTGATTCCCACCAGCCTGCGGCCCACGATTCTACACCTGGCCCACGGCGCTTTGTCACACTATGGGTTCAACAAGACTTACCATGGAATTCGACAAGACTACTACTGGCCAGGTATGGTAAACGACATCAAAACTTATGTCAAATTATGCCACGTGTGTCAGTTAGCCGGGAAACCGAACGTTTCCATTCCCAGAGCACCACTGATACCCATCCAGGTGCCTGAGGAACCGTTCCACAAGCTCATTATCGACTGCGTTGGTCCTTTGCCTCGGACCAGTGCAGGCAACGCATATATCTTAACCATCCTGTGTCCTACCACCAGATTTCCGATAGCAGTTCCAGTAAAAAATATTACAGCTGCTACAGTGGTGAAGAATCTACTGAAAATCTTCACCCAGTATGGATTTCCGAGGGAGATTCAGAGCGACTGTGGTACCAACTTCACCAGTGATCTCTTCAAACGGACTCTGGAGGAGTTCAACATCAAACAGGTACTGTCCAGCCCCTATCATCCTGCTTCACAGGGTTCTCTCGAGCGTAGTCATCAAACCATCAAGGCACTCTTAAAAAAGTTCTGTAATGAGACCTCAAAGGATTGGGATAGGCAAATTGATCTCATCATGTGTATTTTCAGAAGTCTTCCCAACGAGTCACTAGGAGTATCTCCTTATGAGATGCTCTACGGACGTAAGTGCCGTACACCTCTCAAGGCTTTCAAGGATTCTCTACGTGATGACACCTTCAGTGAGCATCAGAGTGTGCCCCAGTATCTTCAAAATCTCCGACACATTCTAGAGAGGGTCCATTCCTTTGCCAGCAACAACCTACAGAAAGCCCAGGAGAGGATGAAGACTCGTTACGACCAGCACTGTAAAGTAAGGAAGTTTACACCAGGAGACTTAGTGCTTGCCTATTTCCCTATCCCAGGTTCTCCTTTACAGAACAGGTTCTCAGGACCCTACCGTGTTAAGGAGTGCCGGAACAACTTCAACTACGTTCTCGAGACCCCGATAGGCGGCGGAAGACCCAGCTGTGCCACATTAATTTACTCAAGCCCTACCATGGGGTTCCTCCCACTGTGTTAACCAATTTCACCTCATTTACAGGTCCATACAGCCACAGTGAGACCTTCCCTGCTTCTCCTTCCGAGAGCACTGACACTGAGACAGCGCTCTCTAACTCGGAAATCCTTACTAACCTTCAACATCATTTTCAGGACGATAATAGTGCTCCACTAATCAAACTCGTCAGAGAATATCAAGAGTTGTTTCGAGATGACCCCAAGAGTGTACTGTAACTCAGCACGACATCCAACTGCTACCTGACACCCAGCCGATTCGCCAACCATTCTACCGAATCAGCCCGAGCAAAACGGAAGTCATGCGGGCTGAGGTACAGTATCTCTTGGACCATGGACTGGCTACCCCCTGTGAGTCCCCTGGGCCTCACCATGCATCCTGGTACCCAAACCTCACGGCAAAATCCGTCTGTGTACGGATTATAGGAAGTTGAACCAGGTCACAGTGAAGGACGCCTACCCAATACCCAGGGTAGACGACATTCTGGATGCCATTGGTAATGCCCGCTACCTGTCTCAGGTAGACCTACTAAAGGGCTACTACCAGGTGAGTTTAACGGAGCGAGCTAAGGTACTGTCCGCCTTTATAACCCCGTTTGGTCTCTACAGGTACAATCGCCTTCCCTTTGGACTCTGCAATGCCCCAGCCACCTTTCAGAGAGCTGTCAACCGCGTCATCCAGGGCTTGGAAAACACCTATGCCTATTGGACGACATCGTGGTAGCATCCAACACCTGGAGCGAACACCTGCTCCAGCTACAACGATTGTTCTACAAGCTCCTGAAAGCCGGCCTCACCATCAATTTGGGCAAGTCCACCTTCGCGAAAGGTAAAGTGCGGTACCTGGGTCATGTTATAGGGAGTGGCAGCCTGGCTCCGTTAAACATTCACATTCAAGCAATCCAACAGTATCCACAGCCTACTACCAGGAAGCAGCTCCTGCGCTTCCTTGGTCTTGCTTCCTATTACCGTAGGTTTGTGAAGAATTTTAGCACTGTTGCAACCCCATTAATCACCTTAACCAGTCCCAAGCAACGGTATAATTGGACCAGAGAGCAAACCGTTGCATTCGAACAACTCAAATTCCTCCTCTGTTCTAATCCCATTCTCGCCTCACCAGATATCAAGAAGCCTTTCATCCTCCATGTCGACGCCAGTGGTACCGGCATCGGAAGTGTCTTAATGCAGCAGCGAGGCGAGGAGGTTCTACCTGTCAGCTACTACAGTTGCAAGTTGAAGCCTCATCAGAAGAACTACAGTACTATAGAGAAGGAACTCCTGTCCATCGTCCTGAGCTTACAACACTTTGCACCATATCTGCACGGTGCTAGGTCCACTACCATCTATTCGGACCACAACCCTCTGAGATTCTTACATCAAGCCCATTTAATAACCAACGTCTGCTGCGATGGGCTTTATATCTTCAAGGCTTCAATTTAAAGATCTGCTACATCAAGGGGCCTGATAACATCATCGCTGACGCCCTCTCCAGAGTGCATGAGGTAGAGGCAGCTCCACCTCCCACTCTACCTCCAGTGGACATGATTCACCCGAAACAGCAGGCTTCGGGGGAGAGTTGTGACGATAATCTCTTATCAGAGATTTAGCCTGCTATTTCTGCGACTCATCCTGTCCTCATCAATATACAAGATACGTTTTGTAGTGGCTAAACGTATATTAAGATAGCCACACGTACCAGCAACTCCCTCCTCCCCCCACTCCAGCACCTGCTGCACCTGGTCGACGCGCCGAACCCTTCAACTGCCTAACTAGCGACTTGCGGCCATCCAGCTTCCTCATTGGCCGCCAACCAACACTCCACTCCGGCTCCTCGCCAATCACAAGACCTCGCCAGTTATTGTTGGAGTCCCTTGCGTTTCTGCCAGCCAGAATATTGTGTGCTCGCAAGCTATGAACTCCTAAGTGACTCACCTTGTGTGGTCAAATAGAGGTTTATAGTTAGTGCATATATTCCAGCATTCATATTTTATTTACTTTTGTATGTCAATTCTCCTCCCCATTAACGTAATCTATTTTCATGTTTATGTATTTTTTCCACTTGACATTTTTACCAGTAAGCCAAGATTTTGCATTTGTTTAAATTTGTGTTTTTTTTTTTTGTTATTAAAATCCATTTTTATTATTGTCTTATATTTCCAACCTTACCACAGATTACCAATCACGCAGTCATTCTTTTTTTTTCTCTTTTTTTTTCCTTTTCTTTTTTTATATATTATATGTGGCCCAGCACTGACACCTGCTAGTTGGAAGACTGCCGACCACCATTTCCAACTCGTTACCGTCACACAATATATTGTCTTTATCGAAGCCTAAGGCTTGTAATGCTGTGTAATACAACTTGGCGCAGTTATGAGGGAAGTCACACCCAATATTGACAATATTAGTGCTATTCTGTGATATCAATACTTTACTAAGCTCACAGTTTTCCAAATAAAGCGGGTTGCGATTATATGCACCAGACACGGCCTCCATATCAAGGATGATCATATATAAATGTTCAGGTATAACAGTCCCCCACGGTTGGTCCATCGTTATCGAGCGCTGACCTGTGCCCAATATATACGTTTTGTATAAAGTTTTATTAAAAGTATATGTAATAGGAGAGTTGTTCTGCACCATGGCTTTATTAACGGCTACTAATCCTTCCGGGTATGGCAATACCCGATCCACCCATAGTCGTGTAGACTTGATATTGTATTTAATTTAGCGTGTTCATTATCGCTGAGTATAAGCCATTTATCAGGTTGAAGTTCGAGCCGCACCCTGATGTCCACATTATCTAAAACATATTCACTAACTGATGTGACATCCAACATTAGTTTAAAACAAGTATTCACGCCACTCGTTTTCATATCAGTCATCCGTTGCTTCTCCCCAGCCGAGGCGTTAGTGAAATAACCAGCTTCAATTTTACCAGGATCGACACGGTTAAAAAACTGTGACAGTTTATCATAGCGGTTAGCCTTACACCCAGAAATCGTAGATAATAACTTTATGTATGACCAGAATGAGAATAATGAGCTGGTTTCAACTACTGTTTCGTTTAAATACACAATAGCGGATTTGAATAGTTTGCGATAATCCATTCACTAACGAGATGTTTTTAGCATCTCCTAAAGGTGTTGTTCCATCTTCTTCGGTTAGATCAATAGACAACTCCAAAGCTATAGATGATAAATCCACCAGTTGACCATTCACTCCCTTGATGATGAATTCCAGATAGGTGTCTGTAAACTTATTATTGACCCCAGAATTCACAGGTAATATATCCACCGTTTGTCTGCTGGCAATTGTTGATTCTACC
This sequence comes from Procambarus virginalis, assembly GCA_020271785.1. Classification (NCBI taxonomy): domain Eukaryota; kingdom Metazoa; phylum Arthropoda; class Malacostraca; order Decapoda; family Cambaridae; genus Procambarus; species Procambarus virginalis. The sequence goes on from WNGS01140158.1 coordinate 13,917, forward strand.
AATCGAGGGGAAAATACTTTAGGAAAGGCTTCACTAACAGCCGCGGTATAGTGTTCTAATGGCACCTGGAGGCCAAGAGCGTTATATCCGGCCATGTTCGCGCTTTAGACAACACCAGGCGAGTGAGAAGAAGTTATGACAGCACATCATTATATTTCGCTTTAGTAAAACGTTTGATGTTTACTAATTTTTTGTTTGTTTGTTTATTCTTTTTCTGCACTCTTCCACCTATCATTTGCTTCCCCGCTCCTTTCAATGTTTCAACTCCGCGTTTCTTAAGAGATTGTTTGAAAGTTTGTTTGTCATTATTAATGTCGTCTAGTACGTTCTGCCCCAAGCTAAGCGCAGCCGGGGCCAGTGTTCTCATGATAAAGGGCGCCGCGCATCAGAGTACTTTGCTTTAGGAGGTCAGACCCCACCCTGATCCGGTGCATTATACCGGTAAGAGACGGGAGACCTCTTAAAGAAAGTGCAACCCTCTAGTTCAGGCTCTCCTGCACCCAGCACTGCCGGGTGGATAAATATAGGGCAGCAACGATTAGAGCCTCCTGAACATGCTGTTCAGAGTGAAGGTGCGGTTCCGAGGAACCGACACCACATACAGCAAGATCGAGATAATGAATCTACTATCATCAACCTCTGGGGTAGCACCCATCGACGTCGTTATGGACGTGAATGGGCCCCAAATTCTTTTCAGTAGTGCAGCAGCACTAGAAAGCCTATTCACCACGACAACGACCACTGCACTCGAAGCACAGGGCCTAACACTCCTGCCTCCCTACCAGTTCCTGGCAGTAAGGACTATATTCATTCACAGAGTGAGTGACATCATCGCTGAACGACCAGCTTCTGAGATTGTGAAGAGCATAAACACCCAAAACAGATCCCTCACGGCCATATCGGCCCACCTCATTCAGCAGGATGTAAACAGAAAGCCAACCCTCAAGGTCACCCTCAAGACTCCGGCAGAGGCTACTCTCGCGGCCGACAACGGCCTCAGATGCTGTGGAGTGGCCTGCACACCCCACCAGATCTCCAGGCAGCGATATTTCCACCTGCGTCAGTGCTTTCGGTGTTATCAATACACCCACTATTCACAAAAGTGCCCAAATCCGAAGCAGAAATGCAGCATCTGTGCTGGGGAACATCATCACAAGACTTGCACAGCTGCCACCAAGCGTTGTCTGCTCTGCGACGGTGACCACACAGCCGTCTCTCAAGACTGCCCCAAGCGACAAGAGGAAATCAAGCAAATGACAGAAGCCAGACCAAGAAACTCTACTCCAAAAACGAAGGAATTTAATATTCAAGAACAAGCCTTCCCAACTCTCCCGACAAGTGGCGCCGCGAGCGGCGCGCAACCCAACTACTGGACCAGCAACTCCCGCGCCAGCCAATCACAGCCTCAAACGACGCCTCTGCACCAATCCTCACTCACACCGCCTCCAGCCACCTCTGACAGCACTGTAGCAGCTTTGATACACTTCGCTACTGAACTCTCAGGAGGAGATCTCCGACAACGGTACAGAATACTAAATGAACTATACAAGGCAAACAATCTTCCCACGTTCGTGATCCAGAGGCCATGTTTACTGCTGGCTCCTCTCCACCAAAGCCCGACCCCGTTCCAGAGACGCCTGTCAACCTGGCCCCTACAACTCCAGATACACCATTGCCGCCAACTTCTCCTGCAAGTTACACCACGTCTTCTGATGACGACTCGAACGCCTATGTTGAAATTGAAGCACAAACATCACCCCCAGCACCAGAGACCACTGCAGCACACTCACCACCCTCAGCCCAGGAGACAGATTGTGTAGAAACTCCAGAAATGGAAACTCCGGAAATAGCAGCAGTGCGTCAACAGCGTGAAAGGAATGCAGTCGGATCGCCCGAGTTCAGAAGGTTCTCCAGCCAGATGTACAACATGACGGCAGACATCATGAAGCAGGCCTACCCAGAAAACACATTCAGTTTACATAACAACGTAATCTTCGAGGAATGCGATGAGTCTACACTGTCACCTGACCTCTTCAACAGTGACTACTCCGAGTACAAACATCAGATGATTACAAGAAGCATGAAGAAATAGCTAAGAAAGAAACCAACCAACTGAGGGCAGCCGCTCTCTTCCCCCTCTTTAGGGGGATGGGGACCTAATTTTGCTGTTTTGAGATGGTGGTACCTGACTGAAGACACACTCCACACACCAAGATGAAAGAAAACCTGCCACTGCCGCCTTCCAGACCCGTCTCCCAGCCTAGCTAGATATGGGATTGATACAGCATCGACACTCGGACAAGCAGCTGGGTCTAGCCCTGGCACTTTTTCTCTTCAACTTCAGCATTTCCTCTCACCGACTTCTCTTCAGCTGTCCCCACTTCAAGGCTCGCCCCAATGGGCATTCTTCTCCTGTATTATCGGATCGGATCGGGCGCCGCTCGACGCGCTATCCCGCTTAAAAAGGAAAATATTCCTCCTCCACGCGTATATCGCCTACTGCTGTTGAAAATCCGTATATCATCAGTCCCCCCCACCTCAGGAGGGGTTAACAGAATGTATAATTCCTCAACAGAGGGAGGAATAAAGTGGACACGCATTTCTCCGCTTGTTTCAGACGAATGAGGAGTGAGGGGAAAGCATTGTTGTTATATACCTCCTGCAACGGGACGTACATGCAAGACTGCTATGGTACACCCACGTTCATCAAAATGTATTGGGTTACCATCTTGATCCCTAATAGTGATGCTGACGCTGTCTATCATGTTGGTGTTAAGACGCACATATAGTTTTTTATTGTTACTGTTATCACTTCCATTTAGGGAGATTACATCCAAAATATTTACAGACTGGTTCCCATATCTAGTAGAAGAGATTTTATCACAATAAACACACAGAATATCAACTCCTCCTCTAGGCATTGGCGGGAATAGACATGTGTTACTACACTCGAGGCATACTGACGTTTTGCGAATATGTCATATTCAATTTCTGGAACTAAGCCCAACACTTTCCCCAAGCGGTCCCAAATGACAATGTGACTCTACTGATGTTTTTATGCCCTGTTGCAGAGCTAATATTCTCCTCACTAATCACAGTAGTGAACTTGTTTCGATTGGAGGAAGAATCATATTTAATAAAGTGCGTTCCGTATTTAGCTGAAAATGTTTTAATGACTTTCATAAAAAAAACTCAGTTTAGCATTACTTGAAAATATGGCCTCTATTTCTGTATTAATCGTGGTATTAATTTCTTTTATAGTTCCAGCTAAAACATCAGATGATAATAAATGCTTTGAATGCATGTATCTCCCCTCACCCACTTTCTCATATGTAACGCCTACACGTATATAGGCCTCAGGATTATCACGCTTAATAACGTAATGGAAGTGGGGAGGAGTAATTTTGTAGATACATTTCATAACTCCTCCTGGGATCTAATTCTAGCGGGTTAAACAATCAATTTTGGAACGATGCGGGGATGTTATTTTGGGAATAAATGCGTATCTGATACGCTGGTTGCGTATATCACGTGAGTGTCCATCACTCTGTCTCCTTAGACAGCTTTTTGCCGAGTAAAGCTAGCTACACATTACATACACATTTATATATACACTCACCTGTTAATATACGATCCAGGAAGCATTCCTTTTACTGTGAGGATCAATCTTCGCAGTTGCCTTCTCTTAACAGATGGAGCCTCGTCACTTGACTGCTTGCCGTATTACGGATAAATCTCGCGGTGTAGAAGTTAGATTGAAAAACAGTTGAGCAATAGGCAGTTTATCAGGTAAAAAAACAGATTTAAGCACAGCCATTTTATGTATAATGTCGTTAATTATATGTATGCCAGATACTGGAGCCAATACATTTCCATTCAGATCCCAACGAACGATTCCACTAGCATCATAATGGTTTAGCAAGGATCTTGCATATTCATGATCTCGCACTTTCAACTTCAAATCTATTAAATGTTTATGGAAGGGTTAGTATGCAACTGAGGAGGAGGAGGTTTGACAGTAAGATGTTGTGCAGCAGCTTTCACAGTGGGGTAAGCTGGGCTGTGTGCAGCTTTCGGCTGTCCACTATTTTACGCGGTACGAGATAAAAGGCTTTCATTTTACTTTACTTTACTTTACTTACTGAACAACCGTGTAATTAAACTAGCTGCAATCGGCAAAATAATGGATAAAATACTGTCTCCTCGTTTGCTGGTTAACCATTACACTGCTCAGGGGTCCTGGGGACATTTACACCCCTGTGCACAAGAAAAAAAAAAAAAAATTTTTTCGTCTTCTAAACATGTTAATTTGTGTCCCCTGAGCACGAGAAAAATAGCAAAAAAATCGTAGGTGACATATTTTGGGCGCAATTAACCGAGGAAGTCTGGCAAAAAGTGGGCGTTGACAGAGCGGTCGCCAGGGCCGGTCAGCGTCACCCGCGCTGACAGATGGGAGTTGCCACAAAGATATTATTACCTAATTGTTTCAATGTCTCCGATTGATTTTTTCTTAGTTTTTTGCAGTAATATTATTCAATTGTGTGTATTTTAATATATTATAATAAAAGTGGTGAATAATCGCTATACTCAAACGTATGGTGTGCATATTAGTAATTCAATTATTATGTTCATAAAACAATAAACAAATAGTTTTGCTGCTATTACACTCTATACACAGGTTATATATAAGTATCTGCATATTTTGGTTACCATAACGAACCTAATAACAGCAAAAGGATTAAGCTGGGAGGAGCCATTTGGGTGACGGAGGGGGTGACGGGTCTGCACGATTTGTCAGGCTGTTTAGAGGGTGGCCACTATGCTCTTTGGGCGCACTACAAGCTTAGGTGTACAGTTACGTGCATAAAACATGTAGATATTCTATATAATATGTGTATATAGGGGTAATAACACTGCACACAGTATTGTTGGGGGAGAAAGTTTAGTGCGTGGCTGGACGTGAATGTGTGCGGGAGCCGCCAGCCGCCAGCTGTGTGCATACCCACGACTCTTAGTGCCTGAACTAACCTAATCAGCTTAGCGGTACAGTTGTGGTGAACAAAAATATATACATACGCTATATATAATGTCGTATATAGTGTATAACACCACAATGGTATTGTGGGGGGAGAAAGGTTAGTGCGTAAGTTGAGGGAGTGGCAGCGAGTGAAGTGGCTGGTGTGTGGCGGTAACTCTTCGTCTCTGCTTGGACTCTCAATACCAACTTAGTAC
>WNGS01140161.1:0-21212 GCA_020271785.1 Procambarus virginalis
GGTGAAAGGAGAAGAGAGTTGGATAGCTGCCTGAGAGATAGTGTTAATATGTGTCCGAGTCTGTGGGATTTTACTGGCAAGATTAGCACCAACCGATGAAAAGAAACTATTAAATTCATTTGCCATTTCTAAATCAGTTGACGGTATATCCCCATCCTTGTAGAGTTTTATTTGGTTATGTGAGTGTTGTTAGTTCCTAGGATACTAGAGATGGTTTTCCAAGTGCTTTCATGTTGCCTTTGCTTCATTGATCTATTCACATAATATGCAAGTTTTGCCTTCTTATGATACTGGTAAGCATTGATGAGTACCTTTTAGCTACTTCCTTTGAAACTAGGCCAATCCTAAGTTTCTTTTCATATTCATGTTTCTTGTTGATTGAATTGAGAATGCCGCTTGTGAGCCATGGATTGTTTAATCTTTTGTCAGTTACTTGCTTGGTAAGAAGGGGGACAATGAAGGTTGTAGAGGCTTAGAGTTTTGGAGAGGAAGAGGTTAGCTAATGAATTTATATCCTGGGTATTATTGAATTCAGAATCCCAGTTAATATTGTGAAATGCATCTGTAAGATTGCCCAAAGCTGATTCACTGTGTAGCCTAAATGAAAGTTTCTTGCTTTTTGGTGGTGTTATGTCCATGTTCGCTATGAGAAAGGTAGGATAGTGGTCAGTTGTTCTGTCGTAGATTATACCAGATACAAGGGAGCTGTTATGTTTGTCCATATGTGGTCCAAGGTAGTGGCTGATGTTTGAGTGACTCGGGTAGGTTGGTGATTGTGGGGATTAGCATACAGGAGTTCATGCTGTTAAGGAAATAGTCAACTTGAGAGCAATTTGTTGACCCAGGTCAATATTAAAGTCTCCTCCCAAAATGATGTGGTTTTTGTTGAGATTGTTGTTTATAATAAGATTACTTAGGTTGTTGAGAAAGAAGCTATGTTATAAATAAATAAATAAATATGTTTATTCAGGAAAGGTACATACATAGAGAGATTTTACATAAGTTGATCGATTTATAGATAGAGCTAGTACATACAATGCCTAAAGCCACTATTACGCAATGCGTTTCGGGCAAGAAAACATTATATCTAAAACTTAATGCTAATTGAACAAAAAGAATAAAATGTTTGAGAACAGATACAAATAAAGGTACAAAAAAAGGGGGGGAACATGACTGAAAAGCAGCACAAATACAATATGTAGACAAACAGCGTTGAATAAAAAAAAAAAAAATAAGACATGGGTTGACAATAGAGGGGTAAGGTAGGTTACAGGGAGTTTAACAGGTAGTGTTTAGTTTTAATCTTAAACTGGTTGAGAGAGGTACAGTCTTTAACATGGTTGGGAAGGTCATTCCACATTCTGGGTCCCTTGATTTGTAGAGCATTTCTAGTTTGGTTAAGTCGTACTCTTGGAATATCAAAACTGTATTTATTTCTGGTGTGGTGCTCATGGGTTCTGTTACAGCTTTCAATGAAGCTTTTGAGGTCAGGATTGGCATTACAGTTCAGCGTTTTATATATGTATAATACACATGAGAGAATGTGCAGTGACTTAATATCTAACATATTGAGAGATTTGAGTAGGGGTACCGAGTGATGTCTGGGGCCAGAGTTGGATATTGTCCTAATAGCAGCTTTGTGTTGAGTAATTAGAGGACGTAAATGATTTTGGGTAGTAGAACCCCAAGCACAAATACCATAGTTGAGATATGGATAGATGAGGGAGTAATAGAGAGTCACCAGGGCAGGGCGGGGTACATAATATCTGATCTTGGAAAGAATGCCAACAGTTTTTGAAACTTTTTTGATATATTTAGAATGTGTCCCTGGAAATTAAGCTTGTGATCAATGAGAACGCCAAGGAATTTGCCATCTAATTTGTTACAAATTTGGGTATTGTTAATCTTGAGATTTATTTGGTTAGAGGATTTATTGCCAAACAGAATATAGAAAGTTTTGTCAATGTTAAGGGTGAGTTTGTTGGCAGTTAGCCAAAGATGGACTTTATTAAGCTCGGTATTTACTGTGGCATTTAGAGCAAGGGGGTCAGGACTGGAGTAAATGAAGGTTGTGTCGTCAGCAAATAGAATTGGTCTAAGGTGTTGGGAGGCATTTGGAAGGTCATTAATGTAGATGAGAAAGAGGAGAGGGCCAAGTATACTGCCCTGAGGAACACCAATGTTGATGGGTAGGGTAGGAGAAATTGAATTGTTCACAGAAACATACTGGAGTCTATCAGTAAGGTAAGATTTGAGGTATTGCAGGGAGAGTCCTCTGACTCCATAATGATGTAATTTAAGAAGAAGGTTTTGGTGGTTCACAGTGTCAAAAGCCTTACGCAGGTCCACAAATAACCCAACAGGGAACTCATTTTTATCAAGAGCTGCATGAATTAAGTTAATCATACTAATCAGTGCATCGTTAGTGCTTTTTTTAGGTCTGAAGCCATATTGGCAAGAGCTAAGTATATTGTGCTTGGCTAGATAAGAGTAGAGCTGCTTGTAGATTAGTTTTTCAAAAATTTTTGATAAGTTAGGCAGGATTGAAATAGGTCTGTAGTTGTTAACATCTGTGGGATCACCACATTTGTGGACAGGGGTTACTCTCGCTTTTTTTAGAATATCTGGAAAGGTTTGGAGTTCAAGTGACTTGTTGAAGAGCAAAGCAATTGCAGGGGCTAAGGATCTGGAGGCTTTTTTGTAAATTAATGTCGGAATCTCCTCAAGGGCACTAGACTTGGTTTTAAGGGAAAGGATTATCTCATTGACATCAGTGGAATTAGTAGGCTTTAGGTACAGAGACTGTGGATAGTTACCTGTAAGGTAGTCCTTAACCTCAGTACTGGAAGAAGGAATATCATTTGCAAGGGATGACCCAATGGAAGAGAAGAACCTATTGAACTCAATAGCAGAATCAGATGCTGAAAGCTGACCATCGTTATTTGACAGGAGTGTTGGTTTGTTATTTAAAATCTTCTTTGATCCCAAGATTTGTGAAATTGTGCTCCAAGTTTTTTTAATGTTGCTCTTTATTTGGGTAAATTTATCTTCGTAGTATTTAGTTTTGGCTCGTCTAATTATCTTAGATAGCAGTAAAGAGTAATTCTTTGAGAATTCTTTAGAGACGGTTCCTAGCCTATACTTCTTCTCAAGGTCATGTTTTTTATTAATGGATTTAAGTATTCCCTTTGTAAGCCAGGGATTGTTAAGCCTTTTGGTAGTGACTTGTTTTGTAAGCATAGGACAGTGGGTGTTATAAAGGCTTAGAGTTTTTTGAAGAAAAGATTGTACTGCTAGGTTGATGTCCCATATGTTACCTAACTCTGATTCCCAGTTGACATTATCAGCAGCAGTTATAAAATTGCCTATAGCAGATTCATTGTGCAGCCTAAAACTTATCTCCCTTGACTCTAGAGGTGGTTTGTTAATGGTAGTTAAGAGAAATGTGGGGTAATGGTCTGTAGTACTGTCGGTGATTATACCTGAAGTAAGCGGAGAGGTTATGTTGGTCCAGATGTGATCTAGAGTCGTGGCAGTACTATCAGTGATTCTGGTAGGTCTAGTGATTAAGGGTATGAGGAAGCAGGAATTCATACAGTTGAGGAAGCTAACAGTAGTAGGGTGCTCAGGCTCGCAGAGGTCAATATTAAAGTCCCCTGCGATAATTAGATGGTTTTTGTTAAGTCTGTTATCGAGTATTAGATTTCTAAGGTTTGAATTGAATTCGGGCACATCAGTGTTAGGAATCCTATAGACTGCTCCCACAGACAGGATAGACTCGGTACCCTTTACTCTGAAACTGGCGAAGATATACTCCCCACAGCAGTCTCTAGTTCTAATTACTTTTAAGCATGTTAGTTCATGATGGTAGTAAAGAGCAGTACCACCACCTCTCTGAGTTTGACGACAGTTGTGAATTGCCAAGTAGTTAGGCATGTTAAAGAGTTGAGTAGTATCCTCTTTCAACCATGTTTCAGTAAGTACAATAAAAGTGAATTTGTTGTCAATAGTTTCAATTAAGGCACTAACATCATCGAAGTGTTTACCTAGGGATCTAACATTTAAGTTGATTACAGAGATATTGTGATTATGTGATAATACATTGTTTACATCATTTGCTGTAAAATATCTGCAGTTCAGATCATTAAAGTGATGATTGTCATAGATAGTGGATAAGAGGTTTAGTTCTGGGTCTATACTTGTCTGCATAAAAAGGCTGGTTATTAACCAGAAATAGTATGAACTTATTTAAGAGAACAAAATGTGATCAATAATTACTTTTCAATAGAAAAGTTAATTATAGCAAAACACAACAATACAATAATATAACAATACAATAAAAGCTTACAAAGTACTAAGACTACTAAAATTAAAGAATAATTATAGCAAAACACAACAATAAATGCAAATAAACAAAAGAAAATAAACAAATAGAAGTAGGAGAAGGACACTAGATAGCCATGGAGGAAACACAAGTTTGGTGGAGAGAACAAAAAATCGGTAGAGACAGTCAAGATGATTATATATAAAAAAAAAAAAAAAAATTTGTCAAATGATAAATGTAAAGTAAAATAATCTTAAAGATAATAAGTTTTAATTAGCTTAGTTATTAATATAGAATTAGTATGAACTTAATTAAGAGAACAAAGTGAGATCAATAATTACTTTACAATAGAGGACATAAATCAATACAATTAAATTTAAATTTTAAAAATAGGGTAAGATTAGATTTAAGAGCAAAATTTTACAATGATAATGAGGTAGATGCTTGGATAAGTGCATGGAGACTTGACGGATTATTTAGAAGATCATATGAATGACTTGCACAATATGCAAGTAGGTAATAATACTAGTGGCTATTGGCTGGCTAATACTAGTATTAGTGACTCTATCTATAAATCCATCAACGTTTTGTTTCTCACCTTGTATGTATGTACTTTACCTGAATAAATATTTGAATAATAATTTGATTTGATTTGATTTGAGGTAAGTTAACCGCCAAAACTCTACTGGGTTTTAAAATACAGAAAGAAAAGATCATCGGGCAAAACGGGGGTGACTTTTGACAAGCCGCCAGCATCCTGTCCTCGTCGAAGCCACTAGTTTTAGTGGCTTTCAGGTAATTTCAGGTAAATTATATCGACAAAAATCAGTAACCAAAGAAAATGGGAAGAGCATCCAGGCGCAAGCGAGCGAGTGACGTCATCAAACAAAGGTTGCTATAGACGTCTCCACGACTGGAAGTTCGCCTGTCTTAAAGACCTGTGTCCACAATACCCGCCAAATTGTCCCTCCCACAGTACTCTCAGGACACTTATGGCAGTGTAAGTGTGTGGTGAGGCCACACCACTGAAGACATTGAGGATATACCACGAGGGAGAGACAAAACTGTGTTGAAGGTCACTGGCTCCACCTGACTTGTTCCTCGCACTCTCATCATCCTCCGTAAGTACTGGAGTACTTTCTGCTCCACCATTGTCTTACACCCCAACATGCAATTGTTGGGGTGTGGAAATAGGCCTATGGCATTGTTGGGGTGTGGAAATAGGCCTAAGGCATATTGATAATATTTATAATAATGAGAAAATCCACTGGGACTGTGTGGTGTTGCAAACCCACGACCAAGGCATTGTCAGCTGCATACTCTACCACTGTACCACCACTGACTTCCTAAAAGTCTTGCAATCAGATTTATACTGATATCACAGGAAGTCTGTGATATCCTTATATCACAGGAAGTCTGTGATATCCTTATATCACAGGAAGTCTTGAAGCCAGTCCAAGTTTTACGTAAGACCCCCCAAGCACTCAGTTGAAGGGGTAAAGTGTTGTAGTTGAACACTGTATGCCAAGATACTACACAGAAAACCACACTAAGGTGATATACATCAATGAACACTCCACTGGGGCTGTGAGGTGATGCAAACATTGCAGGTTCGCATCGCCTCACAACCCCAGTGAATTTTCTCATTGATGTATATCACTTTTGTGTGATTTTCTGTGTGTAAATAATAATAATATTATTTATTCAAAAGATTGTGTGTACAAAGAACATAAGAGCATTGTTCAATTGAAAGGACAGGAGCTACACATGTTAATGAAGCCACTATTATGCAAAGCGTTTCGGGCAAAATTAATAATAATATAGACAATTTTAATTAATGTTGTGACGGGGTAAAACACTTAATACTATAAGAGTAGTAAGCTAACAAAATGAGTGTTGAAGAAAAATAAAAAATTAATACAAAGAAGGTGATACTTAAGGATGACAAGCACAGACATTATGGAGTCAGTAGTTCTAGCAACAGTACAATAGTTTATTTACATTAATTACAGAATGGAAATACAAGGTGTAATTTAGAAAAGCAAGTGAACTGCTCCTCATAACATTTTTTTAACAAATCAGAATATAGAGTAACATACTATAATTTAAGGTTAATGGGGCCAACACTGACAATTAACCAAGATCATAAAGGACACAAGTAAACACTTTATCAAAGAAATGCATGAAATTAGATGACCTTAAATGTAGACAGTAAATATAGAAATTAAATGAGTAATACAGTGTGTCCTCGCTTGAATGAACTATATGGGGCATAGCCGATTTATTCCAGTGTGGAATTCATTCCATCCATTTAGCCCCAGCAACCCCCTCCCCCCCCCAAAAAAAATACAATCACATTAATGCATATATCAGTACACATTTGCCTTATGAAAAATTTAAGTAACGAAGAATTTATATTGAAATGAAATAAATTGAAATGGCACGTTGCAGTACTGTGCTTACCTTACCAGTTGAGTTGTAATTACCTAAGTGCAATTACCTAAGTGTAGTTACAAGATGAGAGCTATGCTCGTGGTGTCCCATCTTCCCAGCACTCTTTGTCATATAATGCTTTGAAATTACTGACGGTTTTGGCCTCCACCACCTCACCTAATTTATTCCATCTGTCTACCACTCTGTTTACAAAAGTGAATTTTCTTATATTTCTCTGGCAGCTTTGTTTCGTTAGTTTAAATCTATGACCTCTTGTTCTTGAAGTTCCGGGTCTCAGGAATTCTTCCCTATCAATTTTATCGATTCCTGTTACTATTTTGTACTTGGTGATCATATCACCTCTTTTTCTTCTATCTTCTAGTTTTTCATATTTAATGCCTCTAACCTCTCCTCATAGCTCTTGTCCGGTCCGTCTAATTACCACAAGCTACCACAAGCTTCACAAAGCTTCCTGGCAATACGTTAGTAATGAATAAATATTATATTTACTCATTATAATGTTGGTGCTGAATGTACAACACGAAAAAATATAATTTTAATCTGAAAAGTATCTTTTTATAAAGAAATTAGACAAAAATAAAGAGCTGGTGATGCCAAATCAAGTCGATGATCCAAGCGTCGGTTAGGTTAGGTTAGGTTAGGTTAGGTTAGGTTTGGTTAGGTTAGGTTAGGTTAGGTTAGGTTAGATTAAGTCAGCCTAACTAACATATCATATTTATTCATTACTAACGTATTGCCAGGAAGCTTTGTGAAGCTTGTGGTAATTAGACGGACCCCTCTTGTCCTTTACTTCTGGGAGCCACTTAGTGGCATGTCTTTGCACCTTTTCCAGTTTGTTGATGTGCTTCTTAAATATGGGCACCATACAACTGCCTCATATTCCAGCTTTGGTCTTACAAAAGTCGTGAACAATTTCTATAGTATTTCACCATCCATGTATTTAAAAGCAATTCTGAAATTAGAAAGTGTAGCATAGGCACCTTGCACAATGTTCTTAATGTGGTCCTCAGGTGACAGTTTTCTATCTAGAACCACCCCTAGATCCCTTTCTTTGTCAGAATTCTTTAAAGATTTCTCACATAATTTATAGGTTGTGTGGGGTCGATGTTCTCCAATTCCTCATTCCATAACATGGCATTTATTCACATTAAATTCCATTTGCAAGTATTGCTCCATATACTTATTTTGTCCAGATCTTCTTGAAGGGCATGACAATCATCTAGGTTTCTTATTCTTCCTATTATCTTAGCATCATCAGCAAACATGTTCATATAATTCTGTATTCCATCTGGTAGATCGTTTATGTAGACAATGAACATTACCGGTCCAAGAACTGAACCCTATGGTACTCCACTTGGGACATTTCTCCAATCCGACACATTGCCTTTGATTACGGCCCTCATTTTTCTATCAGTTAGGAATTTTTCACCCATGTTAGAAGCTTACCTGTCACCCCTCCAATATGTTCGTTTCCAGAACAACCTCTTATGTGGAACTCTGTCAAAAGCCTTTTTTAGGTCCAGATAGATGCAGTCAACCCAACCATCTCTTTCCAGTAAAATCTTTGTGGCTCGATCATAGAAACTGAGTAAATTCGTTACACAGGATCTTCTAGATCGAAAACCATACTGTCTGATATTATATTGTTTTTGTCCAGGTGTTCTACCCATTTAGTTTTAATTATTTTTTCCAATATTTTGACAATTACAATTGTTAATGATACAGGTCTATAATTGAGGGGGTCTTCCCTGCTGCCACTTTTGTAGATTGGAACGATGTTAGCCTTTTTCCACACATCAGCTACAACTCCTGTAAACAGGATGCCTGAAAAATCAGTTGAAGTGGCATGCTGAGCTCAGGTGCACATTCTCTCAGAACCCAGGGTGAAACTCCATCTGGACCAACTGCTTTGTTCTTACTTAGCTCCTTGAACATTTTTTCCACTTCGTTTCTAGACACCTCTATGTGCTCTGTTGTTCTCTGGAATTCTTATTGTGTCTGGTTCCCTGAAGATTTCATTTTGTACAAACACACTTTGGAACTTTTCGTTTAATGTTTCACACATTTATTTTTATTTTTCCGTGAATTTATTTCCCATTTTCAACCTCTGAATATTATCCTTTACCTGCAATTTGTTGTTTATGAATTTAAAGAATAGACCTGGTTCTGTTTTGCATTTGTCCACAATCTCTTTTTCAAAAAATTTTTCTTCCTCTCTCCTCACTGACGTGTAGTTGTTTCTCGCATCTTTGTATCACTTGTATGTTTGGGGGTTTGGCCTCTTCCTATATTGATTCCATTTTTGTGTCTTTTGGTCTCTGGCCTTCTTGCAATTTCTGTCAAACCAATCCTGTTTCCTAGTTCTCTATCTCTGCTTTGGTATAATTTTTTTTGTGGCTTTATCATATATTTCACAAAACTTGACATACATCTCATTTACTTCCTTGCCTAGCAACAAGTCTGTCCAATTATACTCACTAAAAAAATGTCTAAGGTCGCCATAGTGTTGTCTCCTGAAGTCAGCTTTTTCAACTGCTTCAACCTCCTTATTTTCTACCAGATTATAATGCATTGCATACTTTATTCCCAAAAAGACATGGTCACTTTTATCCAAGGGAGGAAGGTACTGAATATCAAATATCTCTTCCTCCTTCCTGGTAAATATAAAATCTAGCATGGAGGGAACATCCCCTTCCCTCATCCTCGTAGCTTGTTTAACATGTTGATACAAGAATGTTTCCAGGATGAGGTCTACAAATCTACTGGTCCAAAAATCCTCTGTTCTAGCTTTGTATGCTTCCCAGTCTATGGATTTTAAGTTGAAGTCGCTGACTATCAACAGTCGTGATCTATCTTTATCTGCTCTTACTATAATCTTTCATTATTGTTATAAGACCCTCTCGTTTACTATCTAGCTCCTCCTTTGTCCATGTGTTGAATGGCGGTGGACTATGTGCATTTATGATCATTAGTTTATCATCCTCATAGGAGATCTCTAGTGCTATTACGTCAACTTCTCGTGGATTGGCAATCATTATTTCGTTCACCTTTAGGTGTTCTTTCACCAGCACAGCAACGCCACCGCCTTTCCTAATTTTTCTGTCCCGTCTCCAAATTGAGTAGCCCCTTGGGAATATGACCTCATTTAAAATAACATCTTCAAGTTTTGTCTCCGTGAGTGCAACAATGTCTGGTGTCTGAAGCTGTATTACAACACTTAACTCCAGTATCTTCGATCTCACTTCATCTACATTGGTGTATACTATTTTCAGGAACATGTTCCCCCTCTCCTTATTCATCACTACCCCTCTCTAGCAATTTTGTTGGTTTGCCTTTTTGTACCATTTTACAGGCCTGCCTTCCCCTATCAATTTGTAGAAAAAAGAATTGATTTCTTCTTCATTTCTGCTCTCATTTAGTTTTATACCTCTATAAGGTTTAGTTTCAGCTTCTCTCTGTCTTCTCTTGAAAGATCTCGTCTTAACGATTACACTTTCCCATCCTCATCACTTTGTAATTTTCTAGCATTCCTTAGTACTTCTTCCATCTGTTTGGCACCGTTTAGGGTGATCCTCAAAGGTCGATCTTTCCCTTTTACGTATCTGCCTATTCTCCTGCAGTCACAGACATTCTCTATGGTAGTAAGACCTTCCACGAGGCCAACAATTTTATCTACTACTTTCGCATCTTCTACAGCTCTTTCTGACCTAGATATTATCTTTTCTTTGCAACCAAAAATTATCAGGGACTTACTCCGATCAACTGTGTTTTGTACCAACTTTGGGTTAGATGCCAATTCCTTCCTCATTTCCAGCCTAATGTTTGTTTTATCTTGGTTGCTGCAGTGTTGGGCTTCCTTTACTGCTTCTTCTATTTCTTCCTTCTCTTTGACCACTTGTGCATAGGTTAGTTGCATATCCTTCTTGCACTGTTCTATTCCCTGTGTAACTTCCTCCATCTGTGCTGACAAAAGCTGTTTCTCCTGTTGAATTTTCTTACCTAACCTATTGTAGTCATTAATGTTTAAATTGGCATTAACTTCTTCCAAAGCTATTTTTAAGAGTTTATTTTCCTCTTCTATGGCTTTGCAATTTGTTTTCAATTGAGTTTTGTCCTTGCACAAGTCTTTCACTAAACCCTCAAGACATAAAACTTTGCTACACAACTAGTCATTACTTTCTTTCAATTTACTGATTATTTCTACATGAGAGTTCACTATGGTATCTAATTTTGCCAACTTGTTGTGTAGACTGCTTATATCAATGCTTTCTTCATTGAATCCCCCAAAATCAAACTGTTTTTCCTCTTGCTGGTGGCCATCTTGAATATTCTTGTCTGCACTGGAACACTAGGGTAACTTTAAGTTGTGTAGTGCAAACTTTGTTAGTCTCAATATCCTGAGAATGCCACACATATGATATGAATATAAATTGTTTAAAGAACAGTAACTTTTCTAACAAATGTACATTATACACTACAGTCTGTACATAAAGTACAGACCACTAGAATCACACTACTGCAGTACACGTATATCACTTAAACTACACTTTGTACATTTAGTGTCATTAGAACTGTGCTGTACAACTCAATTGGCAGTCCCAGGTAAGTTATGGCTAGAGCTGGGTGTTGGTCTAGTTGCCTGGAAATCCTCAGAAGGTGTGTCCTTGCTAGTGCTGGGTGCTGGTCCAGTTGCTTGGACATCCTCAGAAGGTGAGTCCTTGCTAGCCAAGCAACAGCCTGGTGGACCAAACTCTCACACGTCAAGCCTGGCCTCGGGCCGGCTTGACTTGGGGAGTAGAAGAACTCCCAGAACCCCATCAACCAGGTATCAACCAGGCTAGTGCTGGGTGCTGGTCCAATTGCCTGGGCATCCTCGGAAGGTTAGTCCTTGCTAGTGCTGGGTGCTGGTCCAGTTGTCTGGGCATCCTCGGAAAGTAATTACCTAAGTGTAGTTACAGGATAAGAGCTATGCTCGTGGTGTCCCGTCTTCCCAGCACTCTTTGTCATATAATGCTTTGAAACTACTGACGGTCTTGGCCTCCACCACCTTCTCCCCTAATTTGTTCCAACCGTCTACCACTCTGTTTGCGAAAGTGAATTTTCTTATATTTCTTCGGCATCTATGTTTAGCTAGTTTATATCTATGACCTCTTGTTCTTAAAGTTCCAGGTCTCAGGAAATCTTCCCTTTCGATTTTATCGATTCCTGTTACTATTTTGTATGTAGTGATCATATCACCTCTTTTTCTTCTGTCTTCTAGTTTTGGCATATTTAACCCTTAAACTGTGCATGGCGTATATGTACGCCCTGAGTAACATGTCCCATGGTGCGCATGGCGTATATATACGCCATAGGGTGCCAGGCCCGATTCAAATGGCCCGCGGCTACACGGGGTTCACATTAGCTTCCTCAGGGCTCTTGTAAACAGACGCCATTTTTTTTAAAAATCGTGGGCAATATTCTCAGGTGTGAGAGGCACAGTACTGTTGGAGCAACCAAGGCTGGCGCACGCAGCATGAGCGAGCAGCATTGCTGTTCAGCTTGTGTCCACAGCATCGCCGAAAAATGTCAAAATAAATATATAATTGTTATTATTTAGCGATGACAATATTACAGATGACCCTTGACTGTGATATAAATAACCAGGGTTGTGATAATAGCAGGATTGTTGTAATAATTAGCGCTGTAGGAGGAGTGATGCTGAGGGACGGAGGGAGACAGCATCGTTTACTGACTGTGTGGCCACCTGTTATTGTCTACATTCACCATACCAGCTCAGTGGTTCTCTATGGTGAACACAAATGTAGATACTTATATATAATGTGTGTATTAGTGTAATAACAGCAAAAGGATTATGCTGGGAGGAGCCATTTGGGTGACGGAGGTGACGTCATCTGCACGATTTGTCTAGCTGTTTAGGGAGTGGCCACTATGGTCTTTGGGCGCACTACAAGCTTAGGTGTACAGTTACGGTGCATAAAACATGTAGATATTTATATATAATATGTGTATATAGGGTAATAACACTGCAAACAGTATTGTTGAGGGAGAAAGTTTAGTGTGTGTGACCTTGAATGAGTGAGGGAGCCGCCAGCTGTGTATAGCGACGACTCTTATATAGTGCCTGAACTAACTATATCAGCTTAGCTGTACAGTTGTGGTGAACAAAATATATACATACTTATATATAATGTCTGTATATAGTATAATAACACCACAAATGGTATTAATAAATAATAATAATATGTTTATTCAGGAAAGGTACATACATAAAGTGATTTTACATAAGTGGATCGATTTATAGATAGAGCTAGTACATACAATGCCTAAAGCCACTATTACGCAATGCGTTTCGGGCAAGAAAAACATTAATATCTAAAACTTAATACTAATTGAGCAAAAAGAATAAAATGTATTGAGAACAGATACAAATAAAGAAAAAAAAAAGGGGGGAACATGACTGAAAAAGCAGCACAAATACAATAGGTAGACAAACAGCGTTGAATAAAAAAAATAACAGACATGGGTTGACAATAGAGGGGTAAGGTAGGTTACAGGGAATTTATCAGGTAGTGTTTAGTTTTAATCTTAAACTGGTTGAGAGAGGTACAGTCTTTAACATGGTTGGGAAGGTCATTCCACATTCTGGGTCACTTGATTTGTAGAGCATTTCTAGTTTGATTAAGTCGTACTCTTGGAATATCAAAACTGTATTTATTTCTGGTGTGGTGCTCATGGGTTCTGTTACAACTTGCAATGAAGCTTTTGAGGTCAGGATTGGCATTACAGTTCAGCGTTTTATATATGTATAATACACATGAGAGAATGTGCAGTGACTTAATATCTAGCATATTCAGAGATTTGAATAGGGGTACCGAGTGATGTCTGAGGCCAGAGTTGGATATTGTCCTAATAGCAGCTTTGTGTTGAGTAAGTAGAGGACGTAAATGATTTTGGGTAGTAGAACCCCAAGCACAAATACCATAGTTGAGGTATGGATAGATGAGGGAGTAATAGAGAGTAACCAGGGCAGGGCGGGGAACATAATATCTGATCTTAGAAAGAATGCCAACAGTTTTTGAAACTTTTTTTGATATATTTAGAATGGGTCCCTGGAAATTAAACTTGTGATCAATGAGAACGCCAAGGAATTTACCATCTAATTTGTTACAAATTTGGGTATTGTTTATCTTGAGATTTATTTGATTAGAGGATTTATTGCCAAACAGAATATAGAAAGTTTTGTCAATGTTAAGGGTGAATTTGTTGGCAGTTAGCCAAAGATGGACTTTATTTAGCTCGGTATTTACTGTGGCATTTAGAGCAACGGGGTCAGGACTGGAGTAAATGAAGGTTGTGTCGTCAGCAAATAGAATTGGTCTAAGGTGTTGGGAGGCATTTGGAAGGTCATTAATGTAGATGAGAAAGAGGAGAGGGCCAAGTATGCTGCCCTGAGGAACACCAATGTTGATGGGTAGGGTAGGAGAAATTGAATTGTTCACAGAAACATACTGGAGCCTGTGAGTAAGGTAAGATTTGAGGTATTGCAGGGAGAGTCCTCTGACTCCATAATGATGTAATTTAAGAAGAAGGTTTTGGTGGTTGACAGTGTCAAAAGCCTTACGCAGGTCCACAAATAACCCAACAGGGAACTCATTTTTATCAAGAGCTGCATGAATTAAGTTAATCATACTAATAAGTGCATCGTTAGTGCTTTCTGGGGGGAGCCCCGTCGGCTCCCCGGAGCTATCCCAGGCTGATATGCTAATTTCAGACTTTGGCATCAGTCATGTGTATGGAGTTCTTAGGCCTACCGGGGACCACGGCCAGAACCGGGCCCCCTCAGAGAGGCAAGGGGAGCAATGGCCTATAGAAGCCCCCGTGTGGTTGGAAGCATTCTATGTCTGCCATCGACCGGGACAGGCACCCAGAAAGGTAAGCGCCCCAAAACAAACCCCTATTCTGGTTAAAATTGCTACCAAAATCCGAACTAGTGGATAGAACTCCCAAACAGAAAAACGAGCAAACTAGTGTGACGTCACACGTCACCGCGCCGCTGTCTGCGCAGCTCCCCCCTCCCCGGGAGGTCGAAGGTGGAGCCCCAGACCTCCCACGCCGGCTATCCACCCATCAGTTCTTCGGCTGATGCTATAGGCACCGGTTATGTGCTCCGGCTCCAGTGGTTGTTTCAGCACTGCACCTAGAGTGTGGTGTCTGTTTTCTAGGTGGTGCGCGAGCCGGGAGTGATTCTCCAGTACTCGGGCTGCATGCGCCTAGGGTTCCCTTCCCTAGGTGCCCTGTAAGTACTGCCCTTGGGACTTGGGGCCACCTTCCACAAGTTCCTTGGGGTCTGCCCCTGCTAGGCCGTTTACTGCTTGGTTTTCGGCCGCTCTTTGTGTGCTCGGGTGTTCTGTCTCCCTTGTTCGCCTTAGAGTAAGGGGCAGTTTTGCACTGGTGGGGCGCAGGGTACTGTGCAGCTTGTCTTTTCCCAATCATAGCGGCCGGCTCTGTTCCGCTTGGGTACGCTGTCCTCTTGCGGGGTTTTCTTTTTCTTTTTGTTTATCTACCTGGTGGGGGGGTCTGCCTTCGTTCTTGCCCCTGGTGTCCCTTGTGTTCTGAGTTTTCTGGTGGTACCCCCTGCTAGGTCCCCGTGAGTGTACACGTCCCGGGGTTCAGCTCTTAGAAAGTTGTTTGGTAGTTTTGGGTGCCGGTTAGCAGTACCCTGCCTGGGATTACCTGAGCGCGAGTCCTCTTATAGTAAACGCTCGGGACCCTGGGAAACCCCTGGGGGCGCGTGGGTCCGATGGATGTGACCCCAGAGCCCCCCCCTCGCTTCCAGCGAGTTTGAGGGTTGCTCACCCCTTGTCTCTGGGTGACTCTCTGTTTTGCCTCCGTCTGCTGCCTGTGGGGTCGGTGACACCTTCGACCCGGAGTCCTGCGAGTTTGTTGCTCGTTATGGCTCGGTTACCCAGTTGTGCTCAGCTGGTGCGGGCAGCAGAGGCGTTGCACTTGAGCCTTGGTGGTGGCAACGCTCTCGTGGTAACTCCCCGGGAGCCCCGGGGCTGCCCCGTTTTGGTTCTTGTTTTTCCCCTGGATTCCCCTTCCTGCCTGCATCCGGTTCCTTACCGTCTGTAGGTTCAGGGCGGGGTTTGGTGGTGTTGAGACTCGGGCAGTCTCGGGGAAATCCCCTTCCGGGGTAGTGACGGGGGCATTCGAGCCTGTTCCTCCAGCCGTGTTGTAAGAGTCTGCCAGTGGGCTCCCTTCCTTAGTGTTTTCACGGCTGTCCCGGTTTTCTGGTACGGCCGGGGCTTTAGGGGGACGGCTCGGCCCCGGGGCCTGTTGTGTGGGTTCCCGGGGCTGCGGAGGGGCTGACTTGGGGGGCCTTGGCCCCATAGGACCCCGTGGGGGTTTTTATCCCCCTCTCGGCGGGGCTTGTGGTTACGCGGAGTGGGGTTTTCCTCTCCACTCGCCGTACGTGCTGTTGGGCGTCGGCCCCTCCCCGGGCTCGGTTCCTTGGCCTTTGAGTCGGTTGGTTCCGTCCTGTGGGTGGATGTTTCCCCCCACCCCTTTTTTTTGGGACGGTGTTTTCGTCATGTTTCCCCGTTCTGGGGGTTCTACATGACTACTGGTCTCGGGTGCGCATGCGCCTTTGTGTGCCTTCGGGACTGGTTTTGGCTTCCGTGTTCTCGAGGGTTCGGGAAGGTTTTTCCTCCTTCCCGCGTTATTGGAACGTCTGTCGGCTCCTCGTCCTTGTTGCCGAGTTTGGGCTACTTGTGGCCCTGTTGGGCTACTTGTGGCCCTGTTGGGCTACTTGTGGCCCTGTTGGGCTACTTGTGGCCCTGTTGGGCTTTGTGGCCCTGTTGGGCTACTTGTGGCCTGTTGGGCTACTTGTGGCCCTGTTGGGCTACTTGTGGCCCTGTTGGGCTACTTGTGGCCCTGTTGGGCTACTTGTGGCCCTGTTGGGCTACTTGTGGCCCGGTTGCGTGCCTTTTTTGGGCTCTGTCTTCGCTTCTTTGGCCGGTTTTCTTGTTCCTGCTCACTCTTTTGGCTACTTTTCTTGTGCAGTAGTCTTGGTTGCCGCCTTCCCGCAGGGTAGGTTGCGCGTTTTCGGCCAGCATGTCATGCGCGTGCGCCGCGGAGTTTGTTTTGGTCTGGGCGGTGTGTAGTGCCGGTGTTCGTCGTCTTTTTGCTCCAGTGCTTCGCCTTTCGCTCTTCTCCCTTGCCGCGGTATGTGCCCCTTTTCGCTCCGGGGGTGTCCTGGGTTCCAGTTGTGGGGAGGCCGCCGAGGTTTCCCCTGTGTCATGGGTGTGGGCCGCCTTCTTCGCCTCTTCCTTGCTCTCCTGCAGGTCCGGCTCTGGCTTCTTCACCTGGCGGTGCTCCCAGGTTCTTCTGGGCTCGGTTGAGTCGTGTCACTTCGAGCCACCGTTTGCCAGGTGAGTTTCTGCGGTCTGGCGTCTTTTGGCAGGGCGCTGGATGTGGTGTTATATGCCTGTCTTTCTTTAGGTCTCTTTTTGTACGACTGAGACCGTTCGCACACCAGTGTCGGTCCCCTTTTTTCACCCCTTCCTGTCCCACTCTTGTGCATGTCCATCCCATGCTAGGGTCATTCAGGGGTCCCACCTTTGTTAGTGTTATGTGGTGTGGGGGTTTGTGGTGTTGGTTCTGTACTCGCCTGGTAGGGCTCTGGCTGTGCTTGCAAGGTTTATGCGCTCTGGCTTTTGGGTCCCGCCTATCTGGTAGAACTTGCGGGATAGTACCAGTGGAGTGCAGTGGTGCCATAGGCACACTCGGGGAACACTGTATATCCATCAGAGGTCTGCAGTTGTTACACGACCTCCTTGCGAGCATACGCCTTCTCGCTGGTACCTTATCTTGAGGTTAACTTGAGGTGCTTCCGGGGCTTAGCGTCCCCGCGGCCCGGTCATCGACCAGGCCTCCTGGACTGGTCATGCTGGCTGTTGGACATGGCTGCTCGCTGCCCGACGTATGAGTCACAGCCTGGTTGATCGGGTATCCTTGGAGGTGCTGATCCGGTTCTCTCTTGCACCAACCCGTCCCGCATCTTTATTACGTCAATATTGACTTCTTCGTTCCGTGCATAGGTGCCATACTAAACATAATGGTTTCCCTTAAAAAACTTCGTGGAAAACACCGACCTTACCTGACCTACTTAGTAGGTTACAATAAGCATCTTATGGTTTCGTAATTACAATTGTTACTTAACCTATTATCGGTATGCCACTGAACTCTGTGAGGGGATTGCAAGTTATGCCCCTATGGTACGGTCTGTGGACTTTCGGGGCACACTAGCTTGCCTTCGACTTAGTTATGGCCCATCCTGGTTGTGGGGAGTCTGTGGGCCTGCAGGCCGCCCCATGCGTCTTCCTGGTGGGCCTCCCTTTGGCCGGTCTAGCCTGGCCTCGGGCCGGGCTTGGGGTGTACATGAGCTCCCGGTTCCCCATCCAGCCGGTTTTGAGCGGGGTTTCTCCGCCGTCGGTCGCCTGGTAGGCGGGTTCCTGGGCCTGCTGGGTTCTGTCGTGTCTCAGTGGGCCCTGTCTGGGGTCTATCTGCTCCGTTCTCTGCCTTTGCCGGAGCGAGTTGCTCTTTACCTGTGGCATGTTGCGGTGGTGTATACTCCCCTAGTTGTGCTTGCGGGGGTTGAGCTCTGGCTCTTTGGTCCCGCCTCTCAAACGTCAATCTTATAACAGGTGTACGGTTTCCTGAGCCTATTGGGCTCTTATCGTATCTACACTTGAAACTGTGTTTGGAGTCAGCCTCCACCACATCGCTTCCTAATGCATTCCATTTGTCAACCACTCTGACACTAAAGTTCTTTCTACTGTCTCTGTGGCTCATTTGGGCATTCGGTTTCCACCTGCGTCCCCTAGGGCGTGTGCCCCTTGTGTTAAACAGCCTGTCTTTATCCACCAGGTTGTATGTTGCTACTACTGCGCGTGTGCATTAGTACCGTGTTTCGCAGTGGCGTGTCCTTACTCCTGGGGTTTTTATGCTTCTGCTCTTTCGTCCTGCCTCACCCCAGTCGTTTTCCTGGCATCTCCTTTGGTCAGTTTTGCCTGCACTTGCTGCTATGTTGGGGGACGTGGTCGGTTTCCACCACTTCATTGTTTGTGTGTTCCCTTGTTTTCCTCCTCTGCCACAGGGGTGTTCTGCGTGTGTTCCTTGGCTTCTTGGGCTTTTTTCGGCCTGTGTCCTGTGGTGTGCTTCTTTGTCTCGGTCTGTTGCTGTTGCTCGTACCTCTTGGTTCGGGTAGGGTTCTGGCGGCAACCCTTCCGCCTTCTTTGGTTTCCTTGCTTGCCCTGCCACTTGGTTTTTTGGGGTCTTGCGATGTCTCGCGTCGGACCCGTCATTTGTTCTCCTGGCGGGTTTGCTTGCTTTGGGATTTGTCTGTTCGGCAGACGTTCCATCTCCTTGTACCACCTGAGTTCGGTGGTCGCGCCCGAGATCTTCTTGCGGCTCCGCCTTTTCCTGGGCTCGGAGGGGCCTTGTCGGGGCTGCTTCCGTCTGCCTCGTGGTCTCGCCTCCGGCTGGTGGTCGGTGTCCCACCTGCGTGTTTCTCTTGGCGGCAGTATGGGGTGTTTTGGCGGTCCTTCCTTTTCCTGTACCTTCTTAGGTGGTTCCTCTTGTTAGCGTCGGCCTGGTTTTTTGGTGGGGGTTGGGGGCCGTCGTCGTGCCACATACTGTCGCCTCTCTCTTTTTGTGCGGCGCTGGCGGAGTCGCTTTGGCTTGCTTTCGGTCTTGCTTCTACACCGCTTAGTAAGCTGTCTTGTGCTTCGTTTCCCCTCCGGCCTGTTCGTGCGCCGCTTGCACCATCCTGGTTTCTGGTCAGCGTGCTCTGTCTTCTCCTCGGTTGGTAGTGCCTCTTCGGTTCCGGTTTGTTTTTCGTCGGCTCTTTTCCTTTTGGGCATTTGCCTCTGGGGGTCGGGTCGCTGTGTTTTCCTGCTCCTTTGGTTTTAGCGTTTTGGTTGTTTGGGTGGTGTCCGCCTCCCGGTTCCGTCCCTTTGATCTTCCTCTGTGGGTAGTTAGCTCCGGGGAGCCGACGGGGCTCCCCCCAGAAAACCAGCGTTGAATGTAATGAAACGCCATTTTCTGGGTGAGTCCCGGAGGCTCCCCGGCAACCCTCCCTCCCTCCGGTCGGCGGTTTTTCGCGTGTCTTGACATCCAGCCTCAGAACTGATGGGTGGATAGCCGGCGTGGGAGGTCTGGGGCTCCACCTTCCCCCTCCCGGGGAGGGGGGAGCTGCGCAGACAGCGGCGCGGTGACGTGTGACGTCACACTAGTTTGCTTGTTTTTCTGTTTGGGAGTTCTATCCACTAGTTCGGATTTTGGTAGCAATTTTAACCAGAATAGGGGTTTGTTTTGGGGCGCTTACCTTTCTGGGTGCCTGTCCCGGTCGATGGCAGACATAGAATGCTTCCAACCACACGGGGGCTTCTATAGGCCATTGCTCCCCGTGCCTCTCTGAGGGGGCCCGGTTCTGGCCGTGGTCTCCGGTAGGCCTAAGAACTCCATACACATGACTGATGCCAAAGTCTGAAATTAGCATATCAGCCTGGGATAGCTCCGGGGAGCCTCCGGGACTCACCCAGAAAATGGCGTTTCATTACATTCAACGCTGGTTTTTTTAGGTCTGAAGCCATATTGGCAAGAGCTAAGTATATTGTGCTTGGCTAGATAAGAGTAAGCTGCTTGTAGATTAGTTTTTCAAAAATTTTGATAAGTTAGGCAGGATTGAAATAGGTCTGTAGTTGTTAACATCTGTGAGATCACCACATTTGTGGACAGGGGTTACTCTCGCTTTTTTTAGAATATCTGGAAAGGTTTGGAGTTCAAGTGACTTGTTGAAGAGCAATGCAATTGCAGGGGCTAAGGATCTGGAGTTTTTTTGTAAATTAATGTCGGAATCTCCTCAAGGGCACTAGACTTGGTTTTAAGGGAAAGGATTATCTCATTGACATCAGTGGAATTAGTAGGCTTTAGGACAGAGACTGTGGATAGTTACCTGTAAGGTAGTCCTTAACTCAGTACTGGAAGAAGGAAAATTCATTTGCAAGGGATGACCCAATGGAAGAGAAGAACCTATTGAACTCAATAGCAGAATCAGAGGCTGAAAGCTGACCATCGTTATTTGGGGGAATGGTCAAGCGTCTACTGCAATTTCGGAACCGGGCTAGAAACAACTTCGTTCACTGAGATTTTTGTACATACAAACCATTCCTCTCGTATATGCGCTGGTTGTGTTCGCTGTTGTTCTCGTCTGAATAAATACATGGCACTTGTTCATATAATTAGCGCTTCCATTATTAGATTATTTATCCATATTAGAATAACAAGGTGCAAACATAAGAACATAAGAAACAAAGGCAACTGCAGAAGGCCTATTGGCCATACGAGGCAGCTCCTATTTATAACCACC
>WNGS01140162.1:0-11795 GCA_020271785.1 Procambarus virginalis
TATATATATATATATTATTAAATATGACCGAAAAAGTAAGATTAATAATTATAACACGAATTTTCTCGATCTTCCTTATGTTTCTTTTTACTGTTGATGGTAAATGAAAAATCATTCTCAAAATTCATTTTTTTTTCTAGTCTGACGCGACACTTGAGCGCGTTTCGTAAAACTTATTACATTTTCAAAGTTTTATATATATATATATCTATATATCTATTATATATATATATATATATATATCTATATATAATATTAGTTTTTTTATATATATATAAATAGTTATATATATATATATATATATATTATATATATATATATATATATATATATATATTTATATATATATGACAATGTCAGACCACGGAGGAAAAAAGAACAGGAATTTCCTAAGTACTTTCGTATATTAATACATCTTCAGAAGGAGTCTAGACTCCTTCTGAAGATGTATTAATATACGAAGTACTTAGGAAATTCCTGTTTCATTTTCCTCCGTGGTCTGACATTGTCACATTTTTAATCACGTGTTTATTTTCGTGATATACACACACACACACACACATATATATATATATATATATATATATATATATATATATATATATATATATATATATAATATATATATATATATATATATATATATATATATATATATATATATATATATATATATATATATATCTGAAAACTCACACCCCAGAAGTGACTCGAACCCATACTCCCAGGAGCAACGCAACTGGTATGTACAGGGACGCCTTAAACCACTTGACCATCACGACCGGACATAAGGAAGTGATAGCCGAGGCTATATGAACCACTTCCCCGCCGGCACTCGGATGGTAATCTTGGGCATAGCATTTTATCAAATCACCTCATTTTTTGGGGCAACACGTGAGGAACACAAATGCAAACAAGCCTGAATGGTCCCCAGGACTAGATACAACTGAAAACTCACACCCCAGAAGTGACTCGAACCCATACTCCCAGGAGCAACGCAACTGGTATGTACAGGGACGCCTTAAACCACTTGACCATCACGACCGGACATAAGGAAGTGATAGCCGAGGCTATATGAACCACTTCCCCGCCGGCACTCGGATGGTAATCTTGGGCATAGCATTTTATCAAATCACCTCATTTTTTGGGGCAACACGTGAGGAACACAAATGCAAACAAGCCTGAATGGTCCCCAGGACTAGATACAACTGAAAACTCACACCCCAGAAGTGACTCGAACCCATACTCCCAGGAGCAACGCAACTGGTATGTACAGGGACGCCTTAAACCACTTGACCATCACGACCGGACATAAGGAAGTGATAGCCGAGGCTATATGAACCACTTCCCCGCCGGCACTCGGATGGTAATCTTGGGCATAGCATTTTATCAAATCACCTCATTTTTTGGGGCAACACGTGAGGAACACAAATGCAAACAAGCCTGAATGGTCCCCAGGACTAGATACAACTGAAAACTCACACCCCAGAAGTGACTCGAACCCATACTCCCAGGAGCAACGCAACTGGTATGTACAGGGACGCCTTAAACCACTTGACCATCACGACCGGACATAAGGAAGTGATAGCCGAGGCTATATGAACCACTTCCCCGCCGGCACTCGGATGGTAATCTTGGGCATAGCATTTTATCAAATCACCTCATTTTTTGGGGCAACACGTGAGGAACACAAATGCAAACAAGCCTGAATGGTCCCCAGGACTAGATACAACTGAAAACTCACACCCCAGAAGTGACTCGAACCCATACTGCCAGGAGCAACGCAACTGGTATGTACAGGGACGCCTTAATCCGCTTGACCATCACGACCGGACAATAAGGAAGTGATAGCCGAAGCTATTTGAACCACTTCCCCGCCGGCACTCGGATGGTAATCTTGGGCATAGAATTTTATCAAATCACCTCATTTTTGGGGGCAACACGTGAGGAACACAAATGCAAACAAGCCTGAATGGTCCCCAGGACTAGATAATTATTGTCCGGTCGTGATGGTCAAGCGGATTAAGGCGTCCCTGTACATACCAGTTGCGTTGCTCCTGGCAGTATGGGTTCGAGTCACTTCTGGGGTGTGAGTTTTCAGTTGTATCTAGTCCTGGGGACCATTCAGGCTTGTTTGCATTTGTGTTCCTCACGTGTTGCCCCAAAAAATGAGGTGATTTGATAAAATGCTATGCCCAAGATTACCATCCGAGTGCCGGCGGGGAAGTGGTTCAAATAGCTTCGGCTATCACTTCCTTATTGTCCGGTCGTGATGGTCAAGCGGATTAAGGCGTCCCTGTACATACCAGTTGCGTTGCTCCTGGCAGTATGGGTTCGAGTCACTTCTGGGGTGTGAGTTTTCAGTTGTATCTAGTCCTGGGGACCATTCAGGCTTGTTTGCATATATATATATATATATATATATATATATATATATATATATATATATATATATATATATATATATATATATATATATATGTAGTGGGGAACCACATCTGGTGCAATTATAGGGACCCACAGCCTCAGAGAAGGGAACACAGAGCATTCAGGGAAAAACTTGCCATTTAACTCTGAATACATAAAAGTGTTCGCTTCTCCTACCACCTCCCCTTCCCTTTTTATGGTGTACACTATATTACACTTTATTATGCAAGGTTATACAGTTACATATCTGATTGTATACAAAAAATGAACATTAAGAGGACACAAAAAAAGTTCGCTTCCTAGAGGCTGTTGATTATGTGTAGATTTCCTCGAACTCCTCCGACGTCGGGCAGGAATCAAGGATGCAGCGAGCATTCCCCCTCTGGATCGCGACACTGAGGCGCTGAAAGAGAAAACTTGCCCCTCTAGGGTCTCTTGTGGTGTCAATGAGCTTGGAACCAAGATCCTTAAGAAACCTTCTTGCACTCTCTCCCCATAGGCCTAGGGTCTCAGACCCTATTGGAACGAAGTTGTACCGATGATCTAATTGCCTGTACTTGGCTGACTTGTCTCTTTCTCTGTGTGTCGTTGCGGCTCCTGCTGTGCCAGCAGAGAGGTTGATGTATGTGGCTGCCAGGGTGGATACGCAAGTATAGTCCCATGCCAACTGTTTGCCACCCTTCCACGGACGCAGTGTGATTCCGTCTGGTCGGCAGGCAAAGCTAACAGAGTCACGGTTCAGAAGGTTGCGGGGCTCTCTCTCCGCTGGACACTGAGCAGAGGCAAGGCTTCTTTTAATGATGTCGTTGACTTCGTCGTGTCTAGTGTGCCAACCACCAGATTTTCCACAGTGCAGGCCATGCAATCCATATTCGTCAGCATCTGCCTCGCCACAAATACACCTATGAACAGTGTGCATAGGGGCAGCAAGACGGAGAGCGACTGCAATACGGAGCTCCTGCGGATCAAGGCGTGTGCCTGTCACAGACATAGGGACTGCCAAAGGAAGTCCCCTGCATGGGGAGCCTGCACAGCTGTGAGGCGTGCACGATCACTGGGGGTTGTTGCGGCCTCCAGCAAAGCTGCGGCTTCTTTGTCTGCAATGGGGCTGTCCCAACTGGATTGTTTCTTGGCTTTCGGCATGGCTGGTCTGAGTGCTGGGTCTGCCATGGCACCCCATTTCGTGTCGCATTCCGTGTAGTGGGGTCCTGTATCCCCGCTACATCACTGAGGGTGTCAGGTAGAATTTCCTTAACCATATATATATATATATATATATATAAGCACATACTTGCATGAACCACAAGAGAAGATTAACAATCTTTAGACACACCCACCAGTGGGACTCGAACCCAGAAAGCACAACTATCTTCCAATAGCTGCCATAACTAGTATGCCTTAACCCACTACACCAAGTCAGACCCTTAAAAGAGATAGAGACTTCGAAGTATTTACCTCAAATATCTCCACCTCCCAAGGGCGCCAGATTAGTGAGGGGTCACTCAAGCATTTTTCATCAAGCCACTGTCAATGTGGGAGAACTCGTGTCTATGCTATAAGCACATACTTGCATGAACCACAAGAGAAGATTAACAATCTTTAGACACACCCACCAGTGGGACTCGAACCCAGAAAGCACAACTATCTTCCAATAGCTGCCATAACTAGTATGCCTTAACCCACTACACCAAGTCAGACCCTTAAAAGAGATAGAGACTTCGAAGTA
This sequence comes from Procambarus virginalis, assembly GCA_020271785.1. NCBI lineage: Eukaryota > Metazoa > Arthropoda > Malacostraca > Decapoda > Cambaridae > Procambarus > Procambarus virginalis. The sequence goes on from WNGS01140162.1 coordinate 4,154, forward strand.
TTTACCTCAAATATCTCCACCTCCCAAGGGCGCCAGATTAGTGAGGGGTCACTCAAGCATTTTTCATCAAGCCACTGTCAATGTGGGAGAACTCGTGTCTATGCTATAAGCACATACTTGCATGAACCACAAGAGAAGATTAACAATCTTTAGACACACCCACCAGTGGGACTCGAACCCAGAAAGCACAACTATCTTCCAATAGCTGCCATAACTAGTATGCCTTAACCCACTACACCAAGTCAGACCCTTAAAAGAGATAGAGACTTCGAAGTATTTACCTCAAATATCTCCACCTCCCAAGGGCGCCAGATTAGTGAGGGGTCACTCAAGCATTTTTCATCAAGCCACTGTCAATGTGGGAGAACTCGTGTCTATGCTATAAGCACATACTTGCATGAACCACAAGAGAAGATTAACAATCTTTAGACACACCCACCAGTGGGACTCGAACCCAGAAAGCACAACTATCTTCCAATAGCTGCCATAACTAGTATGCCTTAACCCACTACACCAAGTCAGACCCTTAAAAGAGATAGAGACTTCGAAGTATTTACCTCAAATATCTCCACCTCCCAAGGGCGCCAGATTAGTGAGGGGTCACTCAAGCATTTTTCATCAAGCCACTGTCAATGTGGGAGAACTCGTGTCTATGCTATAAGCACATACTTGCATGAACCACAAGAGAAGATTAACAATCTTTAGACACACCCACCAGTGGGACTCGAACCCAGAAAGCACAACTATCTTCCAATAGCTGCCATAACTAGTATGCCTTAACCCACTACACCAAGTCAGACCCTTAAAAGAGATAGAGACTTCGAAGTATTTACCTCAAATATCTCCACCTCCCAAGGGCGCCAGATTAGTGAGGGGTCACTCAAGCATTTTTCATCAAGCCACTGTCAATGTGGGAGAACTCGTGTCTATGCTATAAGCACATACTTGCATGAACCACAAGAGAAGATTAACAATCTTTAGACACACCCACCAGTGGGACTCGAACCCAGAAAGCACAACTATCTTCCAATAGCTGCCATAACTAGTATGCCTTAACCCACTACACCAAGTCAGACCCTTAAAAGAGATAGAGACTTCGAAGTATTTACCTCAAATATCTCCACCTCCCAAGGGCGCCAGATTAGTGAGGGGTCACTCAAGCATTTTTCATCAAGCCACTGTCAATGTGGGAGAACTCGTGTCTATGCTATAAGCACATACTTGCATGAACCACAAGAGAAGATTAACAATCTTTAGACACACCCACCAGTGGGACTCGAACCCAGAAAGCACAACTATCTTCCAATAGCTGCCATAACTAGTATGCCTTAACCCACTACACCAAGTCAGACCCTTAAAAGAGATAGAGACTTCGAAGTATTTACCTCAAATATCTCCACCCTCCANGGCATGAACCACAAGAGAAGATTACAATCTTTAGACACACCACCAGTGGACTCGAACCCAGAAAGCACAACTATCTTCCAATAGCTGCCATAACTAGTATGCCTTAACCCACTACACCAAGTCAGACCCTTAAAAGAGATAGAGACTTCGAAGTATTTACCTCAAATATCTCTACCTCCCAAGGGCGCCAGATTAGTGAGGGGTCACTCAAGCATTTTTCATCAAGCCACTGTCAATGTGGGAGAACTCGTGTCTATGCTATAAGCACATACTTGCATGAACCACAAGAGAAGATTAACAATCTTTAGACACACCCACCAGTGGGACTCGAACCCAGAAAGCACAACTATCTTCCAATAGCTGCCATAACTAGTATGCCTTAACCCACTACACCAAGTCAGACCCTTAAAAGAGATAGAGACTTCGAAGTATTTACCTCAAATATCTCTACCTCCCAAGGGCGCCAGATTAGTGAGGGGTCACTCAAGCATTTTTCATCAAGCCACTGTCAATGTGGGAGAACTCGTGTCTATGCTATAAGCACATACTTGCATGAACCACAAGAGAAGATTAACAATCTTTAGACACACCCACCAGTGGGACTCGAACCCAGAAAGCACAACTATCTTCCAATAGCTGCCATAACTAGTATGCCTTAACCCACTACACCAAGTCAGACCCTTAAAAGAGATAGAGACTACGAAGTATTTACCTCAAATATCTCTACCTCCCAAGGGCGCCAGATTAGTGAGGGTCACTCAAGCTTTTTCATCAAGCCACTGTCAATGTGGGAGAACTCGTGTCTATGCTATAAGCACATACTTGCATGAACCACAAGAGAAGATTAACAATCTTTAGACACACCCACCAGTGGGACTCGAACCCAGAAAGCACAACTATCTTCCAATAGCTGCCATAACTAGTATGCCTTAACCCACTACACCAAGTCAGACCCTTAAAAGAGATAGAGACTTCGAAGTATTTACCTCAAATATCTCTACCTCCCAAGGGCGCCAGATTAGTGAGGGGTCACTCAAGCATTTTTCATCAAGCCACTGTCAATGTGGGAGAACTCGTGTCTATGCTATAAGCACATACTTGCATGAACCACAAGAGAAGATTAACAATCTTTAGACACACCCACCAGTGGGACTCGAACCCAGAAAACCTCTCACTAATCTGGCGCCCTTGGGAGGTAGAGATATTTGAGGTAAATACTTCGAAGTCTCTATCTCTTTTAAGGGTCTGACTTGGTGTAGTGGGTTAAGGCATACTAGTTATGGCAGCTATTGGAAGATAGTTGTGCTTTCTGGGTTCGAGTCCCACTGGTGGGTGTGTCTAAAGATTGTTAATCTTCTCTTGTGGTTCATGCAAGTATGTGCTTATAGCATAGACACGAGTTCTCCCACATTGACAGTGGCTTGATGAAAAATGCTTGAGTGACCCCTCACTAATCTGGCGCCCTTGGGAGGTAGAGATATTTGAGGTAAATACTTCGAAGTCTCTATCTCTTTTAAGGGTCTGACTTGGTGTAGTGGGTTAAGGCATACTAGTTATGGCAGCTATTGGAAGATAGTTGTGCTTTCTGGGTTCGAGTCCCACTGGTGGGTGTGTCTAAAGATTGTTAATCTTCTCTTGTGGTTCATGCAAGTATGTGCTTATAGCATAGACACGAGTTCTCCCACATTGACAGTGGCTTGATGAAAAATGCTTGAGTGACCCCTCACTAATCTGGCGCCCTTGGGAGGTAGAGATATTTGAGGTAAATACTTCGAAGTCTCTATCTCTTTTAAGGGTCTGACTTGGTGTAGTGGGTTAAGGCATACTAGTTATGGCAGCTATTGGAAGATAGTTGTGCTTTCTGGGTTCGAGTCCCACTGGTGGGTGTGTCTAAAGATTGTTAATCTTCTCTTGTGGTTCATACAAGTATGTGCTTATAGCATAGACACGAGTTCTCCCACATTGACAGTGGCTTGATGAAAAATGCTTGAGTGACCCCTCACTAATCTGGCGCCCTTGGGAGGTAGAGATATTTGAGGTAAATACTTCGAAGTCTCTATCTCTTTTAAGGGTCTGACTTGGTGTAGTGGGTTAAGGCATACTAGTTATGGCAGCTATTGGAAGATAGTTGTGCTTTCTGGGTTCGAGTCCCACTGGTGGGTGTGTCTAAAGATTGTTAATCTTCTCTTGTGGTTCATGCAAGTATGTGCTTATAGCATAGACACGAGTTCTCCCACATTGACAGTGGCTTGATGAAAAATGCTTGAGTGACCCCTCACTAATCTGGCGCCCTTGGGAGGTAGAGATATTTGAGGTAAATACTTCGAAGTCTCTATCTCTTTTAAGGGTCTGACTTGGTGTAGTGGGTTAAGGCATACTAGTTATGGCAGCTATTGGAAGATAGTTGTGCTTTCTGGGTTCGAGTCCCACTGGTGGGTGTGTCTAAAGATTGTTAATCTTCTCTTGTGGTTCATGCAAGTATGTGCTTATAGCATAGACACGAGTTCTCCCACATTGACAGTGGCTTGATGAAAAATGCTTGAGTGACCCCTCACTAATCTGGCGCCCTTGGGAGGTAGAGATATTTGAGGTAAATACTTCGAAGTCTCTATCTCTTTAAGGGTCTGACTTGGTGTAGTGGGTTAAGGCATACTAGTTATGGCAGCTATTGGAAGATAGTTGTGCTTTCTGGGTTCGAGTCCCACTGGTGGGTGTTCTAAAGATTGTTAATCTTCTCTTGTGGTTCATGCAAGTATGTGCTTATATATATATATATATATATATATATATATATATATAATATATATATATATAAGTTTGTGAGATTACCACCTCTGGTGCCAATGTGGGGACCCATAGCCTCGGAGAAGAAAATAAAAAGTATTCAGAGGAAACCTTGTGGTTTCTCACTGAACACTAATATTATCTTCTCCTACCACCCCCAATCTTTTGTATGTACACATGTATATTTGTTTTATTTGAACTTTGTTACAAAAAAGGAGTTACATATAGGTACAAAGATGGTTATCATAGGTTGTCGAGTTCCTCCAGCTTCTCAGATGGCGGGCAGGAACCCTGAATGCAGTGCGCATTTCCCATCTGAATAGCCACGCTGAGGCGCTGGAAAAGAAAGCTGGCAGCTCTAGGGTCCCTTGTTGTTTCAATGAGCCTAGAACCCAGTTCCTTCAAAAAACTGGTAGCACTTTTACCCCAGGCGCCGAGTGTCTCAGAAGCAATGGGGACAAAATTGTAGTGGTGATCCAGTTCTCTGTACTTACGGGATTTGGCTGCTTCCCTGTGGGTGGCAGCGCCACCTGGTTGTGCAACACTGAGGTCAATGTAGGTGTTAGCCAGGGTTGATACGCACGTGTTGTCCCATACCCACTGCTTGCCATTCTTCCAGGGGTTCACTGCGATACCATCTGGGCGACCAATAAGAGCATCAGAGTTACGGGGCGTTAGGTAACGGGGCTCTCTTTCAGCTGGGCATCCAGCTGTGGTGAGGCTCCTCTTAATGATGTTGTTAACTTCACTGTGCCTCGAGTGCCAGCCCCCCTGTGCTTTGGCAGAGTAGGCAATGGTGGCCGTACCTGTCAACCACCACCTCGCCGCAAATACACCTATATCTGGTGTGGATTGGGGCAGCAAGGCGGAGGGCCACAGCAATTCGGAGGGCGTGTGGTGTGAGATACGTGCCAGTTGCCGACATTGGGGTTGCTAACAGGAAATCCCCTGCATGTGGGGCTGCTACTGCTGTGAGGCGAGCAATGTCGTGTTGTGTTGTTGCAGCACCCAGGCACTCTGCAGCAACTTGGTCTACAATGGGGCCATCCCAGCTGGATTGCTTGTGGGCTTTCTGGGATGGTGGTTGTGGTGATGGGCCTGCACGAGAGGCCCACTCTGTGGCACAGCATGTAAAATTGGGATCATGTACACCTGCCAGCTGATGTAAGTGGGCAGGTAGAATTTCCTTCACAAGGTCGTCGGATGCCGATGAGGAGGACAGGAAGGCTGGAACAGCGATTTGCGTTACTGTTCGAACTCCGAGGCCCCCAAGTCTTACGGGAAGAGAGGCTTGTTTCCACTGTGGATCATCAAAAGAGAGGTTAAGTGCTTTTTCTAGCATTGATTTCAGTAACCGGTCATACTCAGCTAGTTTTTGGCTACTGTAAGAAGGTGAACACTTCAGAAAGTAGGTTAACCTGGGGAGGGACAGACATCTGGTGATGCGGTAGAGTGCATCATGAGCATCAATATCCTCAATCCTCCCATCCATCCTCTTAAGGTCGGCGATTTTCTTATCAAGGACCTCATCGATGGCTTTCAACCCCAGGGGAGCTCCTAGGAATGTGCTGTCTTCAGGTTTAGTTTTATGGATATTTGGCAGAAGACCCTCTATTCTCTCTACGATGCCCTGGTTGGAACATATTATTTCACATTTAGAAGGGTTCAGGGTGAGGCCTAAAACTGCACCTTGCTCCTGGATTTTTCTGATGTCCTCCAGGAGGGAGTCTTGGGAACCAGCTAGGGTACCATCATCCAAGAACCAGATGTTAAGCTCGCTGGACAGGATCTCTGTGACTTATTTATGACTAAGCAGAAAAGAAGAGGAGCAAGGGGGTCACCCTGTTGGACGCCTTCTCGCGAGTCAATTTCATGTTCGCCAAAAAGTAGTTTTAGATCCATACAGTAGCATGAATGTACAAAAGGGTAGAGGGAAGGGAAATGACTATGAACCGCACGGAGTACGGAGTACAGCATCCCTCCGCACCAAATTGAAGGCATTTTTTAAATCTAGCTTGATAAGGGCCTTTTCGTCTGTGGCATCACTAACTGTTCTTGTAGCAACCTTTGCGACGAGACGCCGGAGAGAATTGCTCACAGCTATTGGCCTGATCCCCCATCCTTTTTTTCAGGGCACAGAGAGATGCTCCAAAAAAGATAGGTCTTATGGTCTCTGGTATGTTGCCAGCTAGACATGTGTTGGTGAATCTGGTTAGTTCCACCAAGAGGTTCTTTGCAATGTCACCCAGTGCAGGGTTGAGCATTTGCTTGAGGTGGATGGGTTTTAGTCCTGTGAACCCACCTGCTGATCCTGTTGGGAAGGACATGGCTGCTTTATGGACCACAGATTCAGCCACCCAGAGAGGTTCTGCTCCGGTAGCCCCCACTTGTACAATGTCGTCCTCACGCGGAGCCCTGGTGGGTGTTTCTCCCTTAGGGCTTGAGCTGTTGCGGCATCTCTGTCGGCAATTGAGTCCTCACTGGTGATGGCTCTTATTGCGCCAATAGTGTTTCCTTCTTCTATTTTCTTGGTGACTGATGTTCTGATTTTTTATTTCTCGGATATGCCACTGTTGCTCTTCCTGCCGTGGGTGTTTCTCGCGCGAGTGGGAAGGCGCACCTGGTTGTCCTCCCTGGGAAAATTATTTATAGCTTTGATGACTGAGGCAGCTAAGGTTTTGTCTCTCCTTGCAGGGGTGGCTAGACATATGTTGCCAAACAGTAGGAGGTTGTGCCATGCTTGGGTCGTTCCAGGAGAGTCGTTGACCTTTCTCAGGAGGGCAGATAATTTGGCTGCTGCATGGGGGCGGGCTGCTTTAGGGATGTGTTGCAAGGTTCTGGCTGATGTTACTTTGATAGCTTCTAACAAATTTTCCGTGAGAATGAAGGTCTGGGAGGTGTTTTGCCTGACGGACGGTGTGGGCTGTTGATTGGTGTTCTCCCTGGGAGGGCGCCCAGACCCAAACACCTGGCTCCGTTGTGGTAATGATTGCGCACATTACCGTCACTCGACCGGATATAGCATACCCTGTCACACGTCTGACATCGGCCTTGTCTACCCCTGCTTGATGGCTCATCTTGGCTTAGAGAAGCCTGGCTGTCTGTTGAGAGCTGCGACATGGGCGGGCGCTGGGCGGGTGCTGGCGGGAGGGTGGACGGCAGGTAAAGGCTGGAGGGTGGGCGGCGGTTGGAGGCTTTGGGGGGGATAGTCAGCTGGCCGTGGCACTTACTACTCAGATGAGTGGTAATACATATACCACCTCTATACAAAGTGTGGGTATAAACCCACTACACAATATGTGGGTATAATTGGGTGGGTGGGTGGCGTAGACACACATGGAGCCTCCCGGGTTCTATGGGCGGGTGGCAAGGTGGCCTCGTGGGTGGGGAGGCGACTAGGCAGGGTGGGGAAGGAGGGGGAGAGCAGGTACTTCCTGACCTGGGGGCTCGG
>WNGS01140171.1:0-12828 GCA_020271785.1 Procambarus virginalis
CCTGCACCTATTCGCAGTTTGAAATTTCGACTTTTATACCGAAAATAGGCCAATTACTGAAAGCGGCAGTGGGTTACATTTTGCCCAACCCCCCTGCAGTTTTCAAAATATCCCCAAACATCCAATTCGATACCTGAGCCATATTTTGGAGCCAAATTCTGGCTCTCTGCACCTATTCGCAGTTTGAAATTCCGACTTTTTATACCGAAAATAGGCCAATTACTGAAAGCGGCAGTGGGTTACATTTTGCCCCCCCCCCCCCTGCAGTTTTCAAAATATCCCAAACATCCCAAATTCGATACCTGAGCCATATTTTGGAGCCAAATTCTGGCTCTCTGCACCTATTCGCAGTTTGAAATTCCGACTTTTATACCGAAAATAGGCCAATTACTGAAAGCGGCAGTGGGTCACATTTTGCCCAAACCCCCCTGCAGTTTTCAAAATATCCCAAACATCCCAAATTCGATACCTGAGCCATATTTTGGAGCCAAATTCTGGCTCTCTGCACCTATTCGCAGTTTGAAATTCCGACTTTTATACCGAAAATAGGCCAATTACTGAAAGCGGCAGTGGGTCACATTTTGCCCAAACCCCCCTGCAGTTTTCAAAATATCCCAAACATCCCAAATTCGATACCTGAGCCATATTTTGGAGCCAAATTCTGGCTCTCTGCACCTATTCGCAGTTTGAAATTCCGACTTTTTATACCGAAAATAGGCCAATTACTGAAAGCGGCAGTGGGTCACATTTTGCCCAAACCCCCTGCAGTTTTCAAAATATCCCAAACATCCCAAATTCGATACCTGAGCCATATTTTGGAGCCAAATTCTGGCTCTCTGCACCTATTCGCAGTTTGAAATTCCGACTTTTTATACCGAAAATAGGCCAATTACTGAAAGCGGCAGTGGGTCACATTTTGCCCAAACCCCCCTGCAGTTTTCAAAATATCCCAAACATCCCAAATTCGATACCTGAGCCATATTTTGGAGCCAAATTCTGGCTCTCTGCACCTATTCGCAGTTTGAAATTCCGACTTTTTATACCGAAAATAGGCCAATTACTGAAAGCGGCAGTGGGTCACATTTTGCCCAAACCCCCCTGCAGTTTTCAAAATATCCCAAACATCCCAAATTCGATACCTGAGCCATATTTTGGAGCCAAATTCTGGCTCTCTGCACCTATTCGCAGTTTGAAATTCCGACTTTTTATACCGAAAATAGGCCAATTACTGAAAGCGGCAGTGGGTCACATTTTGCCCAAACCCCCCTGCAGTTTTCAAAATATCCCAAACATCCCAAATTCGATACCTGAGCCATATTTTGGAGCCAAATTCTGGCTCTCTGCACCTATTCGCAGTTTGAAATTCCGACTTTTATACCGAAAATAGGCCAATTACTGAAAGCGGCAGTGGGTCACATTTTGCCCAAACCCCCTGCAGTTTTCAAAATATCCCAAACATCCCAAATTCGATACCTGAGCCATATTTTGGAGCCAAATTCTGGCTCTCTGCACCTATTCGCAGTTTGAAATTCCGAATTTTTATACCGAAATAGGCCAATTACTGAAAGCGGCAGTGGTCACATTTTGCCCAAACCCCCCTGCAGTTTTCAAAATATCCCAAACATCCCAAATTCGATACCTGAGCCATATTTTGGAGCCAAATTCTGGCTCTCTGCACCTATTCGCAGTTTGAAATTCCGACTTTTTATACCGAAAATAGGCCAATTACTGAAAGCGGCAGTGGGTCACATTTTGCCCAAACCCCCCTGCAGTTTTCAAAATATCCCAAACATCCCAAATTCGATACCTGAGCCATATTTTGGAGCCAAATTCTGGCTCTCTGCACCTATTCGCAGTTTGAAATTCCGACTTTTTATACCGAAAATAGGCAATTACTGAAAGCGGCAGTGGGTCACATTTTGCCCAAACCCCCTGCAGTTTTCAAAATATCCCAAACATCCCAAATTCGATACCTGAGCCATATTTTGGAGCCAAATTCTGGCTCTCTGCACCTATTCGCAGTTTGAAATTCCGACTTTTTATACCGAAAATAGGCCAATTACTGAAAGCGGCAGTGGTTCACATTTTGCCCAAACCCCCTGCAGTTTTCAAAATATCCCAAACATCCCAAATTCGATACCTGAGCCATATTTTGGAGCCAAATTCTGGCTCTCTGCACCTATTCGCAGTTTGAAATTCCGACTTTTATACCGAAAATAGGCCAATTACTGAAAGCGGCAGTGGGTCACATTTTGCCCAAACCCCCTGCAGTTTTCAAAATATCCCAACATCCCAAATTCGATACCTGAGCCATATTTTTGAGCCAATTTCTGGCTTTCTGCACCTATTCGCAGTTTGAAATTCCGACTTTTTATATCGAAAATAGGCCAATTACTGAAAGTGGCAGTGGGTCACATTTTGCCCAAACTCCCCTACAGTTTTCAAAATATCCCAAACATCTCAAATTCGATACCTGAGCCATATTTTGGAGCCAAATTCTGGCTCTCTGCACCTATTCACCGTTTGAAATTCCGACTTTTTATACCGAAAATAGGCCAATTACTGAAAGCGGCAGTAGGTTACATTTTGCTCAAACCCCCTGCAGTTTTCAAAATACCCCAAACATCCCAAATTCGATACCTGAGCCATATTTTGGAGCCAAATTCTGGCTCTCTGCATCTATTCGCAGTTTGAAATTCCGACTTTTTATACCGAAACTAGGCCACTTACTGAAAGCGGCAGTGGGTTTCATTTTGCCACCCCCCCCCCTGCAGTTTTCAAATATCCCAAACATCCCAAATTCGATACCCGAGCCATATTTTGGAGCCAAATTCTGGCTCTCTGCACCTATTCGCAGTTTGAAATTCCGACTTTCTATACCGAAAATAGGCCAATTACTGAAAGCGGCAGTGTGTCATATTTTGCCCAAACCCCCCCCTGCAGTTTTCAAAATATCCCAAACATCCCAAATTTGATACCTGAGCCATATTTTGGAGCCAAATTCTGGCTCTCTGCACCTATTCGCAGTTTGAAATTCTGACTTTTTATACCGAAAATAGGCCAATTACTGAAAGCGGCAGTGGGTCACATTTTGCCCAAACCCTCCCTGCAGTTTTCAAAATATCCCAAACATCCCAAATCCGACTCATGAGCGTTATTCAGTAAGGTCAGTAATATAATATCTTATAATATCATTAGAATGAAGATCATAAGACCCATAAGAAAAAACTCACCAATCAATGCCAAACTTTTTTAAATTATTAAAAAATCAACATCTCTCTTATTGATTTACAGTTGATTTTGACAATCACTATATCTCTTTAAATGCTCTTAAATGAGAAATTATTCCTTAACTAAATACCCCCATAGTCATACAATATCTAACAAACCTGCACTCAACATAACAATCTACTGCTTTAGCACAACAAGTTCCACCCTTTATATATAAGCTCTCAATATAATTAAATATCTCAATATACTTAAATTTCGCTATCCGACATCCCTCCCACTTTAAATGGGCTCCCTACCTCTATATTCCCAACTTTTAACAACTAATTTTCGTTTAACGGTATTATAAGACATTATACGATATCACTGAACCTCACTGAACCTAACCTGATGTCACTAATTGGCAAATTTTCGGAATAAAAAGTCGTAATTTCAAATTGCAAATATGTGCAGTGAGCCAGAATTTGGCTCACAGGATTTGTAAACTTGCGCAGAAAGACGCAGAGTCAAATGCACTCTTGATGCAGAAGAATACTGCAAGGAGCACTCTTCTCCGGCGATAAGTGTTATTATTCGATGTTCCAAGGAGAGGAGGCTGTCCATCGCGCTTCTTTCCGGCCGAAATCCACTGATACCCTCAGGTAGGAGACCTGAGGTTTCCACCTCCCATTGTAGCCGGGTGTGAACAACACGTTCCATCAGTTTCCCCGACACATGGAAGCAGACTTATGGGCCGATATGAACTCGGGACAGACGGATCCTTCCCTGACTTGGCCAATGGTAGAAGAATAACGTGTTTCCACGGGTCAGGGAAGACACCAGAGGACCAGCAGGCGTTGTAAAAGTGAAGGAGGTGGGACTGGAGGATCCTGGGCGCCCTCCGAACAAATTCATATGGGACGTTGTCTATCCCTGGCATAGTGCCCAACCTAGAGAGTGAGAGAGCGTCCTTCAGCTCAACAGACGTAAATGGACGATCCATGTCCTGAGCTAGTCCTATACCCTGTCGGGAGCCCCGTCCTATGGAACTGACAGAAAGAAGCTGGGAACGGTAAAATCCTCATAGTGGTCAGCCAAAAGTTCGGCTATTTGTACTTCCTCCAGGCCCCCATTACCACTGGGGTCTCTGAGTGGGATGGAAGGCCGGGAGTACCTACCTGTCATCTTGCGAACAACGGCCCAGGGGCAAGATTCACGAAGGTACTTACGAAGGTTTTTCTTCTTAGCTACGAATGTTTTCCTTCTTAGCGCCTTCGTGGCGGCTACATCGGTATTCAGGTAGCTACACTAAGTCGAAAAACTTTCGCAAGCTTGGTCCGGGATCTAAGTGTGGTGTCGACCACTCGTAGCTTTACGTAAACTGGATATAACTCAATTTTTCTCTACTACATAACACTGGGATCGATTTTAAGATTTTGGAATATAAACAAAACATTATAGCAATTGAATCTCGTGAAGAGGAGTCCTTCGTGTTAGTTATATATGCATTCTCTGCTTGAAACTTTGAGTAAATATGTCTTTTATGATATTAAAATTAGTTTTATAATAGCAAGATATTATACCCGTAGTTATTAAGTAAATAAACACTGGTGAACATGAAATATGAGAGAAGGTGATGAGCCCTGCCTGATGGGATCATTTACTATCACCAAATGCCCCTGTTCACCTAGTAGTAAGGGTGTACCTTAGCTATACATACCCTTTTCTAATTTATTTAGTTTGGTTTTATTTTGAAATTAAATCTGGGTGAGACATAAAATAAAAATATGCTGCACAAATGATGTTAGGTAAGGAGAAGGGTAAAAATGTCAAAAGCTTTATTCATTGAATACTTAAAGCTATAATTATGACTATAGTGACTATTAACACAGAATGAGGGAAGTAGGGGTCCAAGACCTCTTCCTGTTACACAATTTGGCTGTGTGTAACCAAACTAGAAGTGCTCTACAAATCAAGGGACCCAGAATGTGGAATGACCTCCCGAATCATGTCAAACTGGTTGAGAGGGGTACAGCCTTTAAGAGTAAAACCAAGTACTACCTAATTAACTCCATGTAACCTACCTTACTCCCTAAATGTCAACCCATGTCTTGCTATTTTTTAAACAATGCTGTTTGTTCACCAACGTGTACAATTGCCGATTTCTGTTGTTACCCCCCCACTTTTTTTATTCCTTCTTTCAACACAGTTAATAGTAATCGAGTAATCGGGATTAGGTATAAAGTTTTAGTCTAAGTGTTTTTTCCCCCACACCTTGCCCGAAAGGCTATGAGTATTAGTGGCTTTAAGTATTGTATGTACTAGCTCTGTCTATAAATCCAACATTATGTTTGTAAATCAACTGTATGAAGTTTTCCTGAATAAAATTTATTTATTATTATTTATTTATTAATCAGTAAGTAAGTGTTAAAAGAAGGCACCAAGCTGGGAAGGCTATGTAGCACCATTGTGTGTAACAATAAAACAATTTTTTTTAACAAATAATGCACCTGTATGGTAAAACAAATCCTGTCAGCTGTAAAAATATTGATGCAGTTATTTAAATAAAAAATATAATGAAAGAAATATTACTGGTTTATTTTTATCCTATCTTTTGTACTGTACAGTATATCCAAGGAAGTGAAAAATTGAGACATAATGCACAATTTAATGAATGATTCAAAAATGATTAGCATGGATTAGCAGTTCAAAAGAAATATGACTATTACATATCAACATGAAATCCTAATGATCCATGGTTAACATGATTTAATAAGGATAATATAGTATTTGTAATAATACAAACTATAATTTAAAATCTTTATTACTGATTTTTTTATTAAGAAGATTAAGTATACACAGCAATGTGCTGCTACCCTATTCTATATGGAATATTACACAGTGTAGATAAAAAACTAGCTATAAGTTTATCTAATACTCCCATCTCACAGGATGGTTAGACATACATGGAATCAAGGTACAAAATACCAGCCTCAATACAAAAAACAAATCAACTTTGACTAAACAACTCTTCACGATTTTCACAAGACGTAAGCACTGAATCATGGAAACATTATATTATAATTACTCTTACCAGTTTCTACAAGACTCCTCTCAAACAATGTATTTTTTAACATGTTTAGGTATACACAGCAATGTGCTGCTTCCCTATTCTGTATGAAGGACCACACAGTGTAGATTAAAAAACAGCTACAAGCTCATCCAACATCCTCACCTCACAGGATGGCCAGTCATACATGGAATCAGGAGAGAACAAAATACTTAAGGCTGATCTATTAGCCTCCACTGGCAAAATTTGGGTGCAGCACAAGAATATCTTCCAATATTCCTGAGTGTATGAAGTAATTACAGAGCTCAAAGTACCTCATACCATTTGGTATGAAGTCACTGATAACAGGGCAATCACAGATCTATATAGTGTTGGAGAGTATGTTCTCTCAAGTAGAACTGAAAACATCTGTTTTTTCCACCACGAGGGCTATAAACCCATGGAACCGCCTACCCACTGAAGCCGTAAATGCCAAATTCCAGTTAAAAAATATAATTAAGGCAATTGGCGGGCCTTTTAACAAGCCGCCATGCCACCCCTCCCCTGAGAAGATCCACTTGGATCTCTTCCAATACAAAGATCGAGTGATGAAATATGGCCTTGAGCGGGTCTATCCGGGTTCCCAAACCTGACGGCGTCAGTAAGGAGAGGTCTAGGGAGTCAAGGCGAAACTGAAACAGGGCTCGGCCAGCCATGTTGTGGTGGCGACCCGATAGCATAGGTTGCCATGATGAGTGCCGAGCGTTAAAGTCACCCATGACGAGACAGGTGTCTGTGAACTGACCAAAATAGTGTTCTAGTTCCTTCGTTACCGGTAGACGAGGGTTATACAGTACTCCAAAGGTGTTCCTCCCATGGGAGAGGGCCACCTTCACTGCCATGAACTCTAAATGCCCACCCGGGAAGGAGTGAATCCAGCGCAAGGAGCTGGGAACAGAGTCTCTGACCAAGAGGGCAAGTCCCCCTCCACCCCGTACTGGCCGATCTTGTCTATAGACCGAATACCCCGGCACCGTGAAGGAAAGGTCGTCAGTAAGCCAAGTCTCACAGAATTCCACGATCAACGGTGGTGCGCTGGCGATAAAATTGCATAGAATTTGCGTCTTCATAAAAAGGGAGCGGGCATTCCAAAACCCCACAGTATTCTCAGGATGGGGCGCCATTATCCCTGAAATACAACACCTAACTTTCTGACCACCTGTGCACAGACGTCTCCAAAAGGGAAACCACAGAAAAAGCCATGAAACCCTCATACAAAGTAAGTAAAATGTGTGGTATCAATGACAGCCAGTCCAAAGGCTGTTGATCATTGTTCAGCTCGCGAACTCTCTTGACGGCGCTTGCGACTAGTGGGTGCTTCGCTCTGGGCCTCATGTTCCACCGGTGTCACAATCCCCTGGGAAAGCGCCTGGGGGACCAGAGGATCGTCAGGGCTGTCTGATGGAGCATTACCTCCTGATCGATGGGTGTGTCGACGACGCCGGTGTTGGCTTCTTTGAGGAGAGGCAGGAGGGTGACGAGTGCCAGGCTCCGGCCGAGACTGAGCGTCCATGTCTGTATCCGTGGATGAATTTCCGTCCATGTCAAGGCTACCCAGGAGAGAAAATTGATTAGCCTCCTAGGCGTGTGAGGCATGTGACTGGGACAGGCAAGAGCGTCTGCTACTTCTTTCTTGGGAAGAGGCCCGACCACGGGAAACCTGGAGGCGAGAAGAAACTTGGGGGTGGAAATAGCCTAAGCTACTTTATCCCTTTGAGATGTATTTCTTTCTTATCTCAATAAACATACTAGAGAAGAAGCGATAGGCTGATTGCGAGCGTGCAACCTCTGGAACAGCTCCAGTCGAGGGTCTCCACTGTTTTATGATCGATGTCCAACTGGAGGGCCTCAGGATATACCGGGCAACTCTTGGACGTATTCTTGTGATGGTCATGGCATAAAAAACAGCGAGGTGCATCAGAGCACCCACCGTTATATCTGTCTGTATGGCCTGTTTTGCCGCAGTTTGCACAGCGTGCTGCATTATGGCAGGTGAGGCGACTGTTGCCCAATAGATAACAAGCGTAACATCGTAACACAGGGAAGTTGTAGGGCTGGACCTGATATGAGGTCTTGTGTAGTGCCACCCGATCAGGGAGGGGCCCATCGAACTTTACACGGACCATGGATCTCGGGTTTGCCGCTCCGCAAATCCTGGTAACTTCCAATAATCCCGCTGATGCACCTCGTAACACATGCACAGCGGTCTGGATGTTATCCATATCAACCCTCTGGTCATTGGGCCAATCTTCCCATACCGGGCCCGAGACTGCTCCTGCGACAATACCTGTCGGCACCTGACAGGCCAGTCCCCCAACTTAATAATGTCGGATACACGGATGTGTGATAGAGCCTCCTTTTTGATGTGTAGCTTCAGTGCTGCACCCCTACCCAGGGTATGCACGGCCTCAGGCAGGCAATGTGGCCACAATACCGAAGCCTCAATTGCTGCACCTAAGGTACGAGGATTTGCAAACACGCACTGAGCTGATTCTGAATGGATTAGGACAACCACAAACGAGGAATGAGATACCACAAGAGAAAGGTCTTCTAAAGGCAAAGACATTCTCTTAGCATCTCGCTCTGGGACAGCATCAGCAGACTCATTTTCCAGCAGACGTTTTCCTCTCTGGGACTTGCTGTCAACGTACATGGCGTCCCCGCTCGGGGAGGCTCCGGTCTCCCCCGGTGCTGTGAGCCCCTGGGTAGCTGCAGTGAACACACACTGGCCCAAAAAAGCCATCTGAATTCAAAGATGAGCTCCAGGCGAGGTGTGGAAAGAAAGTCCAGCCAGGAGCGTTCAATCCGCGCCCCAAGATGGCCGACCTTCGGGCGGGAATCTCCTCCACAACCAAATCTTTTATTGTGGAGTTGTTGACAACCTACTTTTATTTCAACTTAAGTTTTCGCCTCGCATAATTTTTTCTCATTTGGAAAATACATTATTATCTTCACTAAAAATGACTACTATAGCGTGTCATTTCTGCTCACACTCATCTCTAAATAAAATTATTACAAATATTTCCAAAGACATAAACTGCCTCATCCAGCCCGCCTCTTCCCGCATTCCAAATCCACAAACCCACCAACAATCCTCCAACTTCATGGGAAGGTCAAGCTTCCCACGACCTTGGAGTCATTGGAGATGGGTTTGTGGATTACCTGACCTAGCAGTTTATGCCTTTGGGGAGATCTCCCCCCCCCCCTGGCATATGCATTAATGATATATAATGCATATGCCAGCCAGTCCAAGCCTAATCTTAAGATAATTCTCCTATTTCTCAATTTATTCTTTACTTACTCTTCACAGCAAGTCTTTGTCACCCACATTGAACAATATTCTAAGTCTTCACCACCCCAAAACTTGCCTCGCCACCCAGCTTTTGCCTTACCATACATCTTTGCTACCCATCATTTGGTTTGGATTAAACATTCAAGGTTAAATGTTCTCCCTTGATCACCTAGCAGCAATTGAGGATACAGATGTAAGCTGATTGGAGAGTCGCGTTCCGAGTGTAAACTAGTAGAACGTAAGTCAAGAAACTGCAGGTGGCCTATTGTCCTGCACGTGGCACCTCCTATTTATATCCACCCACACTCATTCATATACGTCTAACCTAAGCTTCAAACAATCAAAGATTCCTATTATGATCCAGTAATAATTATCCAGTGATCCAGTAGTATGATCCACAATCGACTTGAGAATGGTCCAGGACGGACTGAAACGTCGTCGTCCCTTCACCTTCTAGTGTGTGGTCTGGTCAACATACTTCAGCCACGTTATTGTGACTCTTCGTCTGCACATGATCCAGTAATTTGTTCCACAAATCCACAACCCAGTTACCAAACCAGTATTTACCCAGGTATTTCCTAAATCTAAACTTATCTTCATTTAAAGCCTTATCAATAACTCCCTTGTTATGTCCATTCATCCACTTGTACACTTCAATTATGTCACATTAAGGTTTTTCCAACATCTCATATGGAAGCTTTCTAATTTGCGGGATTAACTTTGTCATCCTAACTGACGTGTTCTAGTGAATTATGTTCATTCTTTAGTATGGCGACCAAAACTGAACTGCATAATTTAAATGGGACCTAAAAACAATACGTTAATAAACCCAGCCGACTTATTGCTAACTCTTCTATAAATAAATCTATGGGAAAGAAAAGCTCTCAGCCTGCTAACAAGAGAGTGAAGTTGACTCCGCCCATCTAGTTCCACCCGCTCCTCCCCAGAACTAGTTGTTAAATAAGCTTTTTACCTTGACTCCTCTGATCCAACACTTGTCCACACGTGCCACACTCCTGAAAAAATATTTTTTACATATATTAAGGGCAAGTATAAGTAAGTAATTATCAAAAGAAGGCACCAAACCGGGAAGGGTATGTAGCACCAGGGAAAGTATAAACAGTTTATTTCAAATACAATCGAGTAGGAAAATACAATTATGAATTTCAAGAACAATAGAAACAATCACTGGAAAAGGTGAAATTGCAATGGAAGATTAATTACAGATTGTATTAACAATAGCGAGTAGGCAAGACTGATAAGACTGCAATAGCCTAACGGAATACATTTTTGTCTCTGACTCATGAGGCTATGGTTAAGAATCAATGTTCTTTTAAAGTTACATAGAAACACATTATCTTATTAGGGTCTTCCACTAAAACAAACCTTTAGCTAACCTTAGTTAAAAGTACTGTGTATTATTATTTATTTAGCTGTGTATTGGCCTAAATTATATAAACAACATGCTTAAAACAACTGGAGTACAGTATATGGTCCATGAGCACTAAACGAACGTTAGAAGCCTAGTGGTTACATTGTCAAAAATGACCATTTACAGGTGAATCCATTTTACATCGCAGAGTAAACAAGATGGAAACAATTATCTTCACATTTATTGTGTCCTGATATGACCACTCCATCGCCCTAGTCGTTAACACACTAAGTGCAGACGACGAGTCACAATAACGTGGCTGAAGTAGTTTGACCAGACCACACACTAGAAAGTGAAAGGGACGACGACGTTTCGGTCCGTCCTGGACCATTCTCAAGTCGACTTGAGAATGGTCCAGGACGGACCGAAACGTCGTCGTCCACGCACTAAACACTCTAGGGTGACTTGTGCTAAACATTACATGTCACCTTTAGCTTAGCTACAACACACCTTTTGCATATTATCAAACTACCTTTAATGTCATAATGCAGCAGTTTGCGCGCTCAAAATACAGAGAGGCAAACTCCTCAAGAACCGTAGGGGAACCTTTGACAAGTCGCCGGCTTCTGTTGCCGTAGAGGGCACTATGGAATAGCCCTCTGGTAAATTTAAGTCAATATTACCTAGGAGTTATGATGGACCAGCCATTGAACATCTGGGACTCACAGTTAATATAAAAAACAATCCTTAAGAATAGTTAAACGAATCTTTGACTTAAACGAACAACATTGAATATTCAACTGTACGAGTCTCTGTTGTGGTCCCATCTGGCCTACTGTATCCTAATAGGGAAACCTCACTTCAAAAAGACATCAATGATTTTCGCTCTATAGAAAGTTCAAGACAGCAACAACAATCATGCCAGAACTTGTTCAACTGTCACTACCACGAATCTTTGAAGGACTAACGCTATAAATGTTTAAATTGTTATAAATTTATTTTTACATGCAAGCATGCAATTTAAATACAATAAAAACAAATCAAGAACATAGAAAACATAACAAAACAAAAAAAAAACACCGGCCAGAAGGGCCGACAGCACAGTACAACAAAATACAAAACTCGATAAATGCATTGAAAAACACATCAGACAACACGACACAAAATAGTAAACAATGGCAAACAAGAAGCACAGCAACATGTCAAAACAAAACAATATAAAACATAACAAAACATCAAGATGTGTAACATACAATCAAGAGAAAACATAGGTACATAACAACAACAAACAAACACCGGCCTGAAGGACCGAGAACAAAACACAACAGAAGGAACAAAAGAACATATAAAAAAATACAGACAAAAGAATGACACACCACACAATTAAGCCAATAACAACAAAGAAAAATAAAAGACAAATACAACACGTAAGCACAAATAAACACACCTAGAGCACGGTAACAACACTAAATAAATACATGAAGACCAACACACACACACCAAACCACCCGCCTCGCCACAAACAAAGGGAGAGGCACGGGCACAAACTACCAGAAGGCAAACAAACGGCCAGAAGGGCACACAGCACAAAGTTTGAAATCACCCGACGTATTTGCCCAGAAACTTTCGCGCTTTCCGTGAAGCGGAAAAAAACTTACCCTGTGTGCTTTGGGCGTCTCGCGCGCTTAAGCGGTACGAGCGAAAAGTGTATACTCTTTTTACTGTCCTGACACTAATTGTAGACCTACGTATTTAAATTTGGTATCACTGTGTTCGCAATAGAATTCTCTATAAGAACATACTTATAAAATGCTGCCAAAGCACAAGGAATATCAACACCAAATAAAA
>WNGS01140179.1:10819-26465 GCA_020271785.1 Procambarus virginalis
ATTAACAGTATCAAGGCTTTTCTTAGGTCATGAAGAGTCCATTGGAACTCATTTTTGTCAATGGCTGAGTAGATTACGTCAGGAGACTAATGGATTGCATCGTTGGTGCTCTTTTGGGACCGGAAGCCAACTGGCAGGGGCTGAGTATGTCGAATTTTAACGAGGTAGAATAGAGCTGTTTGTAAATAATTTTTTTCAAATATTTTGATAGAATGGGTAGATTTGATATTGGTCTATAATTATTTATGTCCGCCGGATTGCCTCCTTTATGGACTGGCGTTACTCTTGCTTTTTTGAGGATATCAGAAGGTTGACACTCTATAGATTTGTTGACAGTAGGGCTATGGGTGAGGCAAGGGCATGGGAGGCTCTCTTGTATACCATGGCCGGAATTTCACTGGTTTCCCTGCCTTGGTTTTTAGAGAGTGTATGATGGACACAACATCTGCCGGGCTGATTGGTGAAATGGAAGAGAGTTTGGATAGCTGCCTGAGAGATATGTGTTAATATGTGTCTGAGTCTGTGGATTTTACTGGCAAGATTAGCACCACCCGATGAAAGAAACTATTAATTCATTTGCCATTTCTAAATCAGTTGACAGTATATCCCCATCCTTGTAGAGCTTTATTTTGTTATGTGAGTGTTGCTTAGTTCCTAGGATACTAGAGATTGTTTTCCAAGTGCTTTTCATGTTACCTTTTGCTTCATTGAATCTATTCACATAATATGCTAGTTTTGCCTTTCTTATGATACTGGTAAGCATTGATGAGTACCTTTTAGCTACTTCCTTTGAAACTAGGCCAACCCTAAGTTTCTTTTCATATTCGTGTTTCTTGTTGATTGAGTTGAGAATGCCACTTGTGAGCCATGGATTGTTTAATCTTTTGTCAGTTACTTGCTTGGTAAGAAGGGGACAATGAAGGTTGTAGAGACTGAGAGTTTTGGAGAGGAAGAGGGTAGCTAATGAGTTTATATCCTGGGTATTATTGAATTCAGAATCCCAGTTAATATTGTGAAGTGCATCTGTAAGATTGCCTAAAGCTGATTCACTGTGTAGCCTAAATGAGAGTTTCTTGCTTTTTGGTGGTGTTATGTCCATGTTCGCTATGAGAAAGGTAGGATAGTGGTCAGTTGTTCTGTCGTAGATTATACCAGGTACAAGGGGAACTGTTATGTTTGTCCATATGTGGTCCAAGGTAGTGGCTGATGTTTGAGTGACTCGGGTAAGTTTGGTGATTGTGGGGATTAGCATACAGGAGTTCATGCTGTTAAGGAAATAGTCAACTTGAGAGCAATAGCCTATAGCACTGTATCATCCTTGCAGATGACACTAGGATCTTCATGAGAGTAGGCAACATAGAGGACACGGCGAACCTCCAGTCAGATGTAGATCAGGTCTTTCTATGGGCTACAGAAAATAATATGGTGTTTAACGAAGACAAGTTCCAGCTCATGCGCTATGGAAAAAATGAAAATATAAAAACGGAAACCACGTACAAAACTCAGGCAAATCATAACATAGAACGAAAAGGCAATGTAAAGGATCTGGGTGTACTCATGTCGGAAGACCTTACCTTTAAAGAACACAATAAAGTAGCCGTCACAACTGCAAGAAAAATGACAGGTTGGATAACAAGAACTTTTCACACTAGAGATGCTATACCGATGATGACACTTTTCAAAACGCTTGTGCTCTCTAGAGTGGAGTACTGCTGCACAATGACAGCCCCTTTCACTGCTGGTGAAATTGCTGACCTGGAGAGTGTGCAGAGGTCCTTTACTGCTAGAATCCACTCGGTAAAACATCTAAACTATTGGGACCGACTTAAGAGCCTAAATCTGTACTCCCTTGAGCGCAGGCGGGAGAGATACATAATAATTTACACGTGGAAAATATTAGAGGGGCTGGTCCCAAACCTGCACACAGAAATAACATCACATGAGACCAGAAGACATGGCAGGATGTGCAGAATACCCCCGTTGAAAAGCAGAGGTGCAACTGGTACTCTGAGAGAGAACTCTATCAACATCAGAGGCCCGAGACTGTTCAACACGCTTCCGCTACACATAAGGGGCATAACTGGCAAACCCCTCACAGTGTTCAAGAGAGAACTGGATAAACACCTCCAAAGGATACCTGATCAACCAGGCTGTGACTCATACGTCAGGCTGCGAGCAGCCGCGGCCAACAGCCTGGTTGATCAGTCCAGCAACCAGGAGGCCTGGTCGATGACCGGGCCGCGGGGACGATAAGCCCCGGAAGCACCTCAAGGTATCCTCAAGGTAAGGTACTCTTGTGGCGGATCCAGTGACAGTCGCAACCGAACTGGGTTCCCACTTTCCTACTGTTAACTCCGGTTCTCGTCTTCCTCCATCTTTCCTTCTTCTTAAGCCCGTTCTTGTGTAACGTACGATTATGTTACGTTGTTGGGTTGATTAGATACACAGTGTTTAGTGAGGTTCATATTTATTTAGTAGTCCTGGATACAGCAGTGTCGTAGACGTTGAGACGAAGCCTGGAGCAGAGCAGAGAGCTGAGTGAGGCCGGAGTCGTGGAGCTCTATGCAGGAGAGCGTGGCGGCTTGATTAGAAATTGCGAGTGTCTGAACTCAGGGAGCGAGAGCGTTGTAGCTGGATGCGGTCGTAGTCTGCTGTCTGCTTTGTGTCGAAGCTGTAGCGTCTTGGGTCGATTAGAACTGCCCAAGCCGAGTACTACATTCTTGACTGGAGATTGTACTGGTTTGCTATTCTCAAATCGCTTGCTTAAATACGGTGACTACACCTCACAGTAAGATAGGAGGATGGAAAAACCGTTACCTGTAAATAGGGATAGGATGTTGGCCAGACCACACTAGAAGGTGAAGGGACGACGACGTTTCGGTCCGTCCTGGACCATTCTCAAGTCGATTGTCGATTGAGAACAATCGACTTGAGAATGGTTCAGGACGGACCGAAACGTCGTCGTTCCTTCACCTTCTAGTGTGTGGTCTGGCCAACATACTTTAGCCACGTTATTGTGACTCATCGCCTGCCTAGGGATAGGATTATAGCTTGTATAATTAGTTATGCCATTAAGATAATGAGATAATGGAGCGAGTATAAGGATTACTCGCTACACTTGAATCTCATCCCTTAGATTTTCTCACTCATCTCCGACTTCCCAATGACGATTCCTTCTCTCTCTCCGAACTTCAGTCTGCTCTGACCCTCTGTGGGTCTACGGCAGCGGGTTCAGATGACGTTCATTATGAGATACTTTGCCATCTACCTCCATACGTCTCAGTATTTACTGACTCTGTATAACTGTATCTGGGAGTCGTCGTCAGCCCATGAGGACTAGAACACTATCACTACATCTCCCCTTGTCAATTTGGTTTTCGCAAGTGCCGCAGCACGACTGATGTCCTGGTGAACTTGGAGGTCTATATTCGTACTGCTTTTGCTGCGAAGACCTCCGTTGTTGCTGTCCTTTTTGACCTGGAAAAGGCTTATGACACCACCTGGAGATAACATATTCTGTCCCAACTTCGTTCCTTTGGCCTTCCTGGTAATCTCCCTCTCTTCCTCCAGAGCTTCCTCTCTAGTCGTACCTTTAGAGTTAAGCTTGGTACCACTCACTCTGTCTCTTTTCGGCAATACGAAGGTGTGCCCCAAGGTAGTGTTCTGAGCACTACCCTTTTTCCTTGTTGCCCTCAATGGTTTTCTTTCGTCCCTTCCTTCTGACACCATCTCAATACTCTATGTCGACGATTTTACCCTCTGCTGTCGAGGTGATGATTCGCCTTTCCTTCAACGGCGGCTTCAACTTGCGATTGATGCCGTGTTGTCTTGGGCCAACAATCATCGCTTCAAGTTCTCTATAACAAAAACTTGTGCCATGACTTTTACTCAGAAGCAGGTCGTTCTTCATCCTCCTCCCCTGTCGCTTTATGGTCATCCCCTTGTGTACAAAAATTTGCTAAGCTTTTAGGGCTAATCTTTGACACTCGTTTGTCTTGGTCGCCCCATATCTCTTACCTCCGAGTTGAATGCTCTAAGGCCCTTAACTTAAGGTCTTGTCCCATACTTCTTGGGGAGCTGATAGGCGCATACTCTTCTCTTTACATTCCTCGTAGTATCTGAACTCGATTATGGCTGTCCTGCTTACTCGTCTGCTTCTCCTACTCTTCGCCGTCTTGATGCTCTGCATCATACTGGGCTATGCCTCAGCTCTGGTGCCTTTCGTTCGACTCCTACCCAGAGCCTGAATGTTGAAACTGGCGTCCTGTCTCTACAGGACCGCCGTGATCGCTACCTTGCGCAGTCCCTACAACACCCTCACTCTCGCTTATGTCGTGCCTTGACCTTTACCCCTCCTGTGGTTCCTGTTCCCCTTCACCACCTCATTCCTTCTCTACGGTTGTCTCGTTTACAAAATTCTCTTTCGGTTTGTGTTACCAAACAAAGCTTGATAACACAACCCGACATCCTTTTCCCTCGTGTCGTTCCGTCTTTGCCCCCGTGGAGGGTCACCCGTTGTTGTTGTTGTTGTTATAGATTCAGCTGCTTGGAACAAGTTCCAAGTAGCACGGGCTATGGTGAGCCCGTAACTTACCTGGGACAAGAGCGGGGCAAACAGCACGGGCTATGGTGAACCCATAGTGGACTTACCTGGCACAGGAGTGGTGCTGTGTAGACTCTCAATCGAGGGTCACCCGTCCTGAATTTTGTAAAGCCTTGACCCACATCACTAAAGCTTTTACCCCTCCTACAGCTCTGAAATGCTTTTTCCTTGAACACTTTTCTTCACACTCCCACTCCATTTTCGTGTTTACCAATGGGTCTAAGTCCGCGGACGGTGTGGGCTACTCTGTTGTTTTACCTGATCCCGTCTATATGCGTCACCTGCCTCCGGAGACTAGCATCTTCACAGCAGAACTTTGTGCTATTTTATATGTTCTTCGTCAACTGCATTCTCGCTGACAATCTTCCTTTGTTGTAGTTTACTCTGGCAGTGCCTTCATGGCGTTAGGGTCCTTTAATCCAGTCCATTCGGTGGTAGTCGAGACTCAATATTGGTTGTTTCTTATCTTAAGTAGATTTAAGACAGTTGAGTTTTGCTGGGTTCCCAGCCATATTGATGTTTCTTCAAATGTGCGTGCGGATACTGCCGCTAAGGAAGCTATCCATACTTGTCCCATCTCCCGTAAAGGTATTCCTTATTCCGACTTTTACCCAGTTATTCATTCCTCCATCCTTGCACGCTGGCAGGGTTGTTGGTCTTCTGTTACTGGTAACAAACTGCGTACTCTTAAGAGTAGTGTATCCCTGTGGCCTTCCTCCTACCACTGTAACCCGGCGGTGGGAAACGGCTCTGGTGAGGTTGTATATTGGCCATACGCGCTTAACTCACGGACACTTAATGGAGCGCCGCCCTGCTCCTTATTGTCCTAACTGCATTGTCCTTCTCACAGTCGTGCATATCTTTGTTGAATGTCCTGACTTCCAGAACGAGCGGTCTTGCTTTCCGAACATCCCTCGCGGTCACTTGTCCCTTGATAGAATTCTTGGTGAATTGGATACTTTTGATATCGTTCGCCTTATGCGTTTCTGTTCTCGTATTGGCATTCTTGGTGATATTTAGCGCCCTCTGATTCTTCCACACATTTGGTGGTGCTACATAGCCTTCCCAGCTTGGTGCCTTCTTTTGATAATTACTTACTTCTCTCCCCTCAAAACTCTGCCTATATTAGGCCTACCCAATCACTTTAAACCAGGCCTATGTGTCCTGGGAGCCCAGGTCAATGAGTGCCAGGAACTGGCCCTAGGAAACTCCTCCTTTATTGGCCTACATCTAATCACTCGAAACCAGGCCTAAGTACCCTGGCATCCCAAGCCAATGAAAACATTTGGAGACTGCCAGTGGGCGAAGTATTTCCTTGAAAACTGGAGTACTGGTACAAAGCAGATGGCGATACAGGGCACCCTTGTCTACCCATTGCAAGTGGAAACTTGGCCCGAATGTTTGATACCCAGGGTGTGACAAATACCTCCAGTAGGCAAGGGGAATAGGGAAAAGGAGATGGAGGGGAGAGAGAGTGGGAGGGAGAGGTCTACAAGAACAAGCTGAACGATACCTCCCACCCACAAGGTGGGACACTTGTGACTAAAGATTTATGACACTTTGGTGGCGTGATGAATACTTCCAGCCATCAGGGGAAATGGAGAAGAGCAGGAGAGGAGAGGGAGGAAAGATCTACAAGTTCAAGTATACGTTTACACCCCCCCCCTCTGAATTTCAGAGAAGTCACTTAAAGTACAAATTTTCTTATCCTGTTGACCAGACCACACACTAGAAGGTGAAGGACGACGACGTTTCGGTCCGTCCTGGACCATTCTCAAGTTTCACAATCGACTTGAGAATGGTCCAGGACGGGCCGAAACGTCGTCGTCCCTTCACCTTCTAGTGTGTGGTCTGGTCAACATACTTTAACCACGTTATTGTGACTCATCGCCTGCACTTTCTTATCCTGCACACTTTATATAAATAGTAATAAAAAATGGACCAAATGCCTCTAATCCGAATTGTTTGTTTGTATCTAACCTAGCTAACTCCATTATAATCAGCAGACATACATTAATTACAGAAATCTAACAAGCATCATGATAACTATAATTAACATATACAATAAGTACTGATGATCGTCACAATAATCCCGACTGTTAATCGTTGGCAGTCCAGCACATCTTCCCAACTTATCTGGAAATTAAAAACATCTTAGACCTGACCTGACATAGCTAAAAATAAACTATCCCTACCTATCAAAATACCTTCTTGCTAGTTCATTGGACAGCCTTCCGCCATCAAAGTGTTTCCTTCTTCAATACGTTACACATCGAACTCCAAAGAGCTCCGAAAACTTCAACAAATTCGGCAGAGGAACACTTAACAAGTCCTAGTATACTACTCTACACCCGAGGTAACTTTCCGCCGCAGCGTGTAACTAAATCTCTTAAACTGACATTACAAAAAAATCGATGTCCATATGACATTCTCTTAAATGCTAATATCAAAGTTCTTCCTTGCCGAGTACACCAGTAGAGTGTGTCCTCACTTGTTCAGTCCAGTCCCTTGTTTACTAAGCAAAGATACTTTCTTTGCACAACAAACCACTGAAAAAAAAAAACATTTATAGTAAGTACAGTCTCTGGAACCAGTGTTAACTAGACACTCTATAGAACCTTTCTAGTTACTTTTTCCAATATATCTGGACAACCTACTAAGAGACAGTCATGTTTCTAGAATGTTGAGACGTGTACTTAACTAGTTCCCACTTTTGTAGATTTTCAATTTCTAGATTTTAAATTTTCTTGATTTCCATTTTCAAGATTTCAACTTTTCTAGACTTCCAGAGTTACATTCCAAGGTATTAAGATGAACTTATTTAAAAATGCTTCCTACATTTCCAGGCCGTTGTTGTCATGAGGGGCTTGGTGGGCGGCTGCCTGGGTGTCATGCTCCTTGGGTCAGCTTGGTGGGCGGCTGCCTGGGGTGTCATGCTCCTGGGTCAGCTTGGTGGGCGGCTGCCTGGGGTGTCATGCTCCTTGGGTCAGCTTGGTGGGCGGCTGCCTGGGGTGTCATGCTCCTTGGGTCAGCTTGGTGGGCGGCTGCTGGGGTGTCATGCTCCTTGGGTCAGCTTGGTGGGCGGCTGCCGGGGTGTCATGCTCCTTGGGTCAGCTTGGTGGACGGCTGCCTGGGTGTCATGCTCCTTGGGTCAGCTTGGTGGGCGGCTGCCGGGGTGTCATGCTCCTTGGGTCAGCTTGGTGGGCGGCTGCCTGGGTGTCATGCTCCTTGGGTCAGCTTGGTGGGCGGCTGCCGGGGTGTCATGCTCCTTGGGTCAGCTTGGTGGGCGGCTGCCGGGGTGTCATGCTCCTTGGGTCAGCTTGGTGGGCGGCTGCCGGGTGTCATGCTCCTTGGGTCAGCTTGGTGGACGGCTGCCGGGTGTCATGCTCCTTGGGTCAGCTTGGTGGGCGGCTGCCGGGGTGTCATGCTCCATGGGTCAGTCCTCTGTCCTATTGAAGCTTTATGCTCCTGCTGCTGTCTTCACTAATATTGCTGGAAGCTATTTCCTCTTCCTTATATTTCATTTTTCCTCCCTCCCTCTTCTCCTTTCTAATTGTCATTTCCAACTGACTGTTTGCCATTCTTGATTATTCAATCGAACATCTTCTGTTTTGACACCCCGGGAATTTGGGGAGCCATACTCTCACCCATAGAACTGTGGCACCCGACGTTGTGCAACCCGTTCTCGCACTTGCTTACAGTCAGTATTGGCTTATTTAATAAGTGCATATGTGACATTCTAATTGGTTGTGAATATTTTAGTTTACTTTGAAAAGCTTCATAGAAAACACCGACCTCACCTAACCTTCTTAGTATGTTAAGATAAGCATCTTATTGCTTCTTAATTACAATTATTACTTAACCTATACCGTTGATAGGTTAAGTAATAATTGTAAATAAGAAGCAATAAGATCGGAGAATAATAAGAACGGAGCGAGGGGACGCTTTTTATTGTCAATCCTCGCCTTCGTTGCTGAACCCGATCTCGACGGACTGACGATTCTTAAGGTGGCGATTGCAGGGCGTATACTCACGACGCACCAAATGTACTCAAATACTCACGATCTCTAAATGTACTCACTAGAAAGGAGACGAGAGAGATACCAAATAATATACACATGGAAAATACTGGAGGGCCAGGTCCCAAATCTGCACAGTAAAATAACAACGTACTGGAGTGAACGATATGGAAGAAAATACAGAATAGAACCAGTGAAGAGCAGAGGTGCCATAGGCACAATCAGAGAACACTGTATAAACATCAGAGGTCCGCGGTTGTTCAACGTCCTCCCAGCAAGCATAAGAAATATTGCCGGAACAACCGTGGACATCTTCAAGAGAAAACTAGATTGTTTCCTTCAAGGAGTGCCGGACCAGCCGGGCTGTGGTGGGTATGTGGCTCTGCGGGCCGCTCCAAGCAACAGCCTGGTGGACCAAACTCTCACAAGTCGAGCCTGGCCTCGGGCCGGGCTTGGGGAGTAGAAGAACTCCCAGAACCCCATCAACCAGGTATCAACCAGGTAAACCCTGGAGGCCCCCATCTGGTCGGGTGTCCTATCCTTTAATTGTGGCTCCATGGTGGGTATGACGGCTTATTCGTGAATTAAATTATTATCTACTCGTTTCTATGCCGCTAAATGATCCTCTTATAAATTCCCAGGCTCGTGGGGAGGGCGATCCCTAGAGCTCTAGAGTCAGAAGACCGGGCTCTGTAGCCCCCGCTGCATTGTTGTGACCACCAGTGTTGTGACACCAGTGTTGTGACCAACAGTGTTGTGACCACCAGTGTTGTGACCAACAGTGTTGTGGTCACCAGTGTTGTGACCAACAGTGTTGTGACCGCCAGTGTTGTGGTCACCAGTGTTATGACCAACAGTGTTGTGACCTCCAGTGTTGTGGTCACCAGTGTTGTGACCAACAGTGTTGTGACCACCAGTGTTGTGGTCACCAGTGTTGTGGTCACCAGTGTTGTGACCAACAGTGTTGTGACCACCAGTGTTGTGGTCACCAGTGTTGTGACCAACAGTGTTGTGACCACCAGTGTTGTGGTCACCAGTGTTGTGGTCACCAGTGTTGTGACCAACAGTGTTGTGACCACCAGTGTTGTGGTCACCAGTGTTGTGACCAACAGTGTTGTGACCGCCAGTGTTGTGGTCACCAGTGTTGTGACCAACAGTGTTGTGACCACCAGTGTTGTGGTCACCAGTGTTGTGGTCACCAGTGTTGTGACCAACAGTGTTGTGACCGCCAGTGTTGTGGTCACCAGTGTTGTGACCAACAGTGTTGTGACCACCAGTGTTGTGGTCACCAGTGTTGTGGTCACCAGTGTTGTGACCAACAGTGTGTTGTGACCACCAGTGTTGTGGTCACCAGTGTTGTGACCAACAGTGTTGTGACCGCCAGTGTTGTGGTCACCATGTTGTGACCAACAGTGTTGTGTACCTCCATGTGTTTGTGGTCACCAGTGTTGTGACCACCAGTGTTGTGGACCACCAGTGGTTGTGTTGTCACCACCAGTGTTGTGACCACCAGTGTTGTGACCACCAGTGTTGTGACCCCAGTGTTGTGACCACCAGTGTTGTGACCANTGAGATTGGATAGATGAGGGAGTAATAGAGAGTCACCAGGGCAGGGGGGGGTACATAATCTCTGATCTTAGAAAGAATGCCAGCAGTTTTTGAAACTTTTTTAGATATATTTAGAATGTGTCCCCGGAAATTCAGCTTGTGGTCAATGAGAATGCCAAGGAATTTGCCATCTAATTTGTTACAAATTTGGGTATTGTTTATTTTGAGATTTATATGATTAGAGGATTTATTGCCAAACAGAATATAAAAAGTTTTGTCAATGTTAAGGGTGAGTTTGTTAGCAGTTAGCCAAAGATGGACTTTCTCTAGCTCAGTATTCACTGTGGCATTTAGAGCAAGGGGGTCAGGACTGGAGTAAATGAAGGTTGTGTCGTCAGCAAACAGAATTGGTTTGAGGTGTTGGGAGGCATTGGGAAGGTCATTAATGTAGATGAGAAAGAGGAGAGGGCCAAGTATGCTACCCTGAGGAACACCAATGTTGATGGGTAGGGTGGGAGAAATTGAATTATTCACAGAAACATACTGGAGCCTGTCAGTAAGGTAGGATTTGAGGTATTGCAGGGAGTGTCCTCTGACTCCATAATGATGTAATTTAAGAAGAAGGTTTTGGTGGTTGACAGTGTCAAAAGCCTTTCGCAGGTCCACAAATAACCCAACAGGGAACTCATTTTTATCAAGAGCTGTATGAATCAAGTTAATCATACTAATAAGTGCATCATTAGTGCTTTTTTTGGGTCTGAAGCCATATTGGCAAGAGCTAAGTATATTGTGTTTGGCTAGATAAGAGTAAAGCTGCTTGTAGATTAATTTCTCAAATATTTTTGACAGGTTAGGCAGGATTGATATAGGTCTGTAGTTGTTAACATCTGTGAGATCACCACATTTGTGGACAGGGGTTACTCTCGCTTTTTTTAGAATATCTGGAAAGGTTTGGAGTTCAAGTGACTTGTTGAAGAGCAATGCAATTGCAGGGGCTAAAGTTCTGGAGGCTTTTTTGTAAATTAAAGTTGGTATCTCCTCAAGGTCACTAGACTTGGTTTTAAGGGAAAGGATTATCTCATTGACGTCAGTGGAATTAATAGGCTTTAAGTACAGAGACTGTGGATAGTTACCTGTAAGATAGTCGTTAACATCAGTACTGGAAGATGGAATATCGTTCGCAAGGGAAGAACCAATAGAAGAGAAGAACCTATTGAACTCGATAGCAGAATCAGAGGCTGAAAGCTATTTAAAACGCTGAACTGCAATGTCAATCCTGACCTTAGAAGCTTCCTAGAAGGTTATAACAGAACCCATGAACACCACACCAGAACAAATCCACAAGGGCCGTGACGAGGATTCGAACCTGCGTCCGGGAGCATCCCAGACACTGCCTTAATCGACTGAGCTACGACAGGGTTTGAGCCTCGGGAGGCCACGGGATCCAGTAAGTTCAGTAGAACTTCGGTTTCAACTCTTTTTAACCCTGTCGTAGCTCAGTCGATTAAGGCAGTGTCTGGGGTGCTCTCGGACGCAGGTTCGAATCCTCGTCACGGCCCTTGTGGATTTGTTCATTTGATGCATCACGTTAGTGTGATCTCTGTGTGTGACCACACCAGAAACAAATACCTATTTGATATTCCAAGAGTGCGACTTAACCAAATTAGAAATGCTCTACAAATCAAGGGCATTTTACGCTGAGCAATGTGGAATGACCTCCCCAATCATGTCAAAGGCTGTTCCTCTCTCAACCAGTTTAAGAGTAAAACTAAGTACTACCTAATTAACTCCATGTAACCTACATTACCTCCAAATTGTCAACACATGTCTTGCTTTTTTAAACAATGCTGTTTGTTCTCCAACTTGTACAATTGATGATTTCTGCCATGTTCCCCCATTTTCTTTTTCCTTTTCTTTATTCCTCTTTTCAACACAATTTATACCTAATCCCAATTACTATTAAGGTTTAGTCTAAGTGTTCCCCCCCCCCCACACCTTGTCTGAAACGCTATGCTTATTAGTGGCTTTAGGTATTGTATGTACTAGCTCTATCTATAAATCCAACTTTATGTTTGTAAATCAACTATGTATGTACTTTTCCTGAATAAGGAATTTGAATTTTGTTGTATTTGTGTTTAGCTTCGGACACGAGAATGTTACAGTTGTCTTAAAGAGTTGAGAACATTTAAGAATATGACTTAAGGCGTTGAGCTTTGCCTCAAGACGAAGCTTAGGCTGATCTCTAATTTGCTTCTTGGGTGGAAAGGGAGGGATTAAAACTGGAAAGGGTGTAACCTCCCACGGTGCAGGAAAGTGCCGTTGTTGTTTCTCTTGGTACAAATGATAAACCTGATACATTTTGAGATCATTCCCAGTTTTAGTAATCCATCTGGAACAATACTGAGCTTTAATAAAGAAATTCTAGAGGGCTTCTGTACAAGGATTAGGATGAGTTAGCCTTAGCATTTTTTAAACCAATTTGACAGTTAATTTCAGTAACACGATCAACAACGCTCGGAATATTAAGTTAAATTAAGTTCCTTTCTCATATTAAGTATCTTTGTGGTACGAGGGCACCCAAGGATTATCCTCAAGGCTTCGTTCTGCAATTTTTCAAGCCCTCCAAGCTTTCTTTCAGGCATCAAAACAAGCAGAGGTGCAGCATAATCCACTAAAGATCTGATGTATGCAAGGTACATCATTTTTGACAATTCTGACATTGGCACCATAGCCAGAGTAATGAATTGAAAAGCTGTCCAACTTTTGCCTTATTCAAAAATAAAACCAAAAAGTTCCTAATTTCATCATCATAGTTTTTTAACTTGTGTTTAATCTCGCACTGTATCTAGTGCTACCCAATCCCCCAATATTTGTACCTAAGCCATATTACTTTACCATTGTAATCTTAGATATCATCTGATATCATGGTTGTTGTGTTGAGTGCATATTCTACTGCATTATTCCTTGAAATGATCCTCATATTGTGCTTCAGTGAACCAATGTATAACCCCTCCCGCCAAACACACACCGAAACTACGACGTTGGTACAACCTTCGAACAAGTTTTAACACCTCCTAACCAGTTATAACAACCAATATAGCAAGTTGTAACAACGTTCTAATACGTCATAAACACGTTAAGACAAGATGTAAAAACTATATTACAAGTTGTAACAAGCGGAAAATAGAGACAGTTACGGTTTGTGTTTCCAGGGGATATGTTATCCTAATGTACCTAGTAATTCTTGTTCATTATTGTGTATTGTTATTATTGTGTATTATTCTAATCTGCTTTTGTGTCAAAATCTCTTACAATATGTACCTGTAAACATTATTTTTTTATTAATTTTACTGTAATTAATCTACTTAAAATTATCTGTCCCTGTAAAGTAAAGCTGTAAAGTACCTGTAAACATTTTTTGTCAATTACTGTGAATTATCTAAAAATTATCTGACAGTTTAAGGACTTGCCCGTAACGCTTTGCGTACTAGTGGCTTTACAAGAATGTAAAATCAACTTAATTTTTATGTTCTCTGTTAACCCCCAATGTACCTTCTTGTATATAAATAACTAAATAAATAAATAAGTAAATAAATAAAACACTGTCACTCGGCTACCACAGCCAGCCAGCGCCGAGGAATCTCTTTGGCTCAGCCAAGAGGTTGCTGCCTGAGTCATTAACTGATCGTACAGTAACAATTACTAGTCTTCCAAGACAACACTTTACTTGCTACTTAAACAGTTGTAAGTATAATTAACATCTATCATTACATTATACTAATATTCAATTGACAGAGTATACCAGCTCTGTGAGCAACAAGGTTATTCCAACCCGTATCTTTGGGAGTAAATGGTATGCAGTCTGCTCCATTTATCTCCCCACAAATGTCCCACTTTATCTTCCTGATCTTAAGCACCTGTTGGACTCCTTACGAGAGCCTGTGCTCCTGCTCGGTGAGTTCAACTGTTGGCATACCCTCTGGAGGTGATGCTCTGACAAACACCCGAGGCCGTCTTCTTCAACCATTTATCATCTTTTCTTCTCTGTCTCTTCTGAACTCTGGTGAGCCCACTGGTGTGGACTCTACCCTCTCCTACCCTTTCCTGTCTTGATCTTTCTCTCTGTTCGTCTTCTCTTTACTTAGATTTCACATGGCGGGTTCTTGATGACCTCCATAACAGTGACCATTTCCCCATCCTTGTCATCTTTTTCTCTTTTCACCCTCCCCTCTCCTTCCCTAGGTGGCAGTTTGACAAGGCCGACTGGAATATATTCACGCTCCGTGCTACTCTTTCGGATCCTCTCTGCTCTGCCTGTCCCTCGATCCCTCCTCCTTTTTCATGACACCGTATTCGACGCTGTCTTCCGCTCTATTCCTCACTCTACCTCCCGGGGCACACGGAAGTGCGTTCCCCGGTGGAATTCGAGCTGTCGGCTGTAAGCGTGCAGCCTGGAAGAAACACCGCCGCCGCCAGACGCCTGATTCTTTTATTTTGTTTCGGAAGACGAGTGCAGTGACCTGTAGGACCATCCGTACAGCTAAACGTGAGAGTTGGAAATCTTATGTCTCCACTATTACGTTGGATACTCCTCTGCCGCAGATCTGGAAGAAAATCCGCAATATAGTGTGTAAGTTTGTTTCAGATGTATCACCAGTCCTTAATCTCCGTGGTACTCCGTGCTCCGGGACCAGCTTCGCTACCCTACGCTAAGTACCTGCCATAAAGTTTGAACAAAATAACATACATAATATTACAAATCTACGGTATACATATAGTATTATAAATATTAAATATATAAAAATATACATATAACTTTATAAAGAGTTAAAAGGACTGACATCAACAAGTGATCCACATAGTAAACCACAAATACAACACACAGACATTAGGCGA
This sequence comes from Procambarus virginalis, assembly GCA_020271785.1. Lineage (NCBI taxonomy): Eukaryota > Metazoa > Arthropoda > Malacostraca > Decapoda > Cambaridae > Procambarus > Procambarus virginalis. The sequence goes on from WNGS01140179.1 coordinate 25,886, forward strand.
GTGCTCGGGAGTACTGGGAAAACGTAATGTAGGCGTAACGTGTTGCATCTGTAACATGAGATTTCACCTGGGCTGTACAGAAGTATCTCCAGGATGCACAAAAAGGCAAGGAATTTACTGGGTCTGCAAAGATGACAGATTAATGTTAGAGAACATAACTAAACTGATGAAAAACTTCCCGAGTCACAGAGATTACCATTCACAGACAAGCTACCAGTGATATATGCAGACTGGGATAAGACAACATTGGTTAACGACCAAAACCCAGGAACAGATAGTTTAGAGAACCGTAGCAGTAATGTGGAGGAAGAGGGTATTGTAGTACATAATAGCAGCATTATTGCAGAGTCAGGTAATATAAACGATGTGAGCAACAGTGAGACAGAGTGCATAAATGAAGGAATTGGGACGAAAAGCGGAGATGGCTCCAATAAAGAGGTAGACAAGACAGACCAGTATAAATACTTGAAAAAACGCAAAACCGGAACACATTTGCAAATTCTACGCTAAAGGAATATGCAAATATGGAAAATTAGGAACAAAATGCCATTTTCTTCATCCTCGAACAATGCAGGAACAT
>WNGS01140179.1:27465-39476 GCA_020271785.1 Procambarus virginalis
AACTACAAGAAGATTGACAACGAGAGAGCAGGAGACACGAGAGCATAGAAATAGCATAAAGTTCTGCTGTGAAGATGCTAGTCTCCGGAGGTAAGCGACACATATAAGTGTGATCAGGAAAAACAACAGAGTAGCAACACCCCGCAGACTTAGACCCATCAGTAAAGACGGAAACGGAGTGCGAGTGAGAGAAAAGTGCTCAAGGAAAAGGCGTTTTAGAACCGCAAGAGGGGTAAAAGCTTTAGCGATGTGGGTCAAGGATGTACAAAACTGCGAAAGGGGGGGGACTCTCCATGGGGGCAAGAAGGAACAACATGAGGAGAAAATTAGAAATACGAACGGAAAGAGAAATCCTATAAGCGAGATAACCGGACAGAAAGAGGGAGGCGGTGAAGAGGAACAGGACCGCAGGAGGGGTAAAAGATAAAACACAGCAGAGGCGAGAGGAAGGATGTTGCAAGGACCGCGCAAGATAGCGAAGACAGTAGCGATCACGGCGGTCCTAGAGACACAGGAAGTAAGTAATTATCAAAAGAAGGCACCAAACCTAGAGAGACAGGAAGCCAGTGTTAACATATTAGCTGAGGACAGGAGTCGAACGAAGGCACCAGAACTGAGGCGCAACCCAGTATGGGGCAAAGCATCAAGCAGCGAAAAGTAGGAGGAGAAGCAGACGAGTAGCAGGGCAACCATAATCGAGCTTAGACAGGACGAAGGAATGTAAAGCAAGGAGTGTGCGCCTATCTGCTCCCCAAGAGTATGGGAACAATATCCGAAGGAGGGCAAGGGCCTTAGAGCACTCAACAACGGATAGCCTGGCTCAAGTATCTAGGTAATTTCCCAATTGTTTTGAAATAATAAGTCACCTTCAGTGACAAGTACAGTATTTTAGTTAGTAATCATCTTAGAAGATTATTTGGCAACTAAGCCTAGGTCAGTGTCTCAGCTTGAGAGAGCAGGTCAAGGTCAGTGGGGGTTGAGACAGCCTGGGGGTCAATAATACATCTCCCAGAGGCAAGGCTGAACAGCTGGCCTGGCTGTGGTATTTAAGGTAAATGATCTGTGTTCTGATGTAAGGTGCAGTTGTAGATTCCACATCATTTTTGTATTCATTGCTTCTATTTTAGGAAGAATTTCAGTTAAATTATATTCAGTTTAGGAAGCGTTCAGATAGGGCGTATCTTCCTTTTCTTTGATAATCTTTGTTTAATATTGACTTGTTTAGAATTTATGGTGTTAGGGGAATTTCCCCCCTCCCCCCCCCCAACGCTTATTTTACATTCGGTTGGTGGTCTTAAGACCCCATGCTTTAGACTAGGCATCCTCTGCAAGCCAGCAAGCATTTATTTCATATCACATATAATCCCTTTGTACAGTACTTTGATTTAATCCACACAACGTATATCTTATCCCTCACTTTCAGATAACTGGGGATCCATTCTCAGGGATTATGCCTAATTGACGGTATCCTGCTTCACCGGCAATTGGGGGAATTAACCAGTGGGTGGAAGTAGCAGGTGGTGGCGACGGCGTCTCAGAGGTTTGCAGTGTAGCATAGAAGGGTACGGTGTCGTCGGGTCGTGATATCTAAACGATCAAACGTTTTAGATCTCGAGGAGTTGAACTGAAGGTTACACAGCAGAACTCTGGTCTGTAGGATTACTTAATAACGACCAGCATTACACACAGAAATCACAATAACATGATGCATTTGTAGCGAGTTAATCTTATTCTCACTCCATTATCTCATTATCTTCATAGCATAACTAATTACAGAAGCTACAATCCTTTCCCCAATACTCTCCTCACCTTGTTGGAGGGAGCCGAGGTGTAATCACCATATAACCCAGCGATGGGAGAACAGCAAAACAGTACAATCTCCAGTCAAGAATGTAGTACTCGGCTTGGGCAGTTCTAGTCGACCCAAGACGCTACAGCTTCGACACAGAGCAGACAGCAGACTACGACCGCATCCAGCTACAACGCTTTCACTCCCCGAGTTCAGACACTCACAAGTCCCAATCGAGCCGCCACGCTCTCCCGCATAGAGCACCACGACTCCGGCCTCACTCAGCTCTCTGCTCTGCTCCAGGCTTCGTCTCAACGTCTACGACACTGCTGTATCCAGGACTACTAAATAAATATAAAACTCATTAAACACTGTGTATCTAATCTACCCAACAACGTAACATAAACGCACGTTACATATTAAATGAAGAAATCCACAAGGGCCGTGACGAGGATTCGAACCTGTGTCCGAGAGCACATCACACCCAGGGGATTTGTTCAACGACCAGCATTTAACCAAGTCGGTGAGGTTAAAGGCTGGGCCCCCCGTTACAATGGTGGCAGCAGTTAAGCCCCATACCCATCATGGAGCCACAATTAGAGGATAGGACACCCAACAAGATGGGGCCCCCCCCAGGGGCATCCACTTAAGTGCATCGTGAATATAAGCCCCGCAATCACCACCTTAACCCTTAAAGGCTACAAATCATACATGTTTGTATGGCTTAAGAGTTAGGTTTCTCAAACTTTCTCAAATGCTTTCAAAGTTTTTGTACATAATCTACAGGCATACCTCACTTTAAGAGTTTAATTGGTTCCTGGAGACGCCTCGTATTCCGAAAACTCGTATTCCGAAGCTAATTTCCCCCATAAGAAATAATGGGAAATGAATTAATCCGTTCCTGACTACCCCAAAAACCCCCATATCAAACTAAATTTTTATACCTAATTCATCTAAATAAACCTACAAAACTATGTTCAAGTTATTACTTACCTTGTTGTTGAATGCTGTAAGCGTATGGAAGATGGTGAGGAGGGGGGAGGAGGAGAGGAGTTACTGTTTGGAAAGGGAGTCCCCTTCCATTATCACATCAGGCAATGAGGACCTTTCTGGTGTGCTCTCCCTGGCACGTTTTATCTGAGTGCCACTAGGTCCTGGTTGAGGCTCACTGCTTGTTTTTCTCACCACAAATCTGTCCATGGAAGCTTGCTTTTCCCTTCCGAATAATCTCTTGTTTCTCCTCTATTGTCATCCTCATATGGGATTTCTGGCCTTTATCCTTACCACTGGCTTTCTTGGGACCCATGGTGAGATATATAACAACAAATTGTATAGTCAAATCACCAAAAATCCAACAAAACACTGAAAATCCGCGATAAGAATTGATGTAGGGTAGTCACTGAGCGCGAGACAATGGTAAACTGAGGGGTGGAGGGGCGACGATCGCCGAACCACCACGCGCTAGGTCAGCCTGTACGCGTATCAACAAACTCGCGTCCCGAGGTAACCCTTGCGTTCCGAGACATATTTTCCGAGGAAATCCTGCTCGTCTTCCGTAAAACTCGCATACAGGGACACTCGTGTTCCGAGGTACCACTGTACTAGCAAATGCTCCAACTTTGTCTAAATGATCACCAACTTAACTTGAAAAACAAGAAAATCAAAAAAATTATAAAAATGAATATTGAAAACTTTAGGTTTTTAAATCGGCAGCAAAAATATAAAATATCACCAATTGTTCATTTGGTGTTATTACGCTCTTAGAATAGCATATGATCTTCATTTTCAGATTTAGAATATAGGTTTTCAGTATACAGTGGTACCTCGGAATACGAGTGTCCCTGTATACGAGTTTTTCGGAATACGAGCAGGATTTCCTCGGAAAATGTGTCTCGGAAGGCGAGGGTTACCTCGGGACACGAGTTTGTTGATACGCGTACAGGCTGACCTAGCGCGTGGTGGCTGGGCGATCGTCGCCCCTCCACCCGTCCGCCCCTCAGTTTACCATTGTCTCGCGCTCAGTGACTACCTCTCATCAATTCTTCTCGTGGATTTTCAGTGTATTGTTGGATTTTTGGTGATTTGACTATACAATTTGTTATTATATATCTCACCATGAGTCCCAAGAAAGCCAGTGGTAAGGATAAAGGCCAGAAAGCCCATGTGAGGATGACAATAGAGGAGAAACAAGAGATAATTCGGAAGCATGAGAACGGTACACGTGTTGTTGAACTTTGTAGGCAGTACAACAAAGCCACATCAACAATATGCGCTATACTTAAGAAGAAAAATGAGATTATGAGTGCTAAAGTGGCAAAAGGAGTAAGAACAATAACGAAACAAAGACCACAAATACTTGAAGAAGTGGAAAAGTTGTTATTAATTTGGATACACGACAAGGAGTTAAGGGGAGATAGTGTTTCGGAGGCCATTATTTGTGAGAAAGCCATCTTCCATACGCCTACAGCATTCATCAGCAAGGTAAGTAATAACTTGAACATAGTTTTGTAGGTTTATTTAGATGAATTAGGTATAAAAATTTAGTTTGATATGGGGTTTCTGGGGTAGTCAGGAACGGATTAATTCATTTCCCATTATTTCTTATGGGGAAATTCGCTTCAGAATACGAGTTTTCGGAATACGAGGCGTCTCCAGGAACCAATTAAACTCTTAAACCGAGGTACCACTGTAGTTTACTGTAAAAAAAAAAAAAAAAAAAGTCGTCAATATGGCATTTGAAATATGCGCCAAATTTAGAAAAAAAACATGTATAACTCCAAATGTTTAAGGTTTATGAAAAATCCATTCTGGAGGGATTGTAGGACAGACACCTGTGCACACTACATGTAACAATGGTGAGAATCAGTCAAAAACTGGATTTGTTTATGCTGCTCAAAGTTGAAATTCTAGTTTTAAAAGATAAATGAAGTTGAAGTTAACGACAATGCATAAGGTAGTTCTAATTACAGTCATTAATTTCCTTGTATGTTTTAATAAACTTTGTTTGGCATTCGTACTCGAATATGTGAAAGTATAGTGTTGAAATGAAGTCAAGAAAATATAGCCCCCAAATAAACAAAATATAGGAATAGTTATAATGATTTAGGGGATATATATGTATACTTCACATATGTATTATTGGGGAGCCGGTCGGCCGAGCGGACAGCACGCTGGACTTGTGATCCTGTGGTCCTGGGTTCGATCCCAGGCGCCGGCGAGAAACAATGGGCAGTTTCTTTCACCCTATGACCCTGTTACCTAGCAGTAAAATAGGTACCTGGGTGTTAGTCAGCTGTCACAGGCTGCTTCCTGGGGGTGGAGGCCTGGTCGAGGACCAGGCTGCGGGGACACTAAAAAAGTCCCGAAATCATCTCAAGATAACCTCAAGAAGTGATAAAGCCCTAATCTGGTCCCTAATCATCAAAATAACCTCAAGAGACAAAGAAAATAGTTTGAAATCTGTGAAAAAATCAACCAAAACAATTCAGTCCTAAGTTCTGCCAGTTGTGATGAGTTATTTGTTGACCAATTTCAGTCTTTCTTCACATAGTTAGGGACAGGTACGCACTCTCCACGATGTACATGTTACAACAAAATCAGATAACAAAGGAGGAAAAAAAAAATAAAAAATAAAAAAATTTGCCCCCCAAAAAATATTTGTTGGACATTTGTGAAAGTGACATGTTAACATTGGGCACTGTATTTATGATATATAACAAAATACAGCATAACAACATACTTGCTCATTATTATTTGTTATTATGTATTACTCGGCAATGCTGTAAAGGCACCAGCTGCATATCTACTTTGTGGACACTTCTTACTACTATTGTTCTGTGTGCGTCGGACAGGTGCCTGCATCTCTCTATTGCTGCAGTATCCCTTAGTTCCAGTTAATTGGAGCCGTTTTCCTTAACAAAACGTTCTTCTTTTTAAAAACTTTGTCTAAAATCCATTTCTGAAAATATTGGGATGAAACTTTCACGATGCTGAAGCCAATAAGTTGCAGACTTGTTTAACATTTATAAGTAATTTTCACATAATTCAAATATTTTGGGGGTTTTAACCCCCTTATGCTTAGCCATCTAAGGGTTAAGATGGTTAGGGTTATCAGTTCGTCGAGATCGGGTTCAGCAACGAAGGAGAGGATTGATAATAAAAGCGTCCCTCCTCGCTCGAAATGTCGGGTACCACAGTTCTACAGGTGAGAGAGTGCGCGCATTCCTAAACACCCAGGCGTCAAAACAGAAGATGTCTGAAAGAATAATCAAAAAATGGCAAAAAGTCGGCAGGAAATGACAATTAAAAAGGAGAAGAGGAGGTGGAAAAATTAAATATAGGACGGCAGCAAGAGCATTAGGCTTAAAAAATATAGAAGACCGTCCCATGGAGCATCACCCCCCAGCAGCCGTCCACCAAGCCCCCTCACGATGACAACGGGCTGAAAAAGGAGGGGGCGAGGACAGAGAAGCCTTAGTAGGTGGAGTCAATCTTGACCTGTAAGTTGCGGATCACACATTGAATTTGGGTAGTGCCGAGAGCAAGGTGGATCACACCAAGGAGAAGGCCACAATATCTTGGCTGGACATTGCAGGATGTCCAGCCAAGAATGGTAAAGTGCTCTGTGAGTTATGTATGGTTGGTGTGTCTATTCCCATTGCCTCAAAAGATAGGAATTATTTAGATTAGGATGTACTCAAGGGCCATTTGTTATTAATAAAATTCATATAAGTGTTCTCCTGTGTATTTCATATTTTCCCTTAATTCTGACTAACTGAATCATAGATTCCCAAACTGACGTGGTACATATTCTGTAATTTTCCAGGCCTTTTCTTTAAAAATTCCCCTTGACATGAGTAAGCAGTTTAAAGGAATTCCATCCACCCTTCCCAGTAATTAAATTCCAATTTCCTGCTAGTATATGTTAATTGATTCTGCTTTTCCTGAGTCAATTAGTTCATTCCCCATATTAGGAGAAGTGGTGGCAGTCTTAATATTTAAGTTGGGTAACCTTGTTTGTCGGATTATGGGTGTTAGCTGCAGTGATCGTTGTACATGTGGCCCTGGGTGGTCGAACACCCAGAAGTACAAGGGTAGCTGGGGCTACCCTTTCATGGTATCAGTGGTATTCCATTGGTAGTGCCATGGTAGCAACGGTTTCCATTACTAACATTACAATAGCGGCAGCGAGGTCGGTTACCAAACGTTTCATAATTACCAGTTGATTGAGTCGAGAGGCAGGATCAAAGAACCAAAGCTCAACCCCTGCAAGCACAACTAGCCGAGATACAAACACAAAGAAGAAGAGTTTACTAAACACAGTTTAAGCACACAGTTTACTAAAGAAACTGTTCATGACTTATCAGACCAAAACTGGTCTGATGTTGTTGTTTGATGCCCATATCTCAAGAAGCACATCAATAAACTGGGAAAGGTGCAAGGTCATGCTACAAAATGGCTTTAGGAACTGAAAAACAAGAGTTACGAGTCAGAGGCTAGAGGCGTTATATATACAAAAGCTAGAAAGTAAAAGGAAAGGTGATATATCACCACTTACAAAATAATAACAGGAATTGCCCAAATTAACAAAGAGGAATTCCTGAAACTAGCAACTTCAAGAACAATAGGACACAGATTCAAGCTAAGGAAACAAAGGTGTCAAAAATATATCAAAGTTTTCTTTTGCAGAGTGATAGACAGTTAGAACAAGTTAAGTGAAAAGGTGATGGAGGCCAAAACCATCAGTAGTTTCAAAGCATTATTTAACAAAGAGTACGGGGAAGACGAACACCACGAGCATAGCTTTTATCCTGCACTTAGGTAATTACACACTAAACTTAATTTATACACTTAATATAATTACACACATAAAAACTGTCTTTAGAAACCCTGTGCAAGGAATAATTCAGAACCTTGTATACCACTTCTGTCAGACAATTCTTGGAGTATGCAGCTCCAGCTTGGAGTCCATACCTAGTTAAACACAAGACAAAGAGAAGATTCAGAGGTATATCACCAGACTAGTCCCGAGAACCGAGAGGTATGAGCTACGAGGAAAGGCTACGGAAGCTAAACCTCATTTCCCTAGAAGACAGAAGAGTAAGGGGAGATATGATCACCACCTACAAAATTCTCAGAGGAATTCACAGGATGGACAAAGACAAATTATTTAGCATTGATGGAACATAAACAAGGGGACACAGGTGGAAACTTAGTACCCAAATGAGCCACAGAAACATTAGAAAGAATATTGTCAGTGTCAGAGTAGTTAACAAATGGAATGCAATAGGCAGTGATGTGGTGGACGAAGACTCTATACACAGTTTCAAGTGTAGATTTGATAACAACCCAGTAGGCTCTAGAATCTGTATACCAGTTGATTGATAGTTGAAATGCAGGACCAAAGAGCCACAGCTCAACCCCCGCAAGCACAACTAGGCGAGTACATACATACATTGGTGGTCCAAGTGTTGAGTGTGAAGACAAGGTCCACACAGGAGCTGCTGGTCCAAGTGTTGAGTGTGAAGACAAGGTCCACACACAAGTGCTGCTGGTCCCAAGTGTTGAGTGTGAAGACAAGGTCCACACACAGGTGCTGCTGGTCCAAGTGTTGAGTGTGAAGACAAGGTCCACACACAGGTGCTGCTGGTCCAAGTGTTGAGTGTGAAGACAAGGTCCACACACAGGTGCTGCTGGTCCATGTGTTGAGTGTGAAGACAAGGTCCACACACAGGTGCTGCTGGTCCAAGTGTTGAGTGTGAAGACAAGGTCCACACACAGGTGCTGCTGGTCCATGTGTTGAGTGTGAAGACAAGGTCCACACAGGTGCTGCTGGTCCATGTGTTGAGTGTGAAGACAAGGTTCACACACAGGTGCTGCTGGTCCATGTGTTGAGTGTGAAGACAAGGTCCACACAGGTGCTGCTGGTCCATGTGTTGAGTGTGAGGACAAGGTCCACACACAGGAGCTGCTGGTCCAAGTGTTGAGTGTGAAGTGTGAGTGTGAAGATTACCTTCACACATGGTTATAACAGAACTGTTATAACCATGTGTGAAGGTAATGTCTGCTCACAATTCTCGTAATATACACTAGTGACACTCTGCTACATCTCACACTCAGGCTGCACGACAGTCACACGCTACCTGCGGGAATATGCACAAAATTATTTATTCAACGTATGGCTTCATGCCAACAATAATTCAGATATACTACTATGCATATTAAGAGCCAAAGTTTTTAATGAACGTATTACAGTATCGTATAACAAAAACAGGTTTACACAATTTTTTCATACTTTACTGTATATAATTACAGAATTACAGATATGCATATTATGTCCTACCTAATAGACAGAACTGTATTATGGTACTAGACTTAGACAAAGTGCACTTTACCCAATAGCCAGTGCATTTATTTTCTTATATCTCGGTAAAAAAACCAGCGTTGTATGTAACAAAATGCCATTTTCTTGGCGAGACTTTGAGGCTCCCCAAAGCTAATCCAGACTAATATGGATATGTTACACTTTGACATCAGTCAGTATGAATAGAGTTCTTAGGCCTACCAGGGACCACGAGCCAGAACCTGGCACCCCTCAGAGGCACGAGGAGCAATGAATGGCCTATAGAAACCTCCATGTGGATGGAAGCATTCTATGTCTGCCATCAACCTGGCCAGGCACCCAGTAGTGGACAGAACTCCCCCAAACAAAAACGAACAAACGAGCATGTCGTCACCACATTGCCGTGCCACCATCTGCTCAGCTCTCCCCTCTCCGGGTGGGGGAAGGGATAGCCCCAGACCCCTCGTGCCGGCTACCCACAACCCCAGTTCTGAGGCTGGATATCACAAACACGCAAAAAAATGCCGACCGGAGGGAGGGTTGCCGGGGAGCCTCCGGGTCTCACGCAGAAAATGGTGTTTCATTACATTCAACGCTGGTTTTCTGAGGAGAGCCCCTACGGATCCCTGAAGCTACTTACCAAAAGATTAAAACAAGTGGGATTTAGGCGGTCGTTGCTCGCCCCTCAACACAAAGTCGAGACAACTGGCTGCAACCGCCGACCCAATGTGACATGCCAACTAGACCTAGGAACATTTACCAAGTAACGCACAGTCATGACCCTGTTCGACCGCCAAAAACCCTGTGCCCAAATGTCAGCCCAAGACAAGTTACCAAAAACAGTAGCAAGCACAGAAAACGTACGAACGTCGTGGACACGGGGATAGACCGCAGGCTAGCTAGACCGAATAACCCTGCGGGCGACCTGGGAGATGCGAACCTGGGAACAAGGAAGAAGGGAAACCGGATCAACCCAAAGCGCATCCCCCGGTCACACAGGCAGTGGCACGCAAATAACAGCAGAGAGCCGCAATCAGACACAACACATGATGCACTCCTGGACAAGCCAACAAAGCATCAACAATCCAAGGACCCCTCCAGAAAGCAGCCATCTCATTCTTCACCAGAAAAGAAGGAGACGGCTGCAACCGAACAAACCTACCACCAGGACCAAAAGAGCATAAACCCCTGCACCAGAGGAGAGCATGAAGCTCCCTGACCCAACCCACAGAAGCCAATGCCAACAAGAAAGAGCCTTGGAGAAACAATCCAGAACTGAAGGGGCCACAACAAACCGAGGAGAGGAGAGATAAAAGAGCACCCAATCCAAGGACCAGGGTGACTCAAGTGGCGCATGAGCAGGACGGAGGTGAAACAATGCAGGACACAGCTTGCAAAACAGCACAGAAGCAACATCAATACTGAAAGCAAGCTTCAGGGGTTCCGCCAGTGGTGCACGACATGAGGCGACAGTATTCAGCATAAGATGACGGTCCTGAAACAACCACGAAAGGAAGAACAAGACAACCTGAACAGAAAGCAAAGTACAGTATTCCTAGGAAGTGACAAAAAGAAATGGAAGGACCGCCAGGAAACTTCAATCTGCCGCCGAGACGAAGCACAACATGGAACACCATCAACGAAGCCACCTGATCACCATACAAATGGTGATAGACCCCAAGTCAAAAATACCAGATGCGAAGACTCAAGGAGATGATCGAACCAGCCACATAATGGACCAGACCGATTATCAGAAAGAAGCGGAGCCACGGGAAAACCCCTATGTTCAGACATCGAGCAAGCAGCGCCTGAAAACAAGGCTAGGTTGGCCACCAAGGAACCAGAAGAACTACTCTTCCCTGGTAAGTCTCCAAGTGAGCTAGAACCTGGAGTAACAGCAGAACTGGTGAAGAGGTACAGGTAACCTCGCCTCGACCAGTCATGCCGAAAAGCATCGATCCCGACGGCCTCAGAGTCGGGGTAGGGCGCTACTTATACCAGGAGACGCCTCGACCACACCAACACGAAGAGGTCCACTTCTGGGAGCCCATACGTTCGGTAGAGCCAACTGAATAAGCCGGCGTCGACCATCCATGCTGAGGACAGGGGAATGAACCGGGACTGGCCGTCAACCAGGACGCTGGACCCCCCCCCCCCCCCACCGGATGTGAACGGCCAGGAGAGCTAAACCCCCGAGAACTTAGCACACGAGTCACCCAAAACGTCCAGCCCAAAAAAGCCAAGAATCGCATCGAACCCACTCGGTTTAGGCAATGGACCACCGGGGAGCAGTCTGAATGCAGCCAGATTGTCAAACCCACCGACGCGACATCCACACCACCACGAACTCCCGCACCGTGCTGTGGGCCTGACAGAAGGACAGACCCCCACTGCCCCTGGCCAGCCTGGTGAGTACTAGTCACAAAGCCCCAGCCAAGAGACGACGTGTCCGTGAACACATTGGGCAAGGGCGAGGGTAGGCGCCAAGGCACGGAACCCCGAAAAACCTGAAGAGGAAGCCGGCGACACAGCAGCCAACGCAAGGCCCCCGAAGGCCGAACCAAGGAAGAGAGGCAGAAGGAACGTCCCCAAAAGAACAAGAACAGTCGACAAAGCCAGGTCCGAGAGTCCCACACAAGACCCAGCCAAGACCGAACCTGAGAGGGAACCAGATGAGACTTCCTCCAGTTCACCAGGAGCCCAAACCCGGCGAGCTGGGAAAGAACCATATTCCTGGTGAGCAGACAGGCGAACTGATTGGGAGCCTACACCAGCCAGTCGTTGAGGTAGGCCAGGACCCGAACGCCTAGCAGACGCAGACGGGTCACCCAGACTCGGGTAAGACGTGAGGTGCCAGATTCACGCCAAAAGGAAGGCAAC
>WNGS01140179.1:40476-55476 GCA_020271785.1 Procambarus virginalis
GAAAACAATTAGCCTGATGCCCCACCATGAAACCTAACCAATCCCTGAACTGATAAAGAGAAACATGCCAATACGCATCCTTGAGGACCAGGAACACCATCCAGGTACCCTGCTCCAACAGAAGCCAGACCTGAGACAGAGTGGTCATCCAAATGGAGGGGCAAGGAATCCAGGGGTTTAGACTGGATAAGTCCAGAATGAACCTCAGATCCACACAGTCCCATTTCAGCACTGGAAATCCATCGTCCACCTGAGGGACGAGTCGTCTTGACCATGCCCAAGCGCACCCACTCCGAGATTATCTGACGAAGAGCAGGGTAAGGAGTCTGACCCACTAGCTCCAAACCACCCCCCAAAGGAGGCAGAGCCGCCCAACACCACCACAGGCCAAATGACATGCCTGAAAATGCCCACGAATTGTGGGACCAAGCACGAGCAAACAGAGTGAGCCTCCCCCCATCGCCCCCATCAACGAGACGAACCACGAAAGGGCTGACGCCCCTTACATGAAGCCAACCCCTGAACAGAGCGATTATCACACCGACCAGACAACGCTGACTCTAAAGGTAACTTCAGCTCAGAAGCTAGCACCAATGGCCCACCTTGTCCAGCGGAACAAACTGGAGTGCTGGATAGCTGGCGCATGGAGGTACAGGGATCCCTCCTCCCCCTCTCAGGGAGGGAAGGGGAGGGCTGCACAGACGAGAGACGCAGTAGAGGAGTGTGATATTTGCTTGTTTCCTTTAGACTGGAGGGAGTTCTACCTCTATTTTCGGTTTTTAGTTGTCATTTTCTTACCATGTGGGGTTTGTTTTGCCTACCTCGTATGCCTACCTTTCTGGGTGCCTAACCCCGGTCGATGGCAGATAAGGAAAACCTCCAACCACAGGGGGGGTTTTCCCAGGGCCATTGTTCCCTGCAAACTCTCTGAAGGGGCCAAGGTTCTTGTTCATGGTCCATAGTAGGTCTGAACTCCATAGACTAATGCCCAGGTCTAATATATTACACATTAGCCCGATAGCTCCAGGGAGCCAAAGGGGCTTCCCACAGAAAAGTACCTAAATTTCATCCTCATAATATCCTACCTTGTGCTTCAAATTCTCATTGTATCTTGTACTACCCACTTCCCCAATATTAGTACAAGACATATATCTTCAACAGTGTTATAACAATATAAATTGACAGAAGTGATATATTGATATAAAATCTTGCTACCATTTACTTTTCACCTTACCTGATATGTTAGGTTAAGGACCTGCTCGAAATGCTGTGTAATTACCCAAGTGTAATTACCCAAGTGTAGTTACAGGATGAGAGCTACGCTAGTGGTGTCCCGTCTTCCCAGCACTCTTTGTCATATAACGCTTTGAAACTACTGACGGTCTCGGCCTCCACCACCTTCTCCCCTAACTTGTTCCAACTGTCTACCACTCTGGTAGAGTGGTAGACAGTTGGAACTTGGTTTGCGAAAGTGAATTTTCTTATATTTCTTCGGCATCTGTGTTTAGCTAGTTTATATCTATGACCTCTTGTTCTTAAAGTTCCAGGTCTCGGGAAATCTTCCCTATCGATTTTATCAATTCCTGTTACTATTTTGTATGTAGTGATCATATCATCTCTTTTCTTCTGTCTTCTAGTTTTGGCATATTTAATGCCTCTAACCTCTCTTCGTAGCTCTTGCCCTTCAGTTCTGGGAGCCACTTAGTAGCATGTCTTTGCACCTTTTGTGTGTGTTAGGGGCTCTGCAAGAACGTACAAATACCAATCTTATGTAATCTCAAACCCATTGAACCTTCTTGAAATTGTAAATTATTATTATTATTATGATGTTAATGTAGCTCAGCTGACTCTGGGTTGCCCCCATCCACTTTCACTGCAGACACAGTTGAGCAGTCCCTTCCCACTGGGGATGCCAAGCCCTCACTTTCACAACAATTACCTCACTCTGATCCTGGTCTGTTGGACCATGTGCATCTGTACCAGTTATCAGGCAAACAATGCAGATCTACTCTGGGGCCCTCATGGCTGGCCTCTGGCTGGGGCTATGAGGGAGCCCGAAGGGAGGGGGGGGGGTCCTTGCCCTTCCCTCAACTCTTTCTTGAGTTAAACAGCTGCTTCCTGGGAAGGTGTATGTACGCGCATTTGTTCTTGGCTGTGGGTAGCTGAGAGTATGATGTATTCCAGGGGCTTATATTACTAAATTTCAGTAGGAGGCTTATTTTTATAAGCATAAGCAAGTGTTTAAGTTTCAAGTCAAGATAAGGCACTTGTAAAATTATGCATGAAAACAAGGCAGTAAAAACATTGAAGACCTGGAAACAATAAAAATGAAATTATAAATATTTCTACATAATACTCACATTAGACTGCCATTTCCATTTGAATCTTTGGATGAGGCTTATACCCAACCAATTCAAAATCTTCAAACTTGAAGTCATTGATGGACTTAACATTTCTCTTTATCTTTAACATTGGGAAAGGTCTTGGTTCTCTTTTCAGCTGTTCTTCTAAAGCAGAGCTGTGGTTGGCATACACATGGGCATCTCCCAGGGTGTGAACGAACTCTCCAGGCTGCGAAAACAAGTCAGGTTTTATGCACATGTTATACAGTACCTAGAAGAGCTTTGCAATTATTTTAAGAAGAATGAATGGTAAAAGCTTTGGCATGTGTAGTAAAAGTGTTGTATCTATCATACCTGGCCGGAGTTATTGTTGTACCGGATGGATGCTCGCTTGACTGTTATTGTTTTGGTGCCCGGTAGATCAGCTGTGACTCAAGTATATTGGTCGGGTGTAATGTCTTAATTTCTGTTTGTTCTAGCTTTAGTTCATATGCAGTCTGCTTATTGTTATAGTGAATAGAAAGTGCTTAAACTGTATATATGTATTGTATATTATATGGCTTGATATTATTGCAAGATGTAACTGTACTGTAATTATTTGATCAATAAAGCCACAAGTCTGGCAATGTGTTTATTTACCTTAGCGGGATACATAGGAGTTTACAACAATGTGAAAATAATATTCATTGGCTAGTACTGTAGCAAGAAAATGGAAAACTGGTCTAAAGGAAGGTGGTGACTTTAAAATTATGAATAATATAACCTTTCATCTATGAACATGTTAATAGCAAGCAATGCATCCTTCAATTTAACCATTTTCATCGTCCTCAATCAACAACAGATGATCCACTACTGTTGTTCGTGAGAACCAGGAGCTCGGTACGAGTCCTCAGCTTCCTCATATGCACCAGTGTCTCAAGATGACTTGATATGGGTTGTGAGTACCAAGGGTTCAAGTGAAGATGCAACAAATTATCTTATTGAAGATTCTTAACATTGAGGCAAAATTCTTACAATTTTGGAGCTTTTGCTGATGTTCAGCTCTTAGCGAGGCATATTTTTTGAGTAAATACAAATTTTTGAGGATACTCTTAATTCACTTTTCTTTATCTATACAAGTAAAAATGGAAATGTTCGTTTGTCCAAAATCGCTAATCTCCGAAGGTTCTTCACCGATTACCTTGAAATTTTCATACAACGTTCCATTCGCATCCGAGCGGGTTTTTATATACATACTATATAGATGTCACTTCTGTGACAGGAAAAACATGCTTTTTTGAAAAGCTGTCTTTTTTGTGTGTTTTTCAAGTGAGGGAAATCTTTGAAACCTCTTTACCGATTGCTTTGAAATCTTGACACAACATTGCATTCGAATAGGCAAGTGGTTTTTATATACCTACTATATACATGCCTCACCTGTGACGGGAAAAAAACCAGCGTTGAATGTAATGAAACGCCATTTTCTGGGTGAGTCCCGGAGGCTCCCCGGAGCTATCCATGGCTGATATGGATACCCTAACTATTTTACATCAGTCGATGTGGGTGGAGTTCTAGGCCTACCGGGGACCACGAGCCAGAACCTGGCCCCCTCAGAGAGGCACGGGGAGCAACGGCCCATAGAAATGCACATGTGATTTGGAGCATTCTATATCTGCCATCGACCGGGACAGGCACCCAGAAAGGTAAGCGCCACAAAACAAAACCCTATTCTGGTTAACAACAAAAATTGACAAACGAGTGGACAGAACTCCCCAGGAAAACGAACTAACAAGCATGACGTCACACGAGCCGCGCCGCATGTCTGCGCAGCTCCCCCCTCCCCGGGAGGGGGAAGGGGAGCCCCAGACCCCCGCGCCGGCGATCCCCGCCCCAGTTCCGAGGCTGGATATCAAAACCGCGAAAAACCCGCCGACCGGAGGGCGGGAGGGTGCCGGGGAGCCTCCGGGACTCGCCCAGAAAATGGCGTTTCATTACATTCAGCGCTGGTTTTCTGGGGGGAGCCCCTACGGCTCCCCGGAGCTACCTCACCAAAGACTACCTAAGAAAACAAGGGGACATACCCGGGAGGCCACTCTTCAACACGAAGTCGAGACAACAACCAAAAGACCCCTCCGGAAAGCAGCAGGCACTACATTCGCCAGAAAAAGGGAGGACGGCTGCAGACGAAGAAACCTATGACCAAGATCATAGGAGCCAAGAAAACCACTGCGCCTGAGAGGAGCATGAAGCTCTGCCACACGACCCCCAGAGGCCAATGCCAAAAGATAGCCGAGGCAAAGCAAACCTGGCCCCAAGGAGCCACAACCACCAAGGAGAAGAAAAACAGGAGAGCACCCTGTCCAAAGACCTGGACGGCACAGGCAGTGCAGAAACAGGCCGGAGGCTAAACAATGCACGATACAGCCTGCGAAACGGCACAGAAGGAACATCGATACCGAAAGCTAGCGGCAGAAACCAAGGTGCCAGATCCAGGAACAGTCCCAAGCGCCTCTACACCTTCTGCAAGCCAATCCTATGACAGCCCCAGGAGGGAAAAGAAAACACAGGACCAAAACCAAAATGCCCAAGCGTGCAAGTCCACCGCCACAAGTGCAGCCGACAGGGAAGGAACCTGCATAAGGAGCCGCCCCGCACCAACACCCCGCAGAAGGGCAGGAGCGAAGACTCATGAAAAGGAGCAAAATCGCCCCCAGGAAAACGAGTAGCGCCGAGACAGCGCGAAGAGGAGAGATATGCACAAAAGAACAAGAAGGCCAAACATCCAGAAACTGCCGGGAAGAGGACCCACAAGTCCTAGAAAGGACCGGAGGGAAGCTCAACCAAATGACGACAGACGTACCAGAAAACGGGAAGGAGCTGATTTGGGTTAGGAGACACAGAATTGCTTTTTCCCACTCTCTCTCTCTCTCTCTCTCTCTCTTTATTCCTGCCCTTTCATTCTCCGCCACACACATACATTTACGTTTACAGTAGAGTGAAGGAGGAGGGGCCCACTGGGAAGCGTGTCAAGGAAAACCCAGCACAAGACGCCGCCAGAGTAGCAGGCGCCGGCCTGCTACGAGAGGAGCAGCAGTGTCTTCGCCTGCTGCTTTCTCTCTATGGTGTGGGTGCCGGCAGGGCAATAAGTAGCCCCAACATGGCGAGAAGTAGCCCCAACAGGGTGAGAATAGCCCAACAGGGCGAGAAGTAGCCCAACAGGGCGAGAAGTAGCCCAACAGGCTACAGGAGCCCAACCAGCTACAAGGCGACAAGGAGTCCGAAACTGCTACAAGGAGCCCTAAAACGGCTACAAACTCCGGGACATGCAGGAGGTAAGCCGCAAAGGCCAACCGCACTGCAGGCGAAGAGATGCAGTTAGCCGAAAACTCCGGAAGACGGAACCGAAGAAACCACAGGGACACGGAACCGAACCCGGGGAGGAGCAGAACCCAAGCCCAATTCGTACGCAGAGGAGGGAAGAAAAACCCCACTCCTTGCAACAGTAAGCCCCGCTCAGAAGGACGGAATCCAGGCGGGGAGCAATGGAGCACAAAGCCCCCCAAGGCCGCTCCTCCCCAACCCCAGGAGCCTCTACACCAGGCCCCGGGGCCGAGTCGACCTCCAAAGCCCCGGCCCCACAAGAAAAAGCTGGGGCAGCCGAGAGAGCTGGAAAGAGAAGGGGCCCACTGGTCAGACCCCGGAGCATCGGTCGGAGGAACAGACTCGAATGCCTCCGCAGCTACCCCGGACAGGGCAACCCCCGAAACTGCCCAAGTCTCAACCACGAACCCCGCCCCGACCCCAGAAGCCTACAGATGCGTAGGGGCGGAAGCAGGAGGGGGAAAAACAAGGGGCGTGGAAGAACCAAGGCCGAAGTGACCAAAACCCCCAAGTCTGTGTCCCTACACAAGCGGGGCAGCATCGGGGCGTCTGGGGAAGCGACAAATCTGAGCACGTTGCAACAACCTACCCTGCAACGCGCGAGCTGCCTGCACCCACGGAATTCATCAGCAGACTGGGTGAATGGAGTCACGAACAAGCAACAAAGCTCGCAGGACTCAGGGTCGAATGTGTCACCGACCCAACAGGCAGCATGACGGAGGCAAAAACAAGGAGAGTCACCCTGAGACAAAGGGACAGAGCAACCCTCAACTCGCACAAAGCGAGAGGGGACGCAAGGGTCTCCACAATCGGACCCGAGAGCCCCCGGGGGGTTTCCCAGGGCCCCTAGACTGGGGTCTGCTAAGGGTTATCCCAGGCAGGGCACTGCTAACCGGCGCCCCAAACTACCAAGCAAACTGCTAAAGCTGAACCCACGGACGTGTCCACCCGTGAGGGCGAAGCAGGGGGTGCCACCACACAAACGAACCTAATATAAGGGGGGGGGGACAAGGCAGAACCCCCTACCAGGCAAAAACAAATATAAAAGAAAAACCACACAAGTGGACAACGTACTTAGAGGGAACAGAGCCGGCCGCTGTTATAGGTGAAAACTAGCTACACGGTACCCTGCGCCCCACCAGTGCTATAACTACCACTTACCCCAAGGTAAACAAGGGAGTAAAACTCCCAAACACTCAGGGCGGCCAAACGCCAAGCAGTGAAAAGCCAACAGAGGTAGACCCAAGGTGACTTGTGGAAGGTAACCCCAAGCCCCAAGGGCGGTACTTACAGGGCACTCAGGGAAGGTGACCCTAAGCACATGCAGCCCGAGAACCTGAGAATACTACTCCCAAGCTCACGTGACCACCATAAGAGCAGCACTGAAAACAAGTCACAGCACTGAAACAAGACTGGAGCTGGAGCCACACGACCGTGCATGATCCCATCAGCCGAGGAACTGGGGTGGGGATCGCCGGCGCGGGGCTCCCTTTCCCCCTCCCGGGAAGGGGGGAGCTGCGCAGACATGCGGCGCGGCTCGTGTGACGTCATGCTTGTTAATTCGTTTTCCTGGGGGAGTTCTGTCCACTCGTTTGTCAATTTTTGTTGTTAACCAGAATAGGGGTTTGTTTTGTGGCGCTTACCTTTCTGGGTGCCTGTCCCGGTCGATAGCAGATATAGAATGCTCCAAATCACATGTGCATTTCTATGGGCCATTGCTCCCCGTGCCTCTCTGAGGGGGCCAGGTTCTGGCTCGTGGTCCCCGGTAGGCCTAGAACTCCACCCACATCGACTGATGCAAAATAGTTAGGGTATCCATATCAGCCATGGATAGCTCCAGGGAGCCGTAGGGGCTCCCCCCAGAAATATGCTTTTTTGACAAAAAGCGCCATCTGTAGGACGTATGAGCAACACACACAGTAATCTCCGAAAGTTCTTCACCGATTGCTTTGAAATTTTGACACTATGTTCCTTTCGAATGTGTGTGTGTTTTGATATGCCTACTATTTAGATGCCACCACTGTGACAGGTAAAAAATATGCATTTTTTTAAAAGCAGCGCCATCTGTTACACGTAAGAGCAACATACGATATGTTGTACGATATCGTATGGGCATTTGCCCGGGAACCCCACGAGCATAGGACTTGTTCATTTTGGAAGCAGGATGTTTAAATATTTAGATCTTGATGCAAGCACAGTTGTATAATACTGTATAACCCTACATCCTGATGTGGGACTAAATATTAAAGTTATATATTTCCAGGTGTATAACCCTTTCAGCAGAAATGAAACGTAATGTCTTGAGTGGAGCACAGAAGAGGAAGAGAGCTGCAGAGGAGGCGGAGAAAAAGAAAACTTCCAAAATTAACATCGTGGCTCAATACAAGTGCAACGACAACCACTCATACCATTCCTTCAAGATATAGCATCTACATCAGCATCCACTCCGGCAATGTCAGCCACTACTACTGTTCCTTCAAGATATAGCATTTACATCAGCATCCACTCCTGCAATGTCAGCCACTACTACTGTTCCTTCAAGATATAGCATCTACATCAGCATCCACTCCTGCAATGTCAGCCACTACTACTGTTCCTTCAAGATATAGCATCCACATCCATTCCCGCTACCAATCATCCAGTTTCAGCAGACATACCGTCATTACCTGTTGCTGCTGCTGGGGACATTTTACAAAAGGAAATACCAAAATCTGTAACAGTAAAGGAGTTTGCAATCCATGAGACAGATCCGGGGTAATGGAACATTAATGATACTAACACAATAGATTACTGGATTCGTAGTGGGCCCACATCATTCAGAATCATGATAACCTCTCAAACTCACGCAGAGTGTATAAAACTGCTGGAGTAGAGAATATGAAGGAAAGGTTTTATCACAATGTGTTCAAACGTGAACTACGAAATGGCAAGTATGTAAAACGTGAATGGCTACTCTATTCACCATACCAAGGTCGTTTGTGCTGCTTTGTATGTCGCCTATTGTCCTTTGCTACATTGGGGGTTCAATGACTGGAAGCACAGCAATGTTACTGTAGAACATGAAAATGGAGAAGAACATCAAAAGGGCATGACAGTATATTTGATAAGGCATAAAGAAACTAGAAGTGTAGATTCTTTATTACTTGAGCAACATTGCTCAGAGCAGGAATATTGGCATAAAGTGTTGACATGTGTGGTTTCTGTAATTTGCACACTTGCCTCTAGAGGTTTGCCATTTCATGGAGAAAATCAGATTATTGGGTCAGCAAAAAAAAATGGCAACTATTTAGGTATACTAGAACTGCAGAGTGAATTTGACCCTTTCTTGGACGAACATCTCAAAATGTATGCAAATCCTGGAAATGGGACTGTCATATTTATCTGCAAATATTTGTGAGGAATTTATTCAATTAATGGGATAACTGGTTTTTTGTACTATTCTTGAAGAAGTAAGTCAAAGTATTATTCAATAAGTGTGGATTCTACTCCAGACATCTCAAACACAAATCAACTGTTGGCACAAAACTCGCACAAAATGTGTTGGCAGGGAGCCGGTCGGCCGAGCGGATAGCACATTGGACTTGTGATCCTGTGGTCCTGGGCTCGATCCCAGGCGCCAGCGAGAAACAATGGACAAAGTTTCTTTCACCCTATGCCCCTGTTACCTAGCAGGCACCTGGCACCTGCAGGTCTTGTCCTCTCCAATACTTTGGCGAAACTGGCCGTACACTGAATGACAGACTTAAAGAACACAAGAGAAGTGTTAAGTCTGCAGACACTAACAATGCTCTCTTCTGCCATGTAAGGGATTCTAATCATCCCATTGATTGGTCTTCCTCCAAAATAATCTTTCCTGCCTCTACTCTACACAGACGCCGTCTTGTGGAATGGCTCTAATACACAATGTACCCAACATGAACTTGAGTCCTGGCTTTGTTGCTGTGGACTCTTCCCTTTCACAGTATATACTCAAATGCTCTAATCTTTCTAACAAACGTGACCTAACTTAAGCCTACCCCTCCTATTTTCTTGCTTTCTCTTTCCTTTTCTTTATCTCTTCTTCTACGCTCCCTTGCTATCCTCTTCTTATTCCTATCTCCTTCTCATTCAGTGGTTATAATAGGAGCTGCCTCGTATTGGCCAATAGGCCTTCTGCAGCTCCTATTATTATTACTATCCCCTCTACTACACCTTACTTTGCTCCTTCTCTTGCCTATTTATTGCCTGTCTCTACTCCCTCATCACAATCGACTTGAGAATGGTCCAGGACGGACCGAAACGTCGTCGTCTCTTCACCTTCTAGTGTGTGGTCTGGTCAACCTGCAGGCATAGGCACCTGGGTGTTAGTCAGCTGTCATGGGCTGCTTCCTGGGGGTGGAGGCCTGGTCGAGGACCGGGCCGCGGGGACACTAAAAAAAAGCCCCGAAATCATCTCAAGATAACCTCTCAAGATAACCCTAGGGAGGGAGCCGGTCGGCTGAGCGGACAGCACACTGGACTTTTGATCCTGTGGTCCTGGGTTCAATCCCAGGCGCCGGCGAGAAACAATGGGCAGTTTCTTTCACCCTATGCCCCTGTTACCTAGCAGTAAAATAGGTACCTGGGTGTTAGTCAGCTGTCACATGCTGCTTCCTGGGGGTGGAGGCCTGGTCGAGGACCGGGCCGCGGGGACACTAAAAAGCCCCGAAATCATCTCAAGATAACCTCAAGAATCAAGATAACCCTCATGTTGAAGGGGTCGGCCTGTCCCTCGGTTGTCAGTCATAGAGTCGGGGTGCCAGTGTCATATTTAATGCAATGACTCATTTCTCAAACTTTTATCTTATATACATTTAAAATTTAATAAAATTCTATCTGCAATTGAATCGAAGTCAACTGCAAATTTGATGATGTGGTTTATAATATTCTTATCTACCTACCACTTGACGGTTTCGGGGAACAGTGTCCCCGCGAGCCAGTCGCTGACCAGGCCTCTTGGTTGCTGGTTTAATTAACCAAATTATTTGATGCAGCTGCTCAAATTGATCAGGTATCCTTTGAAGGTGCTTGTCGAGTTCTCTTTTGAACTATGCGAGAAGTCCCAAGTTAGAAGTTATGCCCCAATTATGTAGGAAAGTATGTCAAAGTTTTGTGCCTTTGATATTGATCGAGTTCTTTCTCTGCGTGCCTACTGCACCTCTGCTTTTCAGTGTGACTGTTTTGCAAATCCTGCCATGTCTTTTGGTCTCATGTGGTGTTGTTCCTGTGTGCAGATTTAGACCCAGTTCTTCTAATATTTTACAAGTGCAAGTTATGATGTATCTTTGTATTATGTAAGTCCCGGTAGTACACACAGGTTCGTTCTCGACTGACAATCGACAACCCCGGATTCAAATCCAAAGTGGAACAGAAATGGTTGGGTGTATTTATCACCTAATGCACCTGTTTACCTAGCAGTAAGTAGGTACTCAGGAGTTAGCTTGTTGTGGGGTTGCATCCTGGATGGGGTCAGTAATTCGACCTTAGGGACAGACCTTGACACAAGCCTAATGTGTATGAATACACTGTCCCCAGACATAATGAATTATCATCATCATCTTGAGTAACTGCTCTACTTCATTTCGAGACACCTCACGTCTCGAGGTGTCAATAAAATATCAGTAAAGTAAGGCCAGTAAAAACAGTAAATTATTAGAAGACACACACTATGGTGTTCACTGAAATTGGCATTGTCTGCTTCTCTGAAAACTTAATTTTGCACACGTACTCTTTGGAGCAATTCTTTAATGTTTCCCACATTTCCTTATTCTCTGTGAATCTCTTCTCCATTTCCAATCTCTAGATTTTATCCTTTACATGCAGCTTGCTATTTATGAATTAATAGAAAAGGTCTGGTTCTGTTTTACATTTGTCCACTACCCCTTGTTCAAAAAAAAATTCTGCCTCTCTTCTTACTGACATAGTTGTTTCTCCCTTGTTAATGTTGCCGATATGTTTGAGGTTTGCCTCTTCCTGTATCAATTACATTTTTAGTCTTTAGTTCAACAGAAATTGTGAGAGCCAGAGAACAAATCTTGCTTCTAGTTTTGCATCTCTGTTTTGTATAAATTTGTTGTGCCTTCATCATGTATCTCACAAAATGTGGCATACATCTCTTTTACTTTCTAGTATAGCAACAAATCTTTTTCAATCCAATTCATTGCAAACTTGCTCAGTTCCACAGTCTCCATTCCTGTAATCAAGTTTTTCAATGGTTTCATTCCCCGTTCACTTCTAGATTATAATGCAAATTTGATTTCTATCAGAATAGGGTCACTCTTGCACAAAGGAGGGTGGTATAGTGGGCATGTTCAGGGGGAGCCAGGTGGGCACACTCTGGGGGCCAGGTGGGCACACTCTGGGGGGGCCAGGTGGGCACCCTCTGGGGGAGCCAGGTGGGCACACTCTGGGGGGCCAGGTGGGCACACTCTGGGGGGCCAGGTGGGCACGCTCTGGGGGGCCAGGTGGGCACACTCTGGGGGGCCAGGTGAGCACGCTCTGGGGGGCCAGTGGGCACGCTCTGGGGGAGCCAGGTGGGCACGCTCTGGGGGAGCCAGGTGGCACGCTCTGGGGGAGCACTCTGGACCAGCGGGCACCCTCTGGGGAACCACGGACACCCTCTGGGAACCAGCGGACACCCTCTGGGGAACCAGCGGACACCCTCAGGGAACCAGGGACACCCTCTGGGGAACCACGGACACCCTCTGGGGACCAGCGGACACCCTCTGGGGAACCAGCGGACACCCTCTGGGGAACCAGCGGACACCTCTGGGGAACCAGCGGACACCCTCTGGGGAACCAGCGGACACCCTCTGGGGACCAGCGGACACCCTCTGGGAACCAGCGGACACCCTCTGGGGAACCAGCGGACACCCTCTGGGGAACCAGCGGACACCCTCTGGGGAACCAGCGGACACCCTCTGGGGAACCAGCGGACACCCTCTGGGGAACCAGCGGACACCCTCTGGGGAACCAGCGGACACCCTCTGGGAACCAGCGGACACCTCTGGGGAACCAGCGGACACCCTCTGGGGAACCAGCGGACACCCTCTGGGGAACCAGCGGACACCCTCTGGGGAACCAGCGGACACCCTCTGGGGAACCAGCGGACACCCTCTGGGGAACCAGCGGACACCCTCTGGGGAGCCAGGTGGACACCCTCTGGGAACCAGTGGACACCCTCAGGGGAACCAGCGGACACCCTCTGGGGAACCAGTGGACACCCTCAGGGGAGCCAGGTGGGCACCCTCTGGGGAGCCAGTGGGCACCCTCAGGGGAGCAGGTGGGCACCCTCAGGGGAGCCAGGTGGGCACCCTCAGGTGAGCCAGGTGGGCACCCTCTGGGGAGCCAGTGGCACCCTCAGGGGAGCAGTGGACACCCTCAGGGGAGCCAGTGGACACCCTCAGGGAGCCAGTGGCACCCTCTGGGGAGCCAGGTGCACCCTCAGGGAGCCAGGTGGACACCCTCTGGGGAACCAGTGGACACCCTCAGGGAGCCAGGTGGGCACCCTCTGGGGAGCCAGGTGGGCACCCTCTGGGAACCAGTGGACACCCTCAGGGGAACCAGTGGACACCCTCAGGGGAACCAGTGGACACCCTCTGGGGAACCAGTGGACACCCTCAGGGGAACCAGTGGACACCCTCAGGGGAACCAGTGGACACCCTCAGGGAACCAGTGGACACCCTCAGGGGAACCATGGACACCCTCAGGGGAACCAGTGGACACCCTCAGGGGAGCCAGTGGACACCCTCAGGGGAGCCAGTGGACACCCTCAGGGGAACCAGTGGGACACCCTCAGGGGAACCAGTGGACACCCTCAGGGGAGCCAGTGGACACCCTCAGGGGAACCAGTGGACACCCTCAGGGAGCCAGTGGACACCCTCAGGGGAGCCAGTGGACACCCTCAGGGAACCAATGGACACCCCTGGGGAACCAGTGCCCTCAAGGCTTTGCTCACAAGGCAAGGCTCCATGGTTGTAGTTCTTTTAACCAAGTCGTGGTGTAACAAACTAGGCTGTAAGATTATCCAAATGGTTATCTACACAAGGAAGAATGGGAAGCTGGACCCGCGTGGCGACCCGGACCTGACCCCAGGGAATTCGCGGTGAAAATAGTCGCCGGGTTCTCAAGGTTGCGTATAAGGAATCATCCTATAGTATTCACTTATAAAGAATTAGCTTTCATTCATTTTGCATTCAAATTGTATTGTATAGTATTACTGTTATAATATCAAGAAGTATTTTAATTATTAGGAGAATGAGTTTTAATCACCTTCAGTGACGTCACAGGTCGGACTACTTTATTGCAGAGTGACCTGCAGTCATAGGTCACGAGGTCCATGTCCTCTATTTCTCAAAGGTCAAATAGCCATTTGGTAATTGGAATAAACTTTTCCTTAAGATGCTTGTATAATTTAACTTCAGTACAATAAATCAACCAATCTGGAATATTCAGTACAACATAGGTTATTGTATACTTAAGCCTGGCAAAGTAACTTAGATACTTAGTCTGTGCGGAAGAATACCGTGCTCTGGCTTCTGTGTAGAGCAGAGTACGGGAGGATCAGTGTGGTTTCCAGAGCGACTGGGAGAGTCACCCATCTCACCTCTCCCCTAAGATAGCACATCTAGCTGTCTATAGGAGGTAAAGTGGCTCAGAGTTTTATAGGGATAGGTCCAACTCATTGCCGTTAAATATTCAGTCAGGGAGTGTTCAGTCAGGGAGTGACAATTATTTAGATTTTGCTTAATTTGCAATAAATTAATTAGCTAGTAATTTGTCTTTTTATTTATTTCCATGTGTATTTGTATTTATGCGAATTGATCCTTGTCACGTGGTCCCCACGTGGCCGAGTTGAATTGGGCGCCGATCCTAACCTCGAATCAGAATCCATCATTCCCGTCGATTTTAATTAACTCCACACGTAAGATCTAAGGTATATGTTACTAGTGGGGATCAAGCCCCAAGGTTGATTGTTTAGCGTGATCGACCCAGACCTCGATCATTGCTCATTTGGTTACTGGTCTGGTGGAGGCGGCGGAAAGGAGATCCTAGAGCTTTGCTAAAAGCCTATGTCACGTCAAACGGTTGTAGAACTTAAGACGGTCAATCGTCTTGAGACACGTGGCGTGGAGTCGGCTAGAAGGAACGTTTTGGGGTCCCTTGGTAAAGAACTAAAGTAAGAATACGGGTACAGAGAGTAAAGGGAGAAAGTAGACAGTAGAACCCCCCCCCCCCCCCCGTGTTACAGTGGCACATTCGACTAAGGCGCATCTGGGAT
>WNGS01140179.1:61325-76878 GCA_020271785.1 Procambarus virginalis
AAAGTGCTCAAGGAAAAGGCGTTTTAGAACCGTAGGAGGGGTAAAAGCTTAGCGCTGTGGGTCAAGGATGTACAAAACTGCGAAAGGGGGGACTCTCCATGGGGGCATAGAAGGAACAACATGAGGAGAAATATTAGAAATACGAACGGAAAGAAAATCCTATAAGCGAGATAACCGGACAGAAAGAGGGAGGTGGTGAAGAGGAACAGGAACCGCAGGAGGGGTAAAAGATAAAGCACGGCAGAGGCGAGAGGAAGGATGTTGCAAGGACCGCGCAAGATAGCGAAGACAGTAGCGATCGCGGCGGTCCTAGAGAGACAGGAAGTAAGTAATTATCAAAGAAGGCACCAAACCTAGAGAGACAGGAAACCAGTGTTAACATATTAGCTGAGGACAGGAGTCGAACGAAAGGCACCAGAACTGAGGCGCAACCCAGTATGGTGCAAAACATCAAGACGGCGAAGAGTAGGAGGAGAAGCAGACGAGTAAGGCAACCATAATCGAGCTTAGACAGGACTAGAGGAATGTAAAGCAAGGAGTGTGCGCCTATCTGCTCCCCAAGAAGTATGGGACAATATCCGAAGGAGGGCAAGGGCCTTAGAGCTCGGACAACACGGATAGCACTGGTCTCAAGACTTCTAGGTAATTCCCAGTATGTTTGAAATAATAGAGTCACCTACGTCAGTCGAGCAAGTAGGAGTATTAGATTATAAGTCATCTTAGAAGATTAATTTGGCAATCTAAGCCTGGTAAGTCTCTCAGCTTGATGAGATGCAGTGTCAAGGTCTATGGATGGGGGTTCGAGACATCATTGTTGGTTGCAATAATACATCTATCTCATTTGATGGCAAGGTTACTGTAACAGTGGCGGCTGAGCTGTGTGTATTTAAGGTAAAGATCTTGTGTTTGATGTTTAAGCGGCCATGTTGAGATTCCACATTGTACATTTTTGGTATTCATGGCTTCTATCTAGGAAGGAATTTTCAGTTAAATTATATTCAGTTTAGGAGTGTTCAGAATAGGGGTCGTATCTTCCTTTGCCATTTAAGATAAGTCTGTTGTTGTAAGTAATATTTTTCTAGAATTTATGGTGTTTAGTGGAATTTCCCCCCTCCCCCCCAACGCTATTTTAACATTCGGTTGTTGGCTAGACCCCATGCTTTAGACTAGGCTCCTCTGCAAGCAGCAAGCATTGTATTTCATATCATCATAATAATCCCTTTGTACAGTACTTCTGGATTTAATCCACACAACGGTCATATCTTATCCCATCACTTTCAGATAACTGGGGATCCATTCTCAGGGATGTATGCCTTATTGACTGGTATCTGCTTCACCGGCACTAATTGTGGGAATTAACCAGTGGGTGGAAGTAGCAGGTGGTGGCGACGGCGTCTCAGAGGTTTGCAGTGTAGCATAGAAGGGTACGGTGTCGTCGGGTCGTGATATCTAAACGATCAAACGTTGTAGATCTCGAGGAGTTGAACTGAAGGTTACACAGCAGAACTCTGGTCTGTAGGATTACTTAATAACGACCAGCATTACACACAGAAATCACAATAACATGATGCATTTGTAGCGAGTTAATCTTATACTCCTCCATTATCTCATTATCTTCATAGCATAACTAATTACAGAAGCTACAATCCTTTCCCCAATACTCTCCTCACCTTGTTGGAGGGAGCCGAGTGTAATCACCATATAACCCAGCGATGGGAGAACAGCAAAACAGTACAATCTCCAGTCAAGAATGTGTAGTACTCGGCTTGGGCAGTTCTAGTCGACCCAAGACGCTACAGCTTCGACACAGAGCAGACAGCAGACTACGACCGCATCCAGCTACAACGCTTTCACTCCCCGAGTTCAGACACTCGCAAGTCCCAATCGAGCCGCCACGCTCTCCCGCATAGAGCTCCACGACTCCGGCCTCACTCAGCTCTCTGCTCTGCTCCAGGCTTCGTCTCAACGTCTACGACACTGCTGTATCCAGACTACCAATAAATATAAAACTCATTAAAAACTGTGTATCTAATCTACCCAACAACGTAACATAAACGCATGTTACACATTAAATGAAGAAATCCACAAGGGCCGTGACGAGGATTCGAACCTGCGTCCGAGAGCACATCACACCCAGGGGATTTGTTCAACGACCACATTTAACCAAGTCGGTGAGGTTAAAGGCTGGGCCCCCCGTTACAATGGTGGCAGCAGTTAAGCCCCATACCCATCATGGAGCCACAATTAGAGGATAGGACACCCAACAAGATGGGCCCCCCCCCCAGGGGCATCCACTTAAGTGCATCGTGAATATAAGCCCCGCAATCACCACCTTAACCCTTAAAGGCTACAAATCATACATGTTTGTATGGCTTAAGAGTTAGGTTTCTCAAACTTTCTCAAATGCTTTCAAAGTTTTTGTACATAATCTACAGGCATACCTCACTTTAAGAGTTTAATTGGTTCCTGGAGACGCCTCGTATTCCGAAAACTCGTATTCCAAAGCTAATTTCCCCCATAAGAAATAATGGGAAATGAATTAATCCGTTCCTGACTACCCCAAAAACCCCCATATCAAACTAAATTTTTATACCTAATTCATCTAAATAAACCTACAAAACTATGTTCAAGTTATTACTTACCTTGTTGTTGAATGCTGTAGGCGTATGGAAGATGGTGAGGAGGGGGGAGGAGGAGAGGAGTTACTGTTTGGAAAGGGAGTCCCCTTCCATTATCACATCAGGCAGTGAGGACCTTTCTGGTGTGCACTCCCTGGCACGTTTTATCTGAGTGCCACTAGGTCCTGGTTGAGGCTCACTGCTCGTTTTTCTCACCACAAATCTGTCCATGGAAGCTTGCTTTTCCCTTCTGAATAATCTCTTGTTTCTCCTCTATTGTCATCCTCACATGGGATTTCTGGCCTTTATCCTTACCACTGGCTTTCTTGGGACCCATGGTGAGATATATAACAACAAATTGTATAGTCAAATCACCAAAAATCCAACAAAACACTGAAAATCCGCGAGAAGAATTGATGTAGGGTAGTCACTGAGCGCGAGACAATGGTAAACCGAGGGGTGGAGGGGCGACGATCGCCGAACCACCACGCGCTAGGTCGGCCTGTACGCGTATCAACAAACTCGCGTCCCGAGGTAACCCTTGCGTTCCGAGACATATTTTCCGAGGAAATCCTGCTCGTCTTCCGTAAAACTCGCATACAGGGACACTCGTGTTCCGAGGTACCACTGTACTAGCAAATGCTCTAACTTTGTCTAAATGATCACCAACTTAACTTGAAAAACAAGAAAATCAAAAAATTATAAAAATGAATATTGAAAACTTCAGGTTTTTAAATCAGCAGCAAAAACATAAATATCACCAATTGTTCATTTGGTGTTATTACGCTCTTAGAATAGCATATGATCTTCATTTTCATAGATTTAGAATATAGGTTTTCAGTATAGTTTACTGTAAAAAAAAAAAAAAAGTCGTCAATATGGCATTTGAAATATGCGCCAAATTTAGAAAAAAAACATGTATAACTCCAAATGTTTAAGGTTTATGAAAAATCCATTCTGGAGGGATTGTAGGACAGACACCTGTGCACACTACATGTAACAATGGTGAGAATCAGTCAAAAACTGGATTTGTTTATGCTGCTCAAAGTTGAAATTCTAGTTTTAAAAGATAAATGAAGTTGAAGTTAACGACAATGCATAAGGTAGTTCTAATTACAGTCATTAATTTCCTTGTATGTTTTAATAAACTTTGTTTGGCATTCGTACTCGAATATGTGAAAGTATAGTGTTGAAATGAAGTCAAGAAAATATAACCCCCAAATAAACAAAATATAGGAATAGTTATAATGATTTAGGGGATATATATGTATACTTCATATATGTATTATTGGGGAGCCGGTCGGCCGAGCGGACAGCACGCTGGACTTGTGATCCTGTGGTCCTGGGTTCGATCCCAGGCGCCGGCGAGAAACAATGGGCAGTTTCTTTCACCCTATGACCCTGTTACCTAGCAGTAAAATAGGTACCTGGGTGTTAGTCAGCTGTCACGGCTGCTTCCTGGGGGTGGAGGCCTGGTCGAGGACCAGGCTGCGGGGACACTAAAAAAGTCCCGAAATCATCTCAAGATAACCTCAAGAAGTGATAAAGCCCTAATCTGGTCCCTAATCATCAAAATAACCTCAAGAGACAAAGAAAATAGTTTGAAATCTGTGAAAAAATCAACCAAAACAATTCAGTCCTAAGTTCTGCCAGTTGTGATGAGTTATTTGTTGACCAATTTCATTCTTTCTTCACATAGTTAGGGACAGGTACGCACTCTCCACGATGTACGTTACAACAAAATCAGATAACAAAGGAGGAAAAAAAAAATAAAATAAAAAAATTGCCCCCCAAAAAATATTTGTTGGACATTTGTGAAAGTGACATGTTAACATTGGGCACTGTATTTATGATATATAACAAAATAGAGCATAACATACTTATTATTATTTGTTATTATGTATTACTCAGCAATGCCATAAAGGCACCAGCTGCATATCCACTTTGTGGACACTTCTTACTACTATTGTTCTGTGTGCGTCGGACAGGTGCCTGCATCTCTCTATTGCTGCAGTATCCCTTAGTTCCAGTTAATTGGAGCCGTTTTCCTTAACAAAACGTTCTTCTTTTTAAAAACTTTGTCTAAAATCCATTTCTGAAAATATTGGGATGAAACTTTCACGATGCTGAAGCCAATAAGTTGGAGACTTGTTTAACATTTATAAGTAATTTTCACATAATTCAAATATTTTGGGGGTTTTAACCCTTATGCTTAGCCATCTAAGGGTTAAGAACCATCAGTTCGTCGAGATCGGGTTCAGCAACGAAGGAGAGGATTGATAATAAAAGCGTCCCTCCTCGCTCGAAATGTCGGGTACCACAGTTCTACAGGTGAGAGAGTGCGCGCATTCCCAAACACCCAGGCGTCAAAACAAAAGATGTCTGAAAGAATAATCAAAAATGGCAAAAAGTCGGCAGGAAATGACAATTAAAAAGGAGAAGAGGAGGTGGAAAAATTAAATATAGGACGGCAGCAAGAGCATTAGGCTTAAAAAATATAGAAGACCGTCCCATGGAGCATCACCCCCCAGCAGCCGTCCACCAAGCCCCCTCACGATGACAACGGGCTGAAAAAGGAGGGGGCGAGGACAGAGAAGCCTTAGTAGGTGGAGTCAATCTTGACCTGTAAGTTGCGGATCACACATTGAATTTGGGTAGTGCCGAGAGCAAGGTGGATCACACCAAGGAGAAGGCCACAATATCTTGGCTGGACATTGCAGGATGTCCAGCCAAGAATGGTAAAGTGCTCTGTGAGTTATGTATGGTTGGTGTGTCTATTCCCATTGCCTCAAAAGATAGGAATTATTTAGATTAGGATGTACTCAAGGGCCATTTGTTATTAATAAAATTCATATAAGTGTTCTCCTGTGTATTTCATATTTCCCCTTAATTCTGACTAACTGAATCATAGATTCCCAAACTGACGTGGTACATATTCTGTAATTTTCCAGGCCTTTTCTTTAAAAATTCCCCTTGACATGAGTAAGCAGTTTAAAGGAATTCCATCCACCCTTCCCAGTAATTAAATTCCAATTTCCTGCTAGTATATGTTAATTGATTCTGCTTTTCCTGAGTCAATTAGTTCATTCCCCATATTAGGAGAAGTGGTGGCAGTCTTAATATTTAAGTTGGGTAACCTTGTTTGTCGGATTATGGGTGTTAGCTGCAGTGATCGTTGTACATGTGGCCCTGGGTGGTCGAACACCCAGAAGTACAAGGGTAGCTGGGGCTACCCTTTCATGGTATCAGTGGTATTCCATTGGTAGTGCCATGGTAGCAACGGTTTCCATTACTAACATTACAATAGCGGCAGCGAGGTCGGTTACCAAACGTTTCATAATTACCAGTTGATTGAGTCGAGAGGCAGGATCAAAGAACCAAAGCTCAACCCCTGCAAGCACAACTAGCCGAGATACAAACACAAAGAAGAAGAGTTTACTAAACACAGATTAAGCACACAGTTTACTAAAGAAACTGTTCATGACTTATCAGACCAAAACTGGTCTGATGTTGTTGTTTGATGCCCATATCTCAAGAAGCACATCAATAAACTGGGAATGGTGCAAGGGCATGCTACAAAATGGCTTTAGGAACTGAAAAACAAGAGTTACGAGTCAGAGGCTAGAGGCGTTATATATACAAAAGCTAGAAAGTAAAAGGAAAGGTGATATTATCACCACTTACAAAATAATAACAGGAATTGCCCAAATTAACAAAGAGGAATTCCTGAAACTAGCAACTTCAAGAACAATAGGACACAGATTCAAGCTAAGGAAACAAAGGTGTCAAAAATATATCAAAGTTTTCTTTTGCAGAGTGATAGACAGTTAGAACAAGTTAAGTGAAAAGGTGATGGAGGCCAAAAGCATCAGTAGTTTCAAAGCATTATTTAACAAAGAGTACGGGGAAGACGAACACCACGAGCATAGCTTTTATCCTGCACTTAGGTAATTACACACTAAACTTAATTTATACACTTAATATAATTACACACATAAAAACTGTCTTTAGAAACCCTGTGCAAGGAATAATTCAGAACCTTGTATACCACTTCTGTCAGACAATTCTTGGAGTATGCAGCTCCAGCTTGGAGTCCATACCTAGTTAAACACAAGACAAAGAGAAGATTCAGAGGTATATCACCAGACTAGTCCCGAGAACCGAGAGGTATGAGCTACGAGGAAAGGCTACGGAAGCTAAACCTCATTTCCCTAGAAGACAGAAGAGTAAGGGGAGATATGATCACCACCTACAAAATTCTCAGAGGAATTCA
This sequence comes from Procambarus virginalis, assembly GCA_020271785.1. Classification (NCBI taxonomy): domain Eukaryota; kingdom Metazoa; phylum Arthropoda; class Malacostraca; order Decapoda; family Cambaridae; genus Procambarus; species Procambarus virginalis. Next base: position 68,217 of record WNGS01140179.1, read on the forward strand.
CAGGATGGACAAAGACAAATTATTTAGCATTGATGGAACATAAACAAGGGGACACAGGTGGAAACTTAGTACCCAAATGAGCCACAGAAACATTAGAAAGAATATTGTCAGTGTCAGAGTAGTTAACAAATGGAATGCAATAGGCAGTGATGTGGTGGACGAAGACTCTATACACAGTTTCAAGTGTAGATTTGATAACAACCCAGTAGGCTCTAGAATCTGTATACCAGTTGATTGATAGTTGAAATGCAGGACCAAAGAGCCACAGCTCAACCCCCGCAAGCACAACTAGGCGAGTACATACATACATTGGTGGTCCAAGTGTTGAGTGTGAAGACAAGGTCCACACAGGAGCTGCTGGTCCAAGTGTTGAGTGTGAAGACAAGGTCCACACACAAGTGCTGCTGGTCCCAAGTGTTGAGTGTGAAGACAAGGTCCACACACAGGTGCTGCTGGTCCAAGTGTTGAGTGTGAAGACAAGGTCCACACACAGGTGCTGCTGGTCCAAGTGTTGAGTGTGAAGACAAGGTTCACACACAGGTGCTGCTGGTCCATGTGTTGAGTGTGAAGACAAGGTCCACACACAGGTGCTGCTGGTCCAAGTGTTGAGTGTGAAGACAAGGTCCACACACAGGTGCTGCTGGTCCATGTGTTGAGTGTGAAGACAAGGTCCACACAGGTGCTGCTGGTCCATGTGTTGAGTGTGAAGACAAGGTTCACACACAGGTGCTGCTGGTCCATGTGTTGAGTGTGAAGACAAGGTCCACACAGGTGCTGCTGGTCCATGTGTTGAGTGTGAGGACAAGGTCCACACACAGGAGCTGCTGGTCCAAGTGTTGAGTGTGAAGATTACCTTCACACATGGTTATAACAGAACTGTTATAACCATGTGTGAAGGTAATGTCTGCTCACAATTCTCGTAATATACACTAGTGACACTCTGCTACATCTCACACTCAGGCTGCACGACAGTCACACGCTACCTGCGGGAATATGCACAAAATTTATTTATTCAACGTATGGCTTCATGCCAACAATAATTCAGATATACTACTATGCATATTAAGAGCCAAAGTTTTTAATGAACGTATTACAGTATCGTATAACAAAAACAGGTTTACACAATTTTTTCATACTTTACTGTATATAATTACAGAATTACAGATATGCATATTATGTCCTACCTAATAGACAGAACTGTATTATGGTACTAGACTTAGACAAAGTGCACTTTACCCAATAGCCAGTGCATTTATTTTCTTATATCTCGGTAAAAAAACCAGCGTTGTATGTAACAAAATGCCATTTTCTTGGCGAGACTTTGAGGCTCCCCAAAGCTAATCCAGACTAATATGGATATGTTACACTTTGACATCAGTCAGTATGAATAGAGTTCTTAGGCCTACCAGGGACCACGAGCCAGAACCTGGCACCCCTCAGAGGCACGAGGAGCAATGAATGGCCTATAGAAACCTCCATGTGGATGGAAGCATTCTATGTCTGCCATCAACCTGGCCAGGCACCCAGTAGTGGACAGAACTCCCCCAAACAAAACGAACAAACGAGCATGTCGTCACCACATTGCCGTGCCACCATCTGCTCAGCTCTCCCCTCTCCGGGTGGGGGAAGGGATAGCCCCAGACCCCTCGTGCCGGCTACCCACAACCCCAGTTCTGAGGCTGGATATCACAAACACGCAAAAAAATGCCGACCGGAGGGAGGGTTGCCGGGGAGCCTCCGGGTCTCACGCAGAAAATGGTGTTTCATTACATTCAACGCTGGTTTTCTGAGGAGAGCCCCTACGGATCCCTGAAGCTACTTACCAAAAGATTAAAACAAGTGGGATTTAGGCGGTCGTTGCTCGCCCCTCAACACAAAGTCGAGACAACTGGCTGCAACCGCCGACCCAATGTGACACATGCCCAACTATACCTAGGAACATTTACCAAGTAACGCACAGTCATGACCCTGTTCGACCGCCAAAAACCCTGTGCCCAAATGTCGCCCAAGACAAGTTACCAAAAACAGTAGCAAGCACAGAAAACGTACGAACGTCGNTTGGTTAAGTCGCACTCTTGGAATATCAAATAGGTATTTGTTTCTGGTGTGGTCACACACACAGATCACACTAACGTGATGCATCAAATGAACAAATCCACAAGGGCCGTGACGAGGATTCGAACCTGCGTCCGGGAGCATCCCAGACACTGCCTTAATCGACTGAGCTACGACAGGGTTAAAAAGAGTTGAAACCGAAGTTCTACTGAACTTACTGGATCCCGTAGCCTCTCCGAGGCTCAAATCCTGTCGTAGCTCAGTCGATTAAGGCAGTGTCTGGGATGCTCCCGGACGCAGGTTCCAATCCTCGTCACGGCCGTTGTGGATTTGTTCATTTGATGAATCACTTTAGTGTGATCTCTGTGTGATGATGATGTAAGGGCGAAGAGGGAGAACGGCATATTGACATAGCTCGGGTGCAGGGGGGGGGGGTTGTGTAAAAGCCTGGTTTGTGCCTCGGAGAGGCTACGGGATCCAGTAAGTTCAGTACTTCGGTTTCAACCCTTTTACCCTGTCGTAGCTCAGTCGATTAAGGCAGTGTCTGGGATGCTCCCGGACGCAGGTTCGAATCCTCGTCACGGCCCTTGTGGATTTGTTCTGGTGTGGTGTTCATGGGTTCTGTTATAACCTTCTAGGAAGCTTCTAAGGTCAGGATTGGCATTGCAGTTCAGCGTTTTAAATAGCTTTCAGCCTCTGATTCTGCTATTGAGTTCAATAGGTTCTTCTCTTCTATTGGGTCATCCCTTGCGAACGATATTCCATCTTCAGTACTGATGTTAACGACTATCTTACAGGTAACTATCCACAGTCTCTGTACTTAAAGCCTATTAATTCCACTGACGTCAATGAGATAATCCTTTCCCTTAAAACCAAGTCTAGTGCCCTTGAGGAGATACCAACTTTAATTTACAAAAAAGCCTCCAGAACTTTAGCCCCTGCAATTGCATTGCTCTTCAACAAGTCACTTGAACTCCAAACCTTTCCAGATATTCTAAAAAAAGCGAGAGTAACCCCTGTCCACAAATGTGGTGATCTCACAGATGTTAACAACTACAGACCTATATCAATCCTGCCTAACCTGTCAAAAATATTTGAGAAATTAATCTACAAGCAGCTTTACTCTTATCTAGCCAAACACAATATACTTAGCTCTTGCCAATATGGCTTCAGACCCAAAAAAAGCACTAATGATGCACTTATTAGTATGATTAACTTGATTCATACAGCTCTTGATAAAAATGAGTTCCCTGTTGGGTTATTTGTGGACCTGCGAAAGGCTTTTGACACTGTCAACCACCAAAACCTTCTTCTTAAATTACATCATTATGGAGTCAGAGGACACTCCCTGCAATACCTCAAATCCTACCTTACTGACAGGCTCCAGTATGTTTCTGTGAATAATTCAATTTCTCCCACCCTACCCATCAACATTGGTGTTCCTCAGGGCAGCATACTTGGCCCTCTCCTCTTTCTCATCTACATTAATGACCTTCCAATGCCTCCCAACACCTCAAACCAATTCTGTTTGCTGACGACACAACCTTCATTTACTCCAGTCCTGACCCCCTTGCTCTAAATGCCACAGTGAATACTGAGCTAGAGAAAGTCCATCTTTGGCTAACTGCTAACAACTCACCCTTAACATTGACAAAACTTTTTATATTCTGTTTGGCAATAAATCCTCTAATCATATAAATCTCAAAATAAACAATACCCAAATTTGTAACAAATTAGATGGCAAATTCCTTGGCATTCTCATTGACCACAAGCTGAATTTCCGGGGACACATTCTAAATATATCTAAAAAAGTTTCAAAAACTGTTGGCATTCTTTCTAAGATCAGATATTATGTACCCCGCCCTGCCCTGGTGACTCTCTATTACTCCCTCATCTATCCATATCTCAACTATGGTATTTGTGCTTGGGGTTCTACTACCCAAAATCATTTACGTCCTCTAATCACTCAACACAAAGCTGCTATTAGGACAATATCCAACTCTGGCCCCAGACATCATTCGGTACCCCTACTCAAATCTCTGAATATGTTAGATATTAAGTCACTGCACATTCTCTCATGTGTATTATACATATATAAAACGCTGAACTGCAATGCCAATCCTGACCTCAAAAGCTTCATAGAAGGTTGTAACAGAACCCATAAGCACCACACCAGAAATAAATACAGTTTTGATATTCCTAGAGTACGACTTAATCAAACTAGAAATGCTTTACAAATCAAGGGACCCAGAATGTGGAATGACCTTCCCAACCATGTTAAAGACTGTGCCTCTCTCAACCAGTTTAAGAGAAAAACGAAGCTATACCTAATAAATTCCCTGTAACCTGCCTTACCCCTCTATTGTCAACCAATGTCTGTTTTTGTTTTAAATGACGCTGTTTTGTCGACCGAATTGCATTTGTGCTGCTTTTTCAGCCATGTTCCCCCCTTAACTGTTTTTTTTTTCTCAACTCATTTTATTCCTTATGCTCAATTAGTCTTAAGCCTTAGTCATTTAAGTTTTTCATGCCCGAAACGCTTTGCGTAATAGTGGCTTTAGGCATTGTATGTACTAGCTCTATCTATAACTCCATCACTCTGTACAATCACTTTTATGTATGTACCTTACCTAAATAAACATTTTGACTTTGATTTTTTGAAGTCCAGTGTGCTGTACGCCGCTCGGCCGACCGACTCCCACGTGTTGGTGTTGTTACCAGTGACGTGTGTTCTGGCCATTAAAGAACGTAGTCTTACCTCTAGCTGGTGTTTGTACCCTCGTCTCCTGCCTACGTGGGTTCAGGGGAAGTAACGTCAGACTGAGGTGGTAAGAGAATTATTGTACTTGGGGGGAATTAGGGTTAATAAATTATATTAATGTTTATAACCGGAGTATCCTTTTAACCTTTAAGTTGTGGGGTGGTTAATCTCTAGAGTACAGTTGTTGACCAGACCACACACTAGAAGGTGAAGGGACGACGACGTTTCGGTCGTTCCTGGACCATTCTCAAGTCGACTTGAGAATGGTCCAGGACGGACCGAAACGTCGTCGTCCCTTCACCTTCTAGTGTGTGGTTTGGTCAACATACTTTAGCCACGTTATTGTGACTCCTCGCCTGCATAGAGTACAGATCATCTATAGTATTTAATATTTGCTGGAAATTAATTGTTTTCCCTGGGGTCCAGGCCTTACCTAACACCACTGTTTAATAACTCCTGGACTTTAGATATTGACCACAGAGCAAACATTAGTTAATTATAACTAACATCGCCCTTGTCATGACCTTGGCAAGTTATAAGAGGATCATTCAGCAGCACAGAAACGAGTAGATAATAATTTCATTCACGAATAAGTGTAACAGTAGAACTGTTAATATAAAAGACCATAGATCTAACATTAAAAGTTGGCATTCACTAGAAGGGAGGATACAACCTTTGTAACAATATGGAGCGAGTTGGTAGTTGACCTGGAAGGGTCCCCCCCCCCCAGGGATTAGAGCTCGTGTGGGAATCAGTAGCAGCAACCCTGTGTCGAGTCATCAAACTAGAATAAGTCAAGTATTATAGTAACTAGAGGGAGCCGGCGGCTGAGCGGACAGAACACTGGACGCGTGATCCTGTAGTCCCGGGTCGATCCCGGGCGCCGGCGAGAAACAATGGGAAGAGTTTCTTTCACCCTGAGGCCCCTGTTACCTAGCAGTAAATAGGTACCTGGAAGTTACTTAGCTGTCACGGGCTGCTTGCTGGGGGTGGAGGCCTGGTCGAGGACCGGGCCGTGCGGACACTATGCCCCGAAATAATCTCAAGATAACTGTAATTAATAACCTCTTTTGTGAAGTACTTAGAATAGATTTGTAGCGAGTAATCCTTATACTCGCTCCATTATCTCATTATCTTAATGCATTACTAATCACACAAGCTACAATCCTTTCCCCAATTACAGGTAATTAATACTCTTCTCACCTTGTTGGAGGGAGCTGAGGTGTAATCACCATATAACCCAGCGATGTGAAAACAGCAAACCAGTACAATCTCCAGTCAAGAATGTAGTACTCGGCGTGGGCAGTTCTAGTCGACCCAAGACGCTACAGCTTCGACACAGAGCAGACAACAGACTACGACTGCATCCAGCTACAACGCTCTCGCTCCCCGAGTTCAAACACTCGCAATTCTCAATCGAGCCGCCACGCTCTCCCACATAGAGCTCCACGACTCCGGCCTCACTCAGCTCTCTGCTCTGCTCCAGGCTTCGTCTCAACGTCTACGACACTGCTGTATCCAGAACTACTAAATAAATATGAAACTCACTAAACACTGTGTATCTAATCAACCCAACAACGTAACATAATCGTACGTTACAGATTAACGTCAATCTATATAAATAAAAATGGAAATGTTCATTTGTTCATAATCGCTAATCTCCGAAAGTTCTTCACAGATTGCTTTGAAATTTTCACAAAACGTTCCATTCGCATCCACGCGGGTTTTTATATACATACTATATAGATGTCATGTTTGTGATGGGGAAAAAAACATGATTTTTTAAAAAACTGTTTTTCGTGTTTTTTCATGCGAGAAATCTTTGAAACCTCTTTATCGATTGCTTTGAAATTTTGACACGTGGCATTCAAATAGGCATGTGTTTTTATATACCTACTATATACATGCCTTGCCTACAAGAAAAAACATGCCTTTTAAAAAAACGGCGCCATCTGTTGGACGTAAGAGCAACTCGCGCTAAAACCTCGGAAAGTTCTTTACCAATTGCTTTGAAATTTTGACACACGTTCCATTCGAATACGCGCATGTTTTTATATACCTACTACATAGATGCCACATCTATGACGGGTAAAAACATGCTTTAAAAAATAAAACAGCGCCATCTGTTGCATGTAATAACAATACACACACACACTATACTAAATGTTAAGATCCCATTTCAATGTTTCCAATTGCATCAATAAATTGAATTTTCATAGATTACTATTTATTTTAATTTTGATTTAATTATTTTGTGACATTGCGTTGCAATCGAGCTGCATTGTTTACCATAACGTTCATTTCACAAGTATAGATGCCACACCTGTGACAGGTAGAAACATTCTTTTTTTTTTAAGAAACAGCACCATCTGTTGCACATAAGAGCAATTCACGCTATCCTAAATATGTTACGATTCCATTTCAGTGTTTCCGATTGCATTGACAAATTTAATTTTCATAATTTTTATTTATTTTCATTTTGATTTAATTATTTTATGTGACATTGCATTGGAATTGAGCTGTGTTTTTACCGTATCGTTCATTTCGTGAGTACTGTATATTTAATATTTTATTTTTTTATACTTTTCATTTCATTTTTTTAATTTTTCTATTATTTTCAGTGATGGGAACATCAGATCATTTGGGAAGGCATCAGACGAGGGAGTGGGGAATGGTGGGGAGGACGAGGGGACGGGAGTGGGGGATGGTGAGGAGGACGAGACATGGGAGGGGGTAAGTGTGGGGAGGACTCGGGAAAGGGTGGGGGAATAGTAGCGAGGACGAGGGAAGGGGAGATGGGAGATGGTGGAGACGATGGGTGTGGGAATGGTTTTACGACGAGGGACGAGGAGTGGGGGGTATGGTGGAGAGGACAAAGGAACGGGGTAGGGGGGGAATGATGAGGAAGGACAAGAGGACGGGGAAGGGAGGAATGGTGGGACTGGGAGACGGGGAAGGTTTTGTGGCTCAGCACGAACATGCGTTGCAGATCCACAGCAACGCGGGACAGGAAGGGAGGATGGTGCAGAGGACTGGTAGACGAAAGGTTGCTGTGGCCGGTACAACTAGTTGAGAATAAAGAATAAGCCTCACATGTTGTCAAAGAAGCCTTTGACTTCAGTACAATATGGTATCTAGTTAGAAAATATGTACCTACCAGCTTGCTTGTTGATTCAGTAATCAGTGAAATTCAAGGGCTATTGAATATTGTATTAGCCTGGCTCAGGTAGTAATTATCAAAAAGAAGGCACCAAACCGGGAAGGTTATGTAGCACCATCAAATGTGCGGGATAATCAGAGGGCGCTAAATATCACCAAGGACGCCAATACGAGAACAGAAACGCATAAGGCGAACGATATCAAAGTATCCGAGTCCCCAAGAAACATATTGAGAGACCCAGTGACCGCGGATGACGATCGGAAAACAAGACACACCTCGTCCCGGAAGTCAGGACATTCAACAAGGATATGCGCGACGTAAGAGGACAATGCAATTAGGACAATAAGGACGTGCGGCGCTCCATCAAGTGACCCCGAGTTAAGCAAGTATGGGCCAATACGCAACCTCGCCAGAGCAGTTTCCCATCGCCGTTATGGTGGTAGGAGGACGGCCACGAGGACACACAACCTTTAAGAGAACTTAGTTTGTTACCAGTAACAGACGACCAACAAGCCTGCCAACGGGTAGGATGGAGAATGGATAACCGGGTAAAAGTCGGAAATATGAATACCTTTACGAGAGATTTGACAAGATTCTTCACTGATGGTCTAAGTCTGCGGACGGTGTTGGCTACTCTGTTGTTTTTCCTGATCACACTTATATGTGTCGCTTACCTCCGGAGACTA
>WNGS01140195.1:0-10458 GCA_020271785.1 Procambarus virginalis
TTTACAAAGGTGAAATGTAATTCTGATCAGCTTCCATATATACTTTATACCCAAATACACATACACACACATATACATATATACACACATGCATTCACAGACATATCTCATTACTCTGACAGGGTGAGATAGCTGATAAAGAAACTAGTGTGCAATTAAGCACTTAATCACTGAAGGTGATTAAGGTGCTTTTACAAGCTCAGGTTATATAGTATAGTTACATCACATACATTGTATAATTAATCTATTACATGGTCAATCTTGGGTACAAGTCCATATATCATCAAGTGTTCCAGTACTCATATAGTAATTACAAAGTTCAGCATACCTTAGCCCAGGGGGGCGAAAGTCAGCCAGTATGGGACATTCTACAATATAATGTTCAAGAGAGTGCATGTTTCTCTTTCACAAAGTTGACACATGTGTACTCGACATTTGGGTTTGAGAAAGCTGCCAGATACGTCTATATCCCAGGCGTATTCTGGCCACTATAACATCACATTGCCGGTTCTTGTTCTATTAGTCCCATATGTGAATGTTCTCACGATATCTATCATAATATTTAATGCTACAGCTTTCAGGTCTTTGTGAATTTGTTAGGTCGGTGAGATCTTCATTAGATATTGTTTAAGTATTCTCTTTGTCACTGCTAATGAAATACCCATATCAATTTCTACCACTGGTTTTCTACAGGCTGTCTTTGCAAGCATATCAACAGTGTCATGCCTTGAGATGCCACATGTGATGGTATCCATAGGAATTTAATTTCAAATCTGTTTTCTTTAGCAGCTAAAACATTCATTCGAATATCACTGACTATTTTCTGGGTGTCACTAATATGTGCGTTCAATGCCAGGAGTGCACTCTGCGAGTCACAGTATATAAGTCCACTGCCTTTGTCTTTTAAAAATTCAGTGCAAGGTATATGCTGCAAGTTCGGTTTGAGTTGTACTTGCCCAGTCATTGACGCGCTTCATTGCTGTATGTACGAGAGTAGATTGTTCAAATATATACATGCACATCCGGTACATCGTCCACCTTCTTCTACAGAGCCGTCGGTATAGCACTGATACACATCGTTACCCAAACTCTGAGTACTTTCAGTGATGCTTTCAGTGTAACTGTTTTAATAATGTAGAGTGCACACTATCTTCTTGGGCGCATTTACAAAATCAACTGATAAATCCCAGTTATCCCATGGAGTAATTGGTTGATTAATCATTAGTTGAGTTGGGTACATATTAATATTTTGATGGAGTTGGCTACCTTATAGAACCAATATACATAATCAGATTTCGTTCTTCTTCTATAGACCTCAGGTGAGTGCAGCATATTAGAAAGTTTAGCTTGAAACTTCATGTGTTGCCTAGATCTACTCAATGCCTTCACGCCGAAAACTGTGCTAATAGACAAAATTCTCTCACTTATGGTAGGTAATTTAACTCTGCTCTCATATTAACTATTCTCGTGGACTTTGGAGCCCCAAGGATGAGACGCATAGCTTCGTTTTGCAAGGTTTCAAGAGATTTCAGCTCTTTGTCAGTATACAGTGTGAGATGTAGAGCATTGTAGTCAATCACAGAGCGTATAAATGATACATAAAACATTCTAGCAAGTCTCTCACGTTAATTCCATGATTGACACCAACAAGGACCCGCAAGGGCTTTAATCTCCCCACAGTCTCCTCTTGAGAGAAGAAAGGTACCCAGGGTCGTTAATAGGGACACCAAGGTATCTGTAAGACTCGCAGTTCTCAAGTGCTCGCCCATCTATATGATAATTGGGTGGTGGAATACCACATGGAATGAGGGCACGAGTTTTCTGTACAGAGATAAGGAGGCCACATTCCTCAGCTCTAGTAGCAAAAGCATCGAGCAGAACTTGCATTCTAGGCTCGGAGGCAGCCTGTAAACATATATCATCAGCATAACAAATGACAGTCTTCATTATTAGTTGGAAGATCTTTAATAAGTTTATGCATCAGAACGTTGAACAACAAGGGGCTGAGGACCCCTCCTTGTGGAGTTCCCAGTTCAAAGTGTTTGCTCTCTGTGCTTTTAACACCATTAAACAAAACATATGCTGTTCGATTAGACAAATAGCCCTTTATCCATTTCAGTAATTTTCCTTGTATTCCCAGCTCGGCAAGCTGTTCCAGTATGATTTCTCTGTTTGCTGTATCAAAAGCTGCTGCTAGGTCGATGAAGACTGTTTGAGGGGAAGCTTCAATATGTGCGAAGTATTCAGCAAAACAGTGTTGTGTACTGAGCCCAGGCATAAATCCAAACAGTTGAGGTGACAGGTGCCCTGTATACGATACATGAGTCTGTTAAGAACAATACGTTCAAGCACTTTACAGACACACGATGTTAGAGATATGGGTCTATAATTATCTGAGTGTGGTTTGGGGATGGGAACAATGACACTCTTTGTCCAAGCATCAGGTAATACTCCTTCACGTAAACTCATTCTGTACAGCACTAACAGTGGATTACCTGGTACTTGTGAGACTAATCTCAGTAGACTGTAAGTAATACCGTCCTCTCCAGGAGCAGTTGATTTTCCCATCTTTAGTGCATGATTTAATTCCCATTCAGTTACATCATTAAGGTCCGACACGTCGATAGCTGTACAGGCAAGATTGATGGTTCGTTGTCTGTTGGGGCGTGTGTCATTAAGTTTATGCTGTATGTTAATTGGAAGTGAGTCGTAGCTTGATGTTAGTGCCCACTGATCAAGGAGAATGTTTGCTTGTTCTAGTGGGCTGTGGTGCAGTGGTTGGTTGGGTTGCTTCTAGAGATTTTTCGTATCTTTTCCCAAACTTCAACAAGTGTTGTTTGCTCATTTATACTTTGTAGGAACTCTTCCCAATGTTTATTACGTATAACGTTGCTCATGTCTCTCATCTCTCTATTTGCAACAAGAAATGCATGTAAGTCACCTTGTGCTTTGGTTCGTTTGTACGTATCTCCAAGTTGCTTTACTCGTTCATGTTCTTTAACAAATACGGGGTCGAGAACCCACTTGGGTGGTGGCAGGTGTTGCCCACTTCTCCTAGGCTTACGACTTGTTCCCCAAACACACCCATGTGTCGTAGTAGGTAGTAATTGTATCAACGAGATCTCTGGAGAAGGCTTCTACAGTCGTTATTGTGTAATCTTGATACCATTTTGATATACAATTAATAAAGTGGTCATGCAAGCCATATGGAATATTCATTTTCCGTCTCTGATGTCTATTAGGTACATCACACTGTACCTCATAGGAAGCAGAAACTGCATAGTGATCACTAACTAAGTGATTTACCAACGAACATTCCATCCTATCTTGCACAAGGTTTCTACCCATTACATAATCAAGTCTGCCTCCCAATAAATGAGTTTGGGTATCCGTAGTATACACGGTTAATCTGTTGTCATAAACATATTTGATAAATTTGCATCCATTATCGTTGTTAGTAATGTCTCCCAGCGTAATATGTCTAGCATTAAAATCTCCCATGTATATTGTCCCATGATTGTCTAGATCTGGGAGCAATGTTACATTGAGCTTCTGGCTTCTGGCATATACGTTGAGGAATGAAAAGTGGCCTGCTGTAGTTTGTACATGAAAGTGATGGAACTGTGTGTGTACATTGTGTGACGTGCTCACAAGAATGTGCGGTAAATCACTTCTGATGTATGTTAATAGGCCTGTGGCGTTACTGTTATTATAGGATGCATACCCTCTGATCTTTGGTGGGGTTTTGTTTATCATGTTGGACGTGTAGGGTCCTGTAAAGCAATTATATCTATGTTGTTACTGGTAACATGTGCAATTAGATCATTCAGTCTTTTGTTGATGCTACGAATGTTCCAACTTAGAAACTTAATGGTTTGTGTCAACAGCAGCCATCGTCTTGGTGTTGTTCCTCCCTGGGACTGGTGGTCCCACTGTTGTCCTTGTCCCACTGCCACAATGTGTCCATAAGTGACTCTACGACGTAAAGAGCCGCACCAACCTGGCGTTTGGTGTCGTCAGGAACATCTGGTGACGTCATCAGTTTCTTGATCACTGAGCAACTCGGGATGGTCCGCGAGTGAATGTTCTCTGTAAGTCGTATGGCATAATTACTGTCACTCAGAATATTATCATTTTCATTCTCGTACTTGGCTTGAGCGCGTTCGTTAAGGTCATGAATCATTTTAAAATATGCTGTGCAGGTCGACTTCCTCGTCCAGTTAATGTTTCTGTGTCACTAACACTGCTGTCATCCTTGAGTTGACTGACGGCGTCGCTGCCACCGCCTCCGTTGTCGCTCTCATCTCTGCTGCTGCCGCTGCCGCCGCCGCCGCCGCCGCCGCTGCTGCTGCCGCTGCTGCCGCGCGCTGCTGCTCGCTGCCGCTGCCGCTGCTGCTGCCGCTGCTGCTGCTGCCGCTGCCGCCGCGCTGCTGCTGCTGCTGCCGCTGCTGCTGCGCCGCCGCTGCTGCTGCCTGCCGCCGCCGCCGCCGTCACCACCACCACAGGAACCTTTACCAGCGCGGGCCACGGCTGTGACACAGCAGTGTGGAGGCTGCTGTATCTCTTGTGGAGGAGCTTGACATAGCCTCTGTATAGTTTCAGTCAGTTCTGCTACCTGTGCTTGCAAGGTTGCCAACTGTCCTTTAACTGTTGCCTCAGGCTGTTGTGTGTTGTCAGGGGCGTTGCTGGTACTGTCACCACTATGGGGTGGGTCAACAGTACTAGAGCCAGCATCAGTAGGCACTTGTTGAGTCTCGGGCACTTGCCTCCTTGTGCCAAGGGAGGCTGGCCGGTTGGTACAGTCTGAGTGCCAGATGGTGACTCCTTCCGTACCACATCTGAAACACTTCAGCGATGGTTTAGACGGAGCCACAGTTTCAGGTTGTAGCCCTGCTTCTGTTGCAGTCTTCTGTTGCTCCTGTTCCTGCTTTCTTTGGTCTCTGGTCTTCTTATACTGACAGTCCTTCAGTGGATGAGGACCGGAACAGAGAGCACACTTGGGTGTGGGGCACTGGCAGTGCTTAGCTATGTGGCCACTGCCACAGCACTCGTAACACTCCACAGGGTTCGGCTCCCACACCCTGAACGTGCTGGGGCGCGCATACAACCCACCAAACGAATACTGGTCAGGTGGCGGATCAGGCTTTTTCCAGACTATGACTATTTGATCAGTAGGCTTACCATTCTTGGTCAATCTTCGTGCTTTGTGTACCCCGTCTAATTCATAGGCCCACTCTAGTGGATACCCGTGACTGTACCTGTAGACTAGGTATTCATCCATCTTCTTGTTCCGTGTTGGATTATCTAGAGGGGAGAGCTTTACATCACCTATTTTCCCTTGTAGAAGAGCCTCCACAACCTGCTGCTTCTCTCTTAAAACATACACATATGGGGAGTTGACATGTGGACGTACCACGCCTGCAGTGCCAGGCGGGTACACCTTGCTCAGTTTCTTACTCCACACAATCCTGTCAGCCACACTCGTGCCTTTAGGGAAGGTCAGACGTGTATACTGGCTCCTTGGTGCTATGGGACGCCTTCCACCCTGTTGTTCACCAGGCTTCTGTTTCCCTTGTTTCCTTCTCTGGCTCTTATTTACCACCTCCACAAACCCATCATCACTGGGTGGTGGGGTGACAGTGTCACTGGTCACGGTAGGGGAGAGCCCTGAGGGTCCAGCAGCTACCTCCTCCATACCTGCTTCTTCAGGCGGCGGTAATTGTTGCTCTAACCTCTTCCGATACCTGGTGTACATTGATAGTCATATGATGATGATTAACACGACAAATGGCAGAGCAGGCAGCATGCCTTACCAATCATCAGCGCCAACAGTCATAAACCTGCTCTGAGGGGTAGAGCACTCTCAGTGGGTTTGAGAGTGCTCAGACGACTTGGATAAACACTTGGATATTCCACTTGGTTGGTTGGGACTCGCAGAGGGTAGCCCTCAGTGACTTATTCTCCTATGTGGACAGAATGTCCCCTAAGACAGCCTAGCCCTGCTACAAGGGTAAACAGATGCCCAAGTCAAGTGGCCCCCCAGATTTTACAGGTAACCGCATGGGCCACTGGACCGTTCCACTTGACCTGTTGAAATGGCGAAGTGAGAAGAATAAGAGAAAGTGGGGAAGATAAGTCTTATAACTAGGAATGTACAGTTGCTGTGTACAAAGCTGGCATCATTGAAGTGTTGGCGGCTGTCAACCTCCCGCCAGGGAAGGAATAGGGCTGACCGTTCGGTCAGTGTTCTAACCGCAAGGGTCGGAGGCCCGTGGGGGTCAGGTTACGGTCCCACCACTCTCCTTGCCTGAAGCAGTGTTGCCTGAAGCTGTTGATGCCCTGTGGTTCTTGTTAGAGAGTCTTACAGTGAGTCCCAGGTACACTGTACAGGTGATGCTGTGTTATTAACACCAGCAATGCGTCAAACACTAATGTTTGGTAGGCTTCCCCCTAAGGGAGCGGTGGGGGCAGGCTGGCCTGCCTCCAAGCCTCAGGCGCCACTCACTAGTTCACTCTAGGGTTCCTCTGATACTAGTGACTTATGCAATAGTGTCGGAACACTCAGCAGCACAGTAGTATTGTGACGATACCGCCCCGGCGATCACAGCACAAGGCTGGGGACGAGGGACTTGACCCTAGAGGGGAGAGGAGGCGCGCACGTCCTCTCACCCCAAGGCCTGGCCAGCGAGTGAGGCTTATGTGTAGTGGAAGCGTGTTGAACAGTCTCGGGCCTCTGATGTTGATAGAGTTCTCTCTCAGAGTACCAGTTGCACCTCTGCTTTTCAACGGGGGTATTCTGCACATCCTGCCATGTCTTCTGGTCTCATGTGATGTTATTTCTGTGTGCAGGTTTGGGACCAGCCCCTCTAATATTTTCCACGTGTAAATTATTATGTATCTCTCCCGCCTGCGCTCAAGGGAATACAGATTTAGGCTCTTTAGTCGGTCCCAATAGTTTAGATGTTTTACCGAGTGGATTCTAGCAGTAAAGGATCTCTGCACGCTCTCCAGGTCAGCAATTTCACCAGCAGTGAAAGGGGCTGTCATTGTGCAGCAGTACTCCACTCTAGAGAGCACAAGCGTTTTGAAAAGTGTCATCATCGGTATAGCATCTCTAGTGTGAAAAGTTCTTGTTATCCAACCTGTCATTTTTCTTGCAGTTGTGACGGCTACTTTATTGTGTTCTTTAAAGGTAAGGTCTTCCGACATGAGTACACCCAGATCCTTTACATTGCCTTTTCGTTCTATGTTATGATTTGCCTGAGTTTTGTACGTGGTTTCCGTTTTTATATTTTCATTTTTTCCATAGCGCATGAGCTGGAACTTGTCTTCGTTAAACACCATATTATTTTCTGTAGCCCATAGAAAGACCTGATCTACATCTGACTGGAGGTTTGCCGTGTCCTCTATGTTGCCTACTCTCATGAAGATCCTAGTGTCATCTGCAAAGGATGATACAGTGCTATAGGTTGTGTTCTTGTCTATGTCCGATATGAGGATGAGAAAAAGTACTGGAGCAAGCACAGTACCCTGGGGGACTGAGCTCTTAACGGTTGACGGGTTGGATTTTATTTTGTTGACTATTACACATTGGGTTCTGTTGGTCAGGAAATTGTAGATCCATCTGCCTACTTTTCCGGTAATTCCTTTTGAGCGCATTTTATGGGCAATAACACCATGGTCACATTTATCAAAAGCTTTTGCGAAATCTGTGTAAATTACATCAGCGTTTTGTTTGTCTTCCATAGCATCTAATGCCATATCATAGTGGTCCAGCAACTGCGACAGGCAAGAGCGCCCTGTTCTGAAACCATGTTGTCCGGGGTTATGGAGATGCTGTGATTCCATGTATTTTGTGATCTTACTTCTTAGCACTCTCTCAAAAATTTTTATGATGTGCGATGTTAGTGCTATCGGTCTGTAATTTTTTGCCTCTGCCTTATTTCCTCCTTTATGAAGTGGTGCTATCTCTGCTGTTTTTAGTATATCAGGAATAACGCCAGTATCTAGGCTTTGTCTCCACAGAATGTGAAGGGCCTGCGATAGTGGTTTTTTACAGTTCTTGATGAATATGGAGTTCCAAGAATCCGGGCCTGGTGCGGAGTGCATAGGCATACTGTTTATGGCTTCTTCAAAATCCAGTGGGGATAGGGTGACGTCTGATATATGATTTGATGTTGGTATCATATCCATGAAAAATTCATTTGGGTTATCGATCTTTAGTGCGTTTAATGGCTCGCTGAAGACAGAGTCGTATTGCTTCCTCAGTAGCTCGCTCATTTCTTTGTTGTCATCGGTGAAAGTTCCATCTTCCTTTCGCAGGGGCCCGATACTAGATGTGGTTTTTGATCTTGATTTTGCATAGGAGAAAAAATATTTCGGGTTTCTCTCTATTTCACTGATGGCCTTTTGCTCTCTTTCCCTCTCCTGCGTTTTGTATGATTCTTGTAGCTTGAGTTCAATTTTTCCTATTTCGCTACCTAACCTTCTTCGCCGTTCCTGAGATAGGGTGCGACTCTCAAGTTGTACCGCGATTCGTTTTCTTCGCCTATATAGGGAACGACGTTCTCGTTCCAATCTGCATCTCTTCCTCTTTTTTCTTAGGGGGATGCGGTTTGTACATATTTCTAGTGCTACTGAGCTTATTTTTTCCAGGCACTGGTTCAGGTTCGCATTTCCTAGCTGTTCTTCCCAGTTTATTTCTGTGAAGTCCTGGTTTATTTGCTCCCAGTTTATCTGTTTATTATTGAAGTTGAATTTGCTGAAATCTCCTCCACCGGGAATCTGGACTGGTTTTGAAGGTCTATTCCCCATGGTTGTCATAACTTCAATTAAGTTGTGATCTGAGTAACAGGTATTTGTAATATTATGTTCCTGATCAATTCATCATTATTAGTGAAAATGAGGTCCAGCGTGTTCTCCTTCCTGGTTGGTTCTACTATTTGCTGGTTTAAGGCAAACCTGTCGCACATCCGTAGCAGGTCATTTGCATGTGCCTGTTCATTAAGGCTACTTCCTGGTATTCTTTCTGATATTACTGTATTAGCCAGGTGCTTCCATTTCAGGTGCCGTAGGTTGAAGTCCCCAAGCAGGATGATGTTCGGAGCTGGATTTGTGAGGTTTTCCAAGCAGTGTTCTACTTTCATTAGTTGGTCTTTAAACTGCTGAGGGTTTGCCTCAGATGTAAAAATGCCTTGCATAGAGACCGTTGCAAGCCTCTTGTTGAAACACTTAGGGTGCATATATGTGTATGTGTGTGTAGCAGTGACAATCGCGTAACGAGCTTTCAAGAGATTGTCGCTTGCATAGCTAAACAATATGTAGGGTTCAGTTTCCAAACCAATTATGCGGCTCTCGAACCTTTTTCCCCCGCTACATGCGGGAGATCCCTTTTATTTTCAGCTAAAATATTATATTCAGGGGTTCGCCGTGTCATAGCACAACCAAAGCCCAATATACCCCTAAACTTTCCCTATCCCATCTAAATTTAAAGTGCATTTCCAATACCCAATATACAGCCAACGCATATTATACAACATCCCCCAAGACCATTTCATAGTGTTAGTGCTGTGGCCATCTACCTAATTTCATCCCAATTAATGACAATTCCCTATTAAATATAGGGAAAAATATGCCAAATCATATCACGGCCAAAGCCCATTTCACCCAAGTTTCACCTATCCCATACAAATTTAATGTGCATTTCCAATATCCAATATCCAGTTGCCCCATGTCACGCCCTATTCCCAAGACTATTTCATAGTAATAGCGCATTGTCCTTCCAGCTATTTCCAAATATCCAGATGTGCTTATATATCATCGCCCCTGGGAAACCAGTCCTATCCTAATGCAGGCAAGGCCAAATTTAGCCAAATATATCCCAATTTACGACAATTTTCACCTAATTTATGACCATTTATCACAATTTAATTCAATTTCACCTAATTTTGCCCCAATTTATCCTAATTTAATCCAATTTCCACTAAATTTACCCGAGTTTGTCCGTTTCATAGCGCAACCAAAGCCTAATTTGACCAAGTTTCACCTATCCCATATCAATTTAATGTGCATTTTCAATATCTAATATTCACGTGCCCTATGTCACGCACTATTCCCAAGACCATTTCATAATAATAGCGCAGTGTCCATCCAGCTATTTCCAAATATCCACATGTGTTTATATATCTTCAATCCTACGAACCAGACCTAACCTAACACATAGCTAAGGCCAAATTTATCCCAATCAATCCAATTTCCACCTAATTTGATCCAATTTATTCTAATTTAATCCAATCCCCCCCAAATTTACCCGAGTTTACCATTTCATAGCACAACAAAGCCCAATTTGACCAAGTTTCACCTATCCCAATTAAATTTAATGCACATCTTCAATATCCGGCCGGCCCCAATGGATAGCCTATTCCCAAAGCCATTTCATAGTAATAGTGCAGTGTTCAT
>WNGS01140196.1:0-16231 GCA_020271785.1 Procambarus virginalis
CGAGAGTAATAAGTAATTGCAAGCTCCAAGAATATCATGGGCTATACATTGCATACAATCGGAATATTTCAGTTTATGCGACACTGTCACAGTTTAATGTGAAGTGTTCAGTTAATGCATCACTTCAACTTAACCATCTTGTATATAGGTTGCCCGCTAGTGGGGGGGCCCCGGTTTTTGCAACGACTTGTCTTCCCAACAAACAGCATTGTCAGTTTTTCCTCTGACTACTGCTTACTACTAGACAAGTAGTACGGTGATGTTGGATCTCTCATCACCCTCTCTACTACACAGAAGGTAGTAGTGAGCTGCTCAATTCTTTAACATATGGTGGGAGTTCAGCATCATAACGGAATACATCTGATTACATTTCTAATACGAGAAATGGATTATTCCGGCAATATCTGCAAAAATCTTTTGCAGAATCATAGATAAAATCGATAAAATAAAAAGACAGTTTTCATATATACAGTTAACCATAAGGACACTCACAATAATGAGTCTACAGAAAAAAAGTAATACATGAATTTCCTCCCCCCCCCCCCACCTACTTTTTTTTGCACATCCAAGTTCTACAATAAACGTACTTATGTAGAAATAGAACTCATCATGATCATCTTAACCAGTGTACAACCTGATCTCCATCCTTGCTGTATCTTAATTGCTTGATCAAGACTCATTATATTAATATTAATATCTTTATTGACAAAAATTTAATTACCAATTTTGCCTAATCGGAGAATTTCAATTAAGTTTTTATTAAAGTGAGGATAATGTTGGGATTCACTGTCACACAGGACAGAGGTCGTACACAAGACAATAGGTCTAAACTGTAGGATGAAGTATATATATATATATCATGGTTACAATCAATGTTTTAAATGTATGAATATGTAAAATCAAGTTTCTATTGTGCACTGCCACACAAGAGCATGGATTGGTTCATAAGAGATGCAGCTTAAAATATATTATATATATATATATTATATATATATATATATATATATAATATATATATAGATATATATATATATATATATAATATATATATAATATATATATATATATCTATAGATATATATATATAATTATATATATATATATATATATATATATATGTTGTGACAAGCCTGAATGGTCCCCAGGACTATATGCGAACTGAAAACTCACACCCAGAAGTGACTCGAACCCATACTCCCAGGAGCAACGCAACTGGTATGTACAAGACGCTTAAACCACTTGACCATCACGAACGGACATAATGAGGTGATAGCGAAGCTATTTGAACCACCTCCACCGCCGGCACTCGGATGTTATCTTGGCATAGCATTTTACCAAATCACCTCATTCTTTGGGCACCCGTTGAGGAACACAAATGCGAAACAAGCCTGAATTGGTCCCCAGGACTATATGCGAATGAAAACTCACACCCCAGAAGTGACTCGAACCCCATACTCCCCAGGAGCAACGCAACTGGTATGTACAATGACGCCTTAAACCACTTGAACCATCACGACCGGACATAATTAGGTGATAGCCGAAGCTATTTGAACCACCTCACCGCCGCACTCGGATGGTTATCTTGGGCATAGCATTTTACCAATCACCTCATTCTTGGGGCACACGTGAGGAACACAAATGCGAACAAGCCTGAATGGTCCCCAGGACTATATGCGAATGAAACTCACACTCCCAGAAGTGACTCGAACCCATACCTCCCAGGAGCAACGCAACTGGTATGTACAAGACGCCTTAAACCACTTGACCTCACGACCGGACATAATGAGGTGATAGCCGAAGCTATTTGAAACCACCTCACCGCCAGCACTCGGATGTTTATCTTGGGCATAGCAATTTTACCAAATCACCCTCATTCTTTGGGGCACACGTGAGGAACACAAATGCGAACAAGCCTGAATGGTCCCCAGGACTATATGCGAATGAAAACTCACACCCCAGAAGTGACTCGAACCCATACTCCCAGGAGCAACGCAACTGGTATGTACAAGACGCCTTAAACCACTTGACCATCATAAAATGCTATGCCCAAGATAACCATCCGAGTGCGGCGGTGAGGGTGGTTCAAATAGCTTCGGCTATCACCTCATTATGTCCGGTCGTGATGGTCAAGTGGTTTAAGGCGTCTTGTACATACCAGTTGCGTGGCTCCTGGAAGTATGGGTTCGAGTCACTTCTGGGGTGTGAGTTTTTCATTCGCATATAGTCCTGGGGCCATTCAGGCTTGTTCGCATTTGTGTTCCTCACGTGTGCCCCAAAGAATGAGGTGATTGGTAAAATGCTATGCCATAGATAACCATCCGAGTGCGGCGGTGAGGTGGTTCAAATAGCTTCGGCTATCACCCTCATTATGTCCGGTCGTGATGGTCAAGTGGTTTAAGGCTCTTGTACATACCCAGTTGCGTTGCTCCTGGGGAGTATGGGTTCGATCACTTCTGGGGTTTGAGTTTCATTAGCATATAGTCCTGGGACCATTCAGGCTTGTTCGCATGTGTGTCTCCTCATTTCCGCTGGTGCCCCAAAGAATGAGGGGATCTGGTAAAATGCTATGCCATCAAGATACAGCCGAGTGCCCGAGCGGTGAGGTGGTTCAATATAGCTTCGGCTATCACCTCATTTTGTCCGTGGTTCGTGTATGGTCAAGTGGTTTAAGGTCGTCTTGTACATACCACGTTGCGTTGCTCCTGGGAGTATGGGTTCGACGTCACTTCTGGGTGTGAGTTTTCATTCGCATATAGTCCTGGGGACCATTCAGGCTTGTTCGCATTTGTGTTCCTCACGTGTGCCCCAAAGAATGAGGTGATTTGGGATAATAATGCTATGCCCAAGATAACCACCGAGTGCCGGCGGTGAGGGTGGTTCAAATAGCTTGCGGCTATCAACTCATTATGTCCAGTCGTGATGGTCAAGTGGTTTAAGGGTGTCTTGTACATACCAGTTGCGTTGCTCCTGGGAGTATGGGGGTTCGAGTCACTTCTGGGGTGTGAGTTTTCAATTCTAATCATATATATATATATATATAATAATATATATTATAATATATATATATATATATATATATATAATATATATATATATATATATATATATATATATCTTAAAACTCCACACCCCAGAAGTGACTCGAACCCATACTCCCAGGAGCAACGCAACTGGTATGTACAGGGACGCCTTTAAACCACTTGACCATCCGAACCAGACATAAGGAAGTGATAGCCGAGGCTATATGAACCAACTTCCCCGCCGGCACACCGGATGGTAATCTGGGCATAGGCATTTTATCAAATCACCTCATTTTTGGGGGGCAAGCACGTTAGGAACACAAATGCAAACAAGCCTGAATGGTCCCACAGGACGTAGATACAACTGAAAACTCACACCCCAGAAGTGGACTCGAACCCATACTCCCAGGTAGCAACGCACTGGTATGTACATGGGACGCTTTAAAACCACTTGACCATCACGACCGGACATAAGGAAGTGATAGCCGAGGCTATATGAACCACTTCCCCGCCGGCACACGGATGGTAATCTTGGGCATAGCATTTATCAAATCACCTCATTTTTTGGGGCAACACGGAGGAAACACAAATGCAAACCAAGCGCTGAATGGTCCCCAGGGCTAGATACAACTGAAAACTCACACCCCAGAAGTGACTCGAACCCATACATCCCAGGAGCAACGCAATAAGTATGTACAGGGACGCCTTAAACCACTTGACCATCACGACCGGACATAAGGAAAGTGATAGCGAGGCTATATGAACCACTTCACCCGCGGCACACGGATGGTAATCTTGGGCATAGCATTTTATCAAATCACCTCATTTTTTTGGGGCAACACGTGAGGAACACAAATGCAAACAAGCCTGAATGGTTCCCCAGGACTAGATACAACTGAAAACTCACACCCTGAAAACAACTGATACAACTGAAAACTCACTTGTGTTCCTCACGTGTTGCCCCAAAAATGAGGTGATTTGATTAAATGCTATGCCCAAGATTACCAGCCGTGTGCCGGCGTGGGGAAGTGGTTCATATAGCCTCGGCTATCACTTCCTTATGTCCGGTCGTGATTGGTCAAGCTGGTTTTCAGGCGTCCTGTACATACCAGTTGCGTTGCTCCTGGGAGTATGGGTTCGAGTCACTTCCTTGGGGTGTGAGTTTTCAGTTTATCTAGTCCTGGGGACCAGGACTAGATTTCTTAGATAACCTTAAGTGGATAAAGCTATTACAAGCATTTGTTAGTAACCTAAATAATAAACGTGAATTGAGCTCATAAGGTTTAGAGATTGAAGACTTAATGGGCTCTAAAGCGCTTCCAAACTTACTTCATCAATAAAATCAGTAATGTGTACATAATCATTTTCCTTAATCATTTTCAATTTTCAAAATGTTCCAGTTTTTTTTAGATGATTCGTTCCTTGAGGAATCTGTAATTATGACCGGTAAATATATTCAATTACAACTTCTCCATTTGAATGACCTGATCACAGAAATATGATTCTAATTTACAAAATTCATTTGCAGCCACTTGTAGGCCCTCATCGGCCTTATGCTGGAATATTAGTGAGGTTCATCACATCTGTATAATATGACACTGCTGCTTAAAAGTAACATACAGAATGTCCAATTAGTATAAATTTGTCAATAAAACGTTTTCACTAAGAAAACAATATAGAAATTCTGAGCCGCTTGTGCTAATAGGGTTGAGTTCCCGCTATTGCTGGTAAGGGGCTAGGGGTCTAGTGTGCTAGTGGTTGGGGATTAAGGCTATCTACCTATGGAGGATTATTAACCCTTAACTGCACACCATAACCAGGGTGTTTCATTGATAGTGTACACCACAACCAGGGTTGTTTTAGGCCTATCACAACTAGTGCAAACTCCCAAGCATACATGGGGATCACATTAGCTTCCTCAGGCCTCCAGTAACCATCCCTCCTTAACAACAACAAATTATCCTGCGTCCCTTGTTTCCCCATCTAGGGTCTTAGTAAGAAGATGAGGACCATGTCTGGTACATCACCACCCAGTGTCTGGACGTGCTGGCCGGCCGTAATTGGAACTAATAAACTTTTACCAACAACAAATAAGTGATTACCATGTAAATATTTAAAGGCAAACTGTGTCCTGTGTGCAATTATAAGATTTAGGTTTTTAATTATAAATATATGTAAATGAATATGAATACATACATGGAGTGCATGTCTTTCACACATTTCTGTACATATGAATATTAAAAAAAAACTACAATTGGTGACATTTTACAATTTACATTTTCATTTGAAAATGTAAAATTGTCACTTTATTAAAAAAAACTTATATTTATTTTTGTGTTCATGTTACTATGTTGATCCATTAGGAAAGTTGGGGCAATTACCATGTAGACTATCTACAAAAATATTTAAAAAGTTTTAGGAGAAACCGATTTTCAGGTCTTTGAAGCTGAAGAAGCAATTGTGTGTTGTTACGGAATTCAGGCCCTTCTAATCTATATCCCGCTTATAAGAGTCATATCACCCTGAATTGTATATACCTTGAATCATGGGGAAGAGATTTTGTATATTTTAGGAGTAGCCTGAACTGTCAGTTGACAGATATTATGATTCTCTTTGTTTTGAAAATGGCTGTAGGCTTTTTCGGCCAGGAAAATATGGTGGAGGGAGGAGAGCTTTACCGCTGGATGAGACGAGTACACAATGCATTGTGGTAGCCGCGCCAGCTGCTTGTTGATTGGTCATTACCAGGTGTTTGGCATTGTTGACCAATAGCGTGCTGTCTGTGAGGGGATGGTTTGACGCCAGCTAAACTTTCCACTGGTTTTACGTGCCGTGGCACTCAGCACGTGCACTTAACGTGCACGGGACTAGTTCTGGTAACCCATACGGAATCATCTCGAGTTAAATTAATCTCGAAATCTCGAAATCATCTCGATTGAAATTAGAGCACCTGTTTTTTTTTTAATTTATTTTTACATGCAAGCATGCAAGTATAAGGCAATAAATACAATAAAAATAACAGAAGAAACCAATTATGCAAAACAAAAAAACACCGGCCTGTAGGACCGACAGCACAGTACAAAAACAACCAACATCAATAAAACAAATAGCGCAAACAGGCAAACAATACCCAAAACACAATTACACATAAAACAAGATCATAATACACAGAGAAAGCATAGGAGAACAAGAAAAATTATGTAAAATAATAGAATCATAAAACATACAACAATCCAAAAAACATAAACAAAAGCCACACATGGCACAATACAAACACAAACAATAAACAAAAACATGCACAAACACTCGCAATGCAAAAACCATAAGTAGAGGCACAAGCACAGAACGTAAGAGGGCAAACAGCATAGCCAGAGGGTCACATAATACAACAAAATCAAAGAAACAGATAATCATGAAATGGTATAGCCACACACTAATTACGTTAAAAAACATAAGGACCACAATAAACAGGGACATTGAGAAACTAAACATTACACCGGCCTGAAGGGCGCACAATAAATACATCACATATCAGAACATACCACAAGTCCTATACATACACGAGACACACAGCAATCACACAAACTATCAAGAGTGCGCATACTTATCCGGCCACTCTGCCGCCGGGAAACGAACACAATACGCCTCCCAAAGCAACAGGATGTCGTCCGGAACAGGGTGACCATGGGCCGTACGAGGATCGGGCATCAATTCCGGCACACCCTGAGCAAAAACCCGAGCCTGTGGAACCCAGACAGTCGAGGGGCACCACGGAACAGGCCGCACTCGGTCACTAAAGTAAAAAGCCAAAGGGTTGTTCGTCTTATCATACGCCACTCCGGAGGCCAAGATGATTGGGACGGGCTTCCCCCTACAGGCTTGGGCAACGGGCAGCGTACTTGTAACCTCCTTGGCAGCCCCACAGGGCTCCGCGGCAACCACCGGACGTGACACCTGCAGGGGCCCCCCCCCAGCCGAACATCCTTCTTCAGCAACAACACGAGGTCGCGGCCTGCACCAGCACCCACACCACCCACGACCGGAGGAGCTACCACCTCCCACTGCGGAGAACCGGCTGCAGAAGAAACAGGAGGTGAATCATAATCACAATCGTCGTCATCAGCAGGCACATGGACGTCAGCGACCACCATCGACACAGAGCGCGAAGCACCCGGATCCACTACATCATCGCCCGAAGACCCACCGGCGTCGAAATCCTCCACATCAGCCCAAGCAGTAGAAGAACGCCGGGACCGCTTGGGCACCGGGCGCACATCCTCAGAGCCGGAGGCGGACCCAGAACCACGGGCATCACAAGCCGTGTGAACCAATGCCCGTCTCATGGCGGCAGCAGCCTCAACCGCAGGGGGAACCGGACCACACACAACAGGAGGCCCCACAGCCACCCCGGCACCCAGCACAGCCGGGACCCGAGGCGAAGATGCAGGGCCAGGCACAGCCGCTGAAGACGGGTGAGCAGACGGTGAGGAGGGAGCATCAGGAAGGCCCACGGGAGCAGCAGGGACTGGAGCAGGAGTATCAACCGACGGCATCGCAACATCCTGAGGAGGGTCGGCGACAGCCGGGGGAACGTCTGGCGACGCTGGGGGAGCCTCAACAACGAGCGGGTCGGTCACCTCATCCCCGGAGGCCTCGTCCAGGGGAAGCGGAGGGAAATCCTCTTCCCGGAACAAGTTGACTTGAGCAACCGGAGCCGCATCGCACCCGGCAGCCTGATGCCCCAACAGGCCACACCGGAAACAGGTACGAGGCTGCCGGGCATAGTACACCCGGATGTAGCACCCCAGAAGCCGGACCGAAGATGGAATATCCGACCGCAGGCGCATCCCCAAGGTGCGAACGTTCGTCCGCCTACCTGCATACCTCCCTGAGGAGAGCGTGTTGACCCGCACACTGACAACCGCTCCAAACCGCTGAAAGTACCGCCGGAGAAGGTCCTCGGGAAACTCCAGGGGCGCCCCATGCACGCTGACATAAGTCAGCGCACCACTACGGTCGGAGATGGAGACAGAGCCGGCACCATCCGGCAGCGACAACGAGCGTCCCTCGTAACGACAGAGGAAATCACGGTATACTTCTTCCGTCACAAACTTGATGACAACCCGATGGGCAGTCACAAGCTCAATACCGTAAACGGCCATCACAGGGACACGCAGCATGTCGCACATAACCATGGCTATCTCCGTATATCCAGCACGACCAGTGAACTCCAGGCCCACGGAGTTCACGCGCTTGATAGGAGGAAAGGGACCACCCATGGCAAGCCACGTCAACTTGCAGCCAGCAGCAACAGTAGGGAGGGGGGAGGGGGGGCAGAAACGCCCACCCCCTCTGGTGACGAAAACGGCAAACACCCCAAACCACCAGAGGCCAGACGACACGTCTGTACCCCACGGCAGCTCCAGGTCAACTCAGAGCACCTGTTTGTGTGATTATTGAAAGGGGTTGCATTGTTGGGCTGTGATTGTTACAAGTGTTGATCAACCACCATATGGGTTAATGCAGTCAGTAAATTGTATGGGCCGTGTCTAGTGGGCTAGAGCACTGAGTGTTATTTACTGGTGTTCTGCAGTAACTGAAATTGGATCCAGATTATATATAAATCACTGAGTGGGCCGTGATTTATTATTATTGTCGTGGGTGAAACTCGGTATTGAGTCGAGTACTTGGTCTTATATTTTCCTGTTTATGTGGTGGATACCGAGGTCCAGTATTCAGTGAGGTGATTGCAAGTCAATTAATGTAACGTAACTAAGAGAACACCCATTGCTTATAGAGAAATTGTTCTTTAACAATTTGAGTAACGTATGATGCGTTTGGGTTAATTATATTCCTAGAAACAGCTGTGTTAGTCTCTCAGGGAGCCTAGCCGAAGCTAGACAAGAATTGTTGAATTCCGGGAGGGCTGAATCTTACATTTTGAGTATTGTCTGTTAAAATTATCGGTCAGTGGACAGGTAATTAACAGGTTCCAGGAAGTCAAAGTAATTAACTTCGATCAGGGTTGATTGACTCACACGAAGTCTCCATTGTTCCATTAACGTAACGTCGGTTATTAATCTGTCAGTAGACATGTAATTTGATTGACTCTGGGAGAGTAACGTCATTGTAAAATAACGTAGACGTGCTGATTAATTACCAGTTCGTGGGATCGTGTATTAGTCACCTGATTCTGTCAAGGTCTAGGCCAGACGGAATTCATACCATTAATGTAAATTGCTGAGCCAGTGTGAAAGGTGACGTATTTGTATTAATTATTTATTGATCTTCGGGGTAGTAATTAATTGCTCGAGGGTAGTCAAGGGTGATTGCCGTTCTCATAGCACTTTGGACATTGTGATTATAGTAAACTATCGTGGGGCGATAGTAACCGATAACGTAACTCGTACTAGGGATTAATCAGCTGTCTGGAAGTACAGGGCTTAATTGGGATTACTCACTGAATGCTCGGCGGGTAGAGTGTTTGAGTAATTCCGAGTTACTAGTGACAGTTGCACAAGTTTGATTTGTCTGTGGGAGACGAGATTAAGTTAACGTAAATTGTTACTTTGATATTAATGTAATCAATTAGTTATTGACTGTTGATTCGTCCGAGGGACGGAGTGTTAACATAAGAATTTAATTGAGGAGGGTTGCTGAAGTTGCCAGTAACCCCAATTAGTCATTATCATGTCATTGATAGGCTACTAATTTGATTGCTTGGAAACACCATTGCGGGTGTGAGCTGCAAGAAGTGTAGGGAACTGATAAGAGGTTATTGGAGGCGTGTCCCCTAGCCTACCTTGTCATTGTTGCAAAGTAATTATAGATTAGTATGTCTTGCTTGCTTGATTGATTCCTCTGTGTTCACCCAGTATGTTCAAGTTATTTTATTTTTCAGCACTCGAGGCTTTTGTCTAGCTGTCAGTGAAAGTGTCACAGGAAGGGTTTCGAGTAACGTCATTGATACGTGTTTCGTTGTTGTAGTAGTTAGTACTTTGTTGAATAAACTGTGTTGTTATGTTGAACACTCTTTTTTTTGTTACACCCACACATTTTATTCCTTTACATAAGTTCTGACACTCTACTGTTAAACTGAGTCTGCCTCTGAGAATTTGATCTTAATTCATAGCACCACACAACAATAAATTTCCTTGTGAGAGCCCAGGACCTTCACATTAGATTCGCTCTGGCGAATGACGAAGGTCAACAGCCTAAGTGGAGGGGATTTCAAACTTTTGAGGTTTCGGCGTTTGGTCGCGCCTAGTCAATTGTTCTTATATGGTCCCAGGGTGAGGAATGAGCTGCTTACTACACTGAGAGTGTTGAGGAAGTAAGTCCTTCCTCAAGCCACCCATCTAGACTTTCAGTTAAAGTCGATGGATGTAATATTAGAATATCACGACAGGAATAGAGATAAAGGAATTAAAATAATTTTTAGAAATTATCCAAAATTCCCAGAAAATAAATTTCCTACTCAAAACTCTCACACCGCCCAGGGCGTAACATAGCAGGAAGGGGGGCGCTCACGGCTCAAGTCAGGGAGTGAGCGCCAGAGCTTCCCCTATAATGTAACCGAGTGGAGGTATGCTTGAGAGCTCTCTAGTTTGGGAGGCGAAGAGGACTCAGAAAGAGATTATTCAGCAACAGTTACTAGTGTAAACGACGAGGAAGACTTGTAATCTCCTACGGGAGCATTCGTGAGGCAGAGCATTGCAGGCAGGAAGAGGACACCAGGAGAGCGAGGCCGACAAGACCTGTGATCATTTGGAGTCGCACTGGGAGAAGCTGTTTGTCAGTTCCTGCAGGCCACGAGCATTGGTAGCTGGGTGAGGCTGAAGGGTCTGGGTCTACTGAGCAGTAAATAGTTACTGGTGACAAGACTACAAGGAAGAGGCAACCTATTCAGTGTGCGAGGGAGACGAGAGCAGTGCCAGCCTGCAATGTCTTCAACGTGTGCATGAAGGAAGAGCTGCAGAGAGGAGGGACATGCATGGAGAAGATGAGCCAGCCTATGAGTTGTCGTTGGACCGACGACGAGCCGGACACCACCAGTCACCCACGAGCAGTTCTACGAGGAACCAGACCCCGACTGCCATCGCGACGTGGATCATGACTATTGTGACAGAGTGATAAGGTATATAATCTTCCCTTCAACATAACTCATTCCTCATGTGTGTGTGTGTGTGTGTGTGTGTGTGTGTGTGTGTGTGTGTGTGTGTGTGTGTGTGTGTGTGTGTGTGTGTGTGTGTGTTTTTAAGTGTATGTGTGTGTATGCTGGCTCTTTGGTCTCGCCTCTCAACAGTCAATCAACTGGTGTACAGATTCCTGAGCCTACTGGGCGCTATCATATCTACATATGAAACTGTGTATGGAGTCAGTCTCCACCACATCACTTCCTATTGCATTCCACCTGTTAACTACTCTGACACTGAATAGTTCTTCTAACATCCTTGTGGCTCATTTGGGTACTCAGTTTCCACCTGTGTCCCCTTGTTCGCGCACCACCCGTGTTAAAAGTTTATCTTTATCTACCATGTCAATTCCTCTGATAAATATATGGTAGTGATTATGTCTCCCAACTCTTCTGTTTTCAGCGTCGTGAGTTGCAATGCCCGCAACCTGTAACTCATGCCTCGTTTTAGGGACTAGCCTAGTTGCATACCTCTGAACATTTTCAGCTTCGTCTTGAGCTTTACAGGTGCGGGCTGTGGTGTCTGTGTATAGCTGAGATAGTCTTGGTAGTAAGGTTGATGTAAAGTCATTCCTGGTTACTGACTTTATAATAATAAACGATTACATGATAGAGTAGCTCCCAAGCTTGGCAGGCGTCCTGTGTGCTGTTTACCTTCTCTCTAGTGGCGTCCAGCCGCCGCACATAGAAAACGGATGGTACCATTTTCTGTGAACATGACATCCCTCCTTTTCTTTAAAAAGAATGAATACAGGATGTCTACCATGCTTGTAGCACAAAGCAAAGTTATTGACACAAAGTAAGTTATTAACATATCAAGAGATATTGCATACATTTAACATTAATTAAACACACAAAGAATTTAAACAATCTTTACCACAAAGGATTTCAATGTTAAAAATACATATGCAATGTTAAACAAACATGAAAGAAACTGTAATACAAAGTTACAAAATATTGAATGAGAGATCTGCATTATTCAAACAATATTAAATTTAGTTCAGCATAACAAGTAAATACTTTGCATTACATAGGAACACAATTAATCATCATATCGTGTAGGGCGTTTAACATGACGTTTTGGACGAGAGTCCTTAAATACAAAAATATCCCTCGATGAATTGTTTATCGAGTTATAACTCATTTTTTCTTTTTCTTTTGCACGACTTTGCACTTCATCATTTTCTACACTATTTGGAATCACTTTGAAATAAGCCATATTACGTGTTATACTATGATCTCTATTACTCGCTGTTACCATAGTTCCTTTTACACTAATCACTTTATATGGTTTTGTATCATACGGCATATCTAGCTTTCCCTCTTTTTTCTTTTTAACGAGAACAGTATCTCCAACCTTTATGAATTGTTCCTTTGCACGTTGATCATGAGCAATTTTCATTTTGCCCTTGGCTAGTGCATCCTTCTGAGCGAGACGTTTATCCGTTACCTTGGCTGGCATGACAGGTAGTGCGATTCTCATAGGACGTCCAAATAAAAGTTCGCCAGGCGACTTGCCCAGTGTTCCATGCGGTGTTGCACGGTAGTTCCTGAGAAAAGCATACATAGCTTGTTTCCAGGATCGTCCTTCGGCATGAGCACAGCGTACAGCTTTCATGAGAGGTTGCATGAATCTCTCTACTTCTCCATTTGCTTGAGGATGTAGTGGCATCACACGGCGGTGTTTGAATCCAATATGCTCAGCAAAGTTGACAAAGTCTTGTCCATTAAATGGCGGTCCATTGTCCGTCTTGACAACTTCAGGAATGCCAAAGTTTGAAAAGATCTTGTCGAGTTTCGGGATGACAGCCTTTGCAGATGTGGAAGTGATGATTTCTACTTCTGGATAACGTGAGTGATCATCAATGACTACCATCAAGTACTCTCCAGTTGGTAGCGGTCCACAGAAGTCCATCGATACTTCCATCCATGGTGCAGCAGGTAGTGGTGAAGGTTGTAGAGGTGTTGGTCTTGAAGTATCCACTGCAGCTTGGCAAGGGACACAGGCATCATGCATGTCCTTAGCTTGACGATCAATGCCAGGAAACCACACCTTTTCTCGTAGCAGCTGTTTGGTCCTTACAAGACCTTGGTGTCCTTGATGTGCAAGCTTCAGAGCACGTTGCTGGAGAACAGCTGGAATGACGATACGAGTACCTCGCAGCACGGTGTCGCGTTGTTGCGTAACACTTAATTCTGTCTGGATGCGTTCAAGTGCTTTGAATGCATCTTGGTCAACTCCTGAGGGTGGGATGCGTGGAAACTTTTTCTTAGTCAATGCATCCACTGTTGCTTGCAGAGTTGGGTCCTCTAGGGTTGCAGTACGGATTTCATCAAGAGTGAGAGCCTTAGGGACTGCATCACAGGTTACAGAGTGTACATATTCCTCGGCAACTTGCTGATGCTTGGTGATGGTGAAACTGTTGGCAGGATGTCGACTGATGTAATCAGCGGGATTGCCTGCACC
Source organism: Procambarus virginalis (assembly GCA_020271785.1). Lineage (NCBI taxonomy): Eukaryota > Metazoa > Arthropoda > Malacostraca > Decapoda > Cambaridae > Procambarus > Procambarus virginalis. The sequence continues at coordinate 13,682 of WNGS01140196.1, forward strand.
TGGCTTGTATTTCACCGTAAAGTTGTATGGTTGCAGACGAAGAGCCCATCTCTCAATGCGAGCTGGTGGTTTGGACTTTGGATTATTGAAGATGGTCTCCAACGGTTTGTGGTCAGTGACTATCGTGGTAAAGGGTGCACCAAGCAGATACACATTGAAGTGTTCACAGCCCCATACAAGAGCAAGAGCTTCCTTCTCTGTCTGACTGTATCGTTGCTCAACATCTGTGAGAGAACGGCTGGCGTAGGCAATTACTACTCTTGAATCTGGTTGACCAGGTTTGTGTTGGGCTAACACAGCACCTAAACCAACAGGACTAGCATCCACCGTTAACTCAGTGTCCATTGATGGATCAAAGTATGCAGCAGTCGCATTTTCTACTAGTGCATCTTTCACAGCATCAAATGCATTTTGCTCGACATCGCTCCAGTACCATGATGCATTTTTCTTCAGGAGCTCACGTAGAGGCTTCGTAATGGTAGCAAAATCTGGAATGAAGCGAGAACAGTAGTTTGCCATTCCCAGAAAACTATGTACTTCAGTGGATGTTGAAGGAGGTGCAGCATTCTTGATATCTGCAACTTTCTTAGGATCTGGAGACAGACCTTTGTCACTAAGTACATGTCCAAAGAATTCAATTTTATGTTGATTGAACTCACACTTTGCTCGGCTTAGCGTCAAATTCTTTTCTCGTAAGCGTTGCAATGTTGCACGAAGAGCTTTGTCGTGTTCAGCTTGGGTACGGCCATAAACAATGATGTCATCAGACATGTTGTCAGCATTAGGTATATCTTGCAATACCTGGCTGATGATGTGCTGGAATACTTCAGCAGCACTGTTAATACCAAAACTCAGGCGCTTGTACCTATACAGACCTCGATGTGTCGTAAACGTTGTGATGAATCGACTCTCATCATCAAGTTCAAGCTGATGATAGCCCTTGTTTAAATCTAACTTGCTGAATACAGTTGCACCATTCAAGCGGTAAATCATATCATCTACAGTGGGTGTAGGATGGCGTTCACGCATTATTGCCTTGTTGGGAACACGCATGTCTACACAAATGCGTATCTCATCTGGATTCTTCGGCTTTGGTGGAGTGACAATTGGGCTTACCCATGGTGTTGGGCCTGTTACCGGTTCAATGATATCTAGTTCTATCAGCCTATCCAGTTCGGCATCGACTTTCTTGCGAGTATGGAATGGTTGTCGGCGATGTGGTTGGGCAACTGGAATTACATCTGGGTTGATATGCAGATGTACCTTGCTATCAGTATAACAACCTATGGATTTAAACCGATCAGAAAATTCAGCAACAATAGCATCAACATTGTTTGCAGATTCCACTGCTACAGCATTAGAAAGCTGAAGTAGCCCCAATTTGGTTGAAGTCTTGTAACTGAGTAAAGACTCCTTTGCATTCCTAACAACATGGAATGTAGTAATGAGCATTGCATTCTTTGACTTAATCTCTGCAGTGAAAGTTCCAATCACTGGTAAGGCTACCTTTGAAGCATAGGCAGTGGCTTTGCCATTATAGTTTTCAAGCTTTGGGAACTGTTTTTTAAATTTTTCATAGTGGCACTCAGCAATGGTGTCAATGTTTGATCCAGTGTCAATGAGAATTTTGAGACAAATGCCAGCAATGTATACTATAGTCTCTGGGTTGTTTGGAAGATCATTCCATTTTGTGATTGATTGTACTCCATAAATATAATCACATTCACTGTCATCTGAGACTGGTTGTAATGAAATGTTGTCTTGTATATTATTAACATTCTTGATTTGAGGTGCAATATTGTGTTTGCCACCTCGACTCCTATGACTTGATCCTCGTACATTGCTTTTATTTATTGATTGTGGTTTCTTTAGTGCGGAACGACACATAGCACCAAAATGATTTAGTTTTCTACACTCATAGCACTTCTTACCTTGTGCAGGACAAACATTATCTTGGTGTGGGTAGTCTCCTCCACAATTGTAACATTTATTATTGACAACCTCTGATGTGAGTCGTTGTGACTGCTTGAGTCTTGTTCCATGACTCCAGTTGTGATGTGGTTCTCGGCTCAATTTAATGTTAGGTTTGGCATGATATCTTCTATGATCATGGTGTCCTCCCTGAACCTTACATACTTCATGACTGTTAGTAACAGTGGCAGAACCGTTGTTGGCACTGCACTCCATGGCACGAGCATCACGTGCAGCATCTTCCATTCGACGAGCCATATCCAGTATCTTGGTAAGAGAACTTTCATCATCAACAAGTTCTAGAGCTCTTCGACGAAGACGTGTAGATGTGCATGTTTCAATTATTTGCTGTTTGATTTCTTTGTCAACATCAGCAAACTCACAGTGGGCTGCTAAACCCTGCAGACGTGTATGGTATTGATCAACAGTTTCATTAGAGAGTTGTTTTGCTCTCCTGAAATGCATAATTTCCATAGCAGTATTTGCCTTGGTTTGAAATGCTCAGTTAATTTGGCCTTGGCAGTGTCATAATCTTTGGCACCACCAGTATCTTTCAGTGTATCAAAGATATCACAAAAT
>WNGS01140206.1:0-17637 GCA_020271785.1 Procambarus virginalis
CTGGTAGCACGTGGTGTCTGCTTTTGTGCATGCCACAATGGCACCGTGCCTTTGCTATGTTCGTGTGTGTGGTGTGTGTGTGTGTGTGTGTGTGTGTGTGTGTGTGTGTGTGTGTGTGTGTGTGTGTGTGTGTGTACTCACCTAGTTGTACTCACCTAGTTGTGCTTGCGGGGGTTGAGCTCTGGCTCTTTGGTCCCGCCTCTCAACCGTCAATCAACAGGTGTACAGTTTCCTGAGCCTAATGGGCTCTATCATATCTACACTTGAAACTGTGTATGGAGTCAGCCTCCACCACATCGCTTCCTAATGCATTCCATTTGTCAACCACTCTGACACTAAAAAAGTTCTTTCTAATATCTCTGTGGCTCATTTGGGCACTCAGCTTCCACCTGTGTCCCCTAGTGCGTGTGCCCCTTGTGTTAAACAGCCTGTCTTTATCAACCCTGTCGATTCCCCTGAGAATCTTGAATGTGGTGATCATGTCCCCCCTAACTCTTCTGTCTTCCAACGAAGTGAGGTTTAATTCCTGCAGTCGCTCCTCGTAGCTCATACCTCTCAGCTCGGGTACTAGTCTGGTGGCAAACCTTTGAACCTTTTCCAGTTTAGTCTTATGCTTGACTAGATAGGGACTCCATGCTGGAGCCGCATACTCCAGGATTGGTCTGACATATGTGGTATATAATGTTCTGAAAGATTCCTTACACAAGTTTCTAAAGGCCGTTCTTATGTTAGCCAACCTGGCATATGCTGCTGATGTTATCCTCTTGATATGAGCTTCAGGGGACAGGTCTGGCGTGATATCAACCCCCAGGTCTTTCTCTCTCTCTGACTCTTGAAGTATTTCATCTCCCAAATGATACCTTGTATCTGGTCTCCTGCTTCCTACCCCTATCTTCATTACATTACATTTGCTTGGGTTAAACTCTAACAGCCATTTGTTCGACCATTCCTGCAGCTTGTCCAGGTCTTCTTGAAGTCTCAAGCTGTCCTCCTCTGTCTTAATCCTTCTCATAATTTTGGCGTCGTCAGCAAACATTGAGAGGAATGAGTCTATACCCTCTGGGAGATCATTTACGTATATCAGAAACAGGATAGGTCCAAGTACAGAGCCCTGTGGGACTCCACTGGTGACTTCACGCCAGTCTGAGGTCTCACCCCTCACTGTAACTCTCTGTTTCCTATTGCTTAGGTACTCCCTTATCCACTGGAGCGCCCTACCTGTTACTCCTGCCTGTTTCTCCAGCTTATGCATCAACCTTTTATGGGGTACTGTGTCAAAGGCTTTCCGACAGTCCAAAAAAATGCAGTCCGCCCACCCTTCTCTTTCTTGCTTAATTCTTGTCACCTGATCGTAGAATTCTATCAAGCCTGTAAGGCAAGATTTACCCTCCCTGAACCCATGTTGATGGGTTGTCACGAAGTCTCTTCTCTCCAGATGTGTTACTAGGTTTTTTCTCACAATCTTCTCCATCACCTTGCATGGTATACAAGTTAAGGACACTGGCCTGTAGTTCAGTGCCTCTTGTCTGTCACCCTTTTTGTATATTGGTACTACATTAGCAGTCTTCCATATTTCTGGTAGGTCCCCCGTTTCCAGTGACTTACTATACACTATGGAGAGTGGTAAGCAAAGTGCTCCTGCACACTCTTTCAATACCCATGGCGAGATTCCATCCGGCCCAACAGCTTTTCTCACATCCAGCTCCAATAGGTGCTTTTTGACCTCATCTCTTGTAATTTCGAACCTATCCAAGGTCACCTGGTTTGCTGCCACCTCTCCCAGCGCCGTGATATCTCCCTGTTCTATTGTAAAGACCTCCTGGAACCTTTTGTTGAGTTCTTCACACACCTCTTTGTCATTCTCTGTGTACCTGTCCTCGCCCACCCTAAGTTTAATCACCTGTTCCTTCACTGTTGTCTTCCTCCTGATGTGACTGTGTAGTAGCTTTGGTTCAGTCTTGGCTTTGTTAGCTATATCATTTTCATACCTTTTCTCAGCTGCTCTTCTCACACTGACATACTCGTTCCTGGTTCTCTGGTATCTCTCTCTACTTTCTGGTGTTCTGTTATTACGAAAGTTCCTCCATGCCCTTTTGTTCAGCTCTTTTGCTTTCATACATTCCCTATTAAACCACGGATTCTTCCTTTGCTTCTCTGTTTTTTCCTGTTGGGCTGGGACAAACCTGCTTACAGCCTCCTGACATTTTTGGGTGACATAGTCCATCATGTCTTGTACGGACTTGGTTCCGAGTTCTGTGTCCCAATGTATATCCCATAGGAATTTATTCATCTCCTCATAGTTTCCCTTTCTGTACGCCAGCCCTTTGGTTCCCAGTTCTTTTTTGGGGGTGATAATTCCTAGCTCAACCAGGTACTCAAAGCTCAATACACTATGATCACTCATTCCCAAGGGGGCTTCCAACTTAACTTCCCTTATATCCGACTCATTTAGGGTAAATATCAAATCCAGCAAGGCTGGTTCATCCCCTCCTCTCATTCTTGTCGGTCCCTTGACGTGTTGACTTAGAAAGTTTCTTGTTGCCACATCCAGCAGCTTAGCTCTCCACGTGTCTGGGCCTCCGTGTGGGTCTCTGTTCCCCCAATCTATCTTCCCATGGTTGAAGTCTCCCATGATTAGAAGTCTGGATCCGTTCCTGCTAGCCACAGAAGCTGCTCTCTCTATTATATTGATGGTGGCCATGTTGTTTCTATCATATTCCTGTCTGGGTCTTCTGTCATTCGGTGGGGGGTTATATATGACTACTATTATAATTTTCTGTCCTCCAGTTGCAATGGTGCCTGATATGTAGTCCCTGAAACCTTCACAGTTCTGAATTACCATCTCTTCGAAACTCCAACCTTCTCTTAGTAGCAAAGCCACACCACCTCCTCCTCTCCCTTCTCTCTCTTTCCTCACTACATAGTAGCCCTGTGGAAACACTGCATTTGTTATGATTTTCGTTAGCTTTGTTTCTGTGAGTGCTATTATGTCTGGGTTTTCTTCTAGTGCCCACTCTCCAAGTTCACTAGTTTTATTTGTAATCCCATCTATGTTAGTGTACATCGCCTTGAAGCTCACTTTCTTCTGTTCATTTACATATCCCTTTCTTGGCGAGTATTCTACTGGTGTGGGAAGCTGTTCCGTGGGTGAGAGGATCTGTGAGGTGGTTTGCAGGGTCGCAGAGGGTTTTGGGGTGGGGGGTGGGGGTTTAAGGGAAGGGGGAACGGGTAGGGTGTGGGTTAAGGAGATAGGGGGGACATGGAGGATACGGGGTGAGGGGGAGGAGGAATAGGGAGGGTATGGGATGAAGGGGGAAGGGGGACTGGGGGGGAAAGGTGGGAGGGGGGACATGATGGGAATGGGGATGGGTTGTCGGGGTCAGAATGGGGTGGGGGGGGAGGGAGGGTTGGGTGGGGGCAGGTAGGGTGAGGAGAAGGAAGGGTTTCTATGCAGAGGGGGTTGGTGGTGTTGCCCCCCCCTCTGGTGTTGCTGGGATGCTGGTTTTGGGTTCCCCTCTTGTCTCTGGGACTGCTGTGTTGGGGGCTGTGATTTCCTGGTTTGCTCCTCTCTCCCTGCGCTTCCTCCTTGCCTCTGCTGCCCTGGCTCTCTCCTCCTTCGTCCTGTCCCTCTGCAGGAATACTTGTTTGTATCCCTCCACATGTTGGAGACGACTCTTCTTTTCTAGAATATCCTCCTTTGTGGTTTCGTTTGCAAACACCACCTTTATAAGTCGGTTTCTGTCCCTGTTGTACCAGCCCAACCTGAAAACCTTCTCAATGTTGTGTGCAGCCTCTTCCATCTGTAACCCCTTCAGTAGCCCATGTACTGCCTCTCTATCCTTGCCATTCCATTCTTGCCTGTTGGATCCTTCCTGTTCTTTGATGCCTACAACTACCACTGATCTCTTTCTCTCCAGCAGTTGAGTGGTGCACCTTGCTGCTTCCTGTGAGGTAGCAGCTTGCATGGCTACCTCCCTCACTGTGGCCATTGCTTCTGAGCTCTTTTTCAATATGTCCGCAAATGCGTCAGGTACTGAGGCATTTCCTTCCAATGTAACATTCCCACCTTCCCTTTGGATGATAATCTGATGCTCGGTCTCTTTATTTTTCTCTGTGAGAGATTTGATCTCCTCCCTTGCTGATGTCAGCTCACTTTGCAGGTTGTTAATTGTAATCCTCATTTCATTCATCTCCCTCCTAAATTCCTCCAGTGCTTGGTGTAGCAATTCTTGCGTTTGTTCCCCCTGGCTGCTTCCCATAACCCTGCTTCGGCCTCCTGCCATTTTGCCCCTTGTCAAGAGAGGTAGCAAGGGAGAGAGAGATCAAGAGAGCAAAAGAGAGAACAGGAGAGACCCAGAGAGAGCGAACAAGAGAGAGAGAGAGAGCAAGGGAGAGAGCAAGAGAGCAAAAGAGAGAACAGGAGAGACCCAGAGAGAGCAAGAGAAGAGAGAGAGAGAGCAAGAGAGAGAGAGCAAGAGAGAGAGAGAGAGAGAGAGAGAGAGAGAGAGAGAGCGGTGTGTTCCTTGGGATGGGGTTGAGAGGTGAGGTAAGGTCAGCTTACGGCAGGTAGAGTGAGGGAGGATTATGGGAGGTTTTTTATCCTTTTTCCACGAAATGTGTTAATCAGGGGCGCGTGTGTGTGGGGTGTGGGGTGCGTGTGCGCGTGCGTGCGTGCGTGAGTGTGTCCGTAGTTCTCGTAAGCGGTAACTTCTACCCAATGAGCCACGCTGAGATTTTAATGAAATATAATATCCTGAACAAGAATTTGATACTATATTACCTCACACTGTACACCTGATTAATTGACCAGAAAGGCGGGTACCTACCAGATTGTCTCCCGTTCACACAACTAGATGAGTGATGACATATGGTCGATGATGATGCTCCGTCGTCGGCTTCCACTAGGTGATTCACTAAGGTGTTCTTCTATCTACACAAAACTCTGGAGTCAGTCACTGTATCGTTGTGTTGCGGTTCACTAATTTACTGTATCATTGATCACAATCACCACCCAACAAACACAATCACCAGTCCCACGGCCACGGTGGGTCGACCCAGCTGCCGGTCAGGTCAGGTCGCCTTACGCTGTCCTCCACACTATGCACCGGTGATCCACTAGCTCCACTTTTGATTTCTTCGCACAATCGCTAGCGATATGACTATGCTATGTAGCACCCTGCTAGCTACACACTGCGAGAGGCCAAATACTATGATCTAGCCTCAATAATCCTTCAATGTCCCGTGAAATTGACGAATTTCCGCGGACCTCGCTAATCGCGTGTGTCTCCCACCGTCGCTACTGTGCTACTGTGTGTGTGTGTGTGTGTGTGTGTGTGTGTGTGTGTGGTGTGTTGTGTGCACTTACCTATTTGTAATCAAATACTTGTACTTGCGGGGGATTGAGCTCTGGCTCTTTGGTCCCGCCTCTCAAACTGTCAATCAACTGATGTACAGATGCTTGAGCCTACTGGGCTCTATCATATCTACATTTGAAACTGTGTATTGAGTCAGCCTCCATCACATTACTACTGCCTAATGCATTCCATTTGTCTGCTACTCGTACACTGAAAAAATTATTTCTAATATCTCTATGGACTCATTTGGGCAGTCAATTTCCACCTGTGTTCCCTAATGCATGTGCCCTACCCTTCACCATCTTCCCTACCCTTCACCACCATCCCTACCCTTCACCATCTTCCCTACGCTTTACCACCTTCCCTACCCTTCACCATCTTCCCTACGCTTTACCACCTTTCCCTACCCTTCACCACCTTCCCTACCCTTCACCACCTTCCCTACCCTTCCACCACCTTCCTTACCCTTCACCACCTTCCTTAACCTTCACCACCTCCTTACCCTTCACCACCTTCCCTACCCTTCACCACCTTTCCCTACCCTTCACCTCTTCCCTACCCTTCACCACCTCCCTACCCTTCACCACCTTCCCTACCCTCAACCACCTTCCCTAACCTTCACCACTTCCCTAACCTTCACCACCTTCCCTACCCTTCACCACCTCCCTACCCTTCACCACCTCCCTACCCTGCAACACACCACCACCTTCCCTACCCTTCACCACCTTCCCTACCCTTCACCACCTTCCCTACCCTTCACCACCTTCCCTACCCTTCACCACCTTCCCTACCCTTCACCACCTTCCCTACCCTTCACCACCTTCCCTACCCTTCACCACCTTCCCTACCCTTCACCACCTTCCCTCCCCTTCACCACCTTCCCTCCCCTTCACCACCTTCCCTACCCTTCACCACCTTCCCTACCCTTCACCACCTTCCCTACCCTTCACCACCTTCCCTACCCTTCACCACCTTCCCTACCCTTCACCACCTTCCCTCCCCTTCACCACCTTCCCTCCCCTTCACCACCTTTCCTACCCATCACCAACTTCTCTCTTCATCACCGCCTTCCCTTCATCATTAAAACCATCATCAGAAGCGCCAGAGGAGGAATATTCCTACTCGACAGAGGCAGAGTGCAGTGAGGGGATTGGGTGACACCCTGGTTCGTCTTCAGTGGAAGCCTCAGGAAACCTCGAGGGTTCAGTAGAACCCCAGGTTGTAATTCTTTGACCTTGCCATGGTCAGGTTATCTGGGGCGTGAGCCTGTGAATACCCAGAGCATAGGTTCGAATAAATCTCAACATTACCAACCCCGTTCTCAAGATTTGCCTCATCATCAAAAATACAACGTCCTTTCCTATTCATAAACGTACTAACCCAAGCAACCCCTCCTAATTAATTGAGTCTACCGCATAGACTCGATCTATAAAATGAGAGAATTCTTTTCCATTTTGTGTCGTTCCTTTTCTTGTACCTTTAGTTAAGATTATGTAAAAATATATATCTATCTAGCACTAAGCTATCTTTCTCTCTCTCTCTCTCCCTCCCTCTCTCACAATTCCTCAATTCCATCTTAACCTCTCACTGCAACTTAACTCCACTCTGTGACTCAACTCAGTCTCTACCTCAGTTCTTCTGTAATACAGAACGGTGACGTTACGAAGTTTCTCTTTCCTCTTAACCTATTTTCGTGTCAATCTCTCTACATCTCACCATACACAAATTCCACACATAAATACTTACGGCCTCTGTTTTCACTAGCGATTCTTGTCATTATGTCCATGAAGACTTGTGTGTGTATCGAGAAGTTAGGAAAATAGTTTTCAAGGACATTCTGAAGGTCTGGTATAATGGCATACAATTGACTATGGAGCCACAAGGAAATAAAATAAAGTAAAGGAAAGATTAAATTAAAACTAAGCTAATATGCTTGTAGTGGTTGAATGAGATATTAATGAGATGATCACAGAAGCAACCTGTCTCCAGGAGGATAATATGTCACAAGAAAAGGATGGGAATATTCCCAAAAAGATCTTAGTTCTCTTGTGTGCCTCAGGCTTACGTTCCAGTGTAACGTTACAGCCAGTTAACATCTTAAGAGGCTTCCCTAAAACAGCTTTATGTCCCAGATCTTGACCACACAGAGCGTGTTAACAATCTCCCTTTGACCATATCTCCAACACCCACACAATACCCACACACCGTAACCCTAACTCCCTTCATCCTCAACATCCCAGCACTATTACAAAAGCGTCTTCCCCATCCCCATATAATCCACCACTGGCACTCTTGCTTCACACACAACAGGAACCCCGATATCTTCTTAACCATTAACCATTCACCATTCACATTAACAATTCACAGCCTCGAGCCCCCAACACTAAGCGATACATGTTTCCTCCAGCACTCAAACAACGCCGACAATAACGATATATTCTCCAGGCACTAACGCAGGAATGGAGTACAATCTGGCCACAGAAAACCATGTAGGTTGTAAGAGGAGATAATGTAGTCGGCCGAGCCTCTGTGGTCTGAGCGCTGAGACGTGAGGTCAGCTGTGTGTGAATATTGTCTAGGACAGTGTGAGTGTGACCTAGGACAGGGTGAGTGTGACCTAGGACAGGGTGAGTGTGAGCTAGGACAGTGTGAGTGTGACCAAGGACAGGGTGAGAGTGACCTAGGACAGGGTGAGTGTGACCTAGGACAGGGTGAGTGTGACCTAGGACAGTGTGAGTGTGACCAAGGACAGGGTGAGTGTGACCTAGGACAGGATGAGTGTGACCTAGGACAGGGTGAGTGTGACCTAGGGCAGTGTGTGTGTGACCTTGGACACGGTGAGTCTGACCTAGGACAGGGTGAGTGTGACCTAGGACAGGGTGAGTGTGACCTAGGACAGTGTGAGTGTGACCTAGGACAGGGTGAGTGTGACCTAGGACAGGGTGAGTGTGACCTAGGACAGGGTGAGTGTGACCTAGGACAGGGTGAGTTTGACCTAGGACAGGGTGAGTGTGACCTAGGACAGGGTGAGTGTGACCTAGGACAGGGTGAGTGTGACCTAGGACAGGGTGAGTGTGACCTAGGACAGGGTGAGTGTGAGCTAGGACAGGGAGAGAGTGACCTAGGGCAAGGTGAGTGTGACCTAGGACAGGGTGACCTAGGGTTTTGAAATGGTCAAAGGACTGGCAGATGCAGTTTAATGCTGACAAATGTAAAGTTCTGAGGCTAGGTAATGATGATAGAGTTACAAGATACGAGCTAGATGGTGTTGAGATTGCGAAGTCGGATTGCGAAAGGGATCTGGGAGTTATAATTAGTAAGAATTTAAAACAAAAGGATCAATGCATAAATGTTCGTAATAAGGCAAATCGGACACTCGGATTTATTAATCGCAGCGTAAGTAACAAGACACCTGGTGTCATTCTCAAGCTATATCTTGCTCTGGTTAGGCCCCATTTAGATTATGCAGTTCAGTTTTGGTCGCCATATTATAGAATGGATATAAATTCACTTGAACGTGTCCAGCGTAGGATGACTAAGTTAATTCCCCAAATTAGAAATCTTTCATATGAAGAAAGATTAACAAAGCTTAATTTGCATTCACTGGAAAGGCGAAGAGTTAGGGGAGACATGATAGAGGTTTACAAGTGGATGAATGGACATAACAAAGGGGATATTAATAGGGTTTTGAAAGTATCAACACAGGACAGAACGCGAAACAATGGGTATAAATTGGATAAGTTTAGATTTAGGAAAGACTTGGGTAAATACTGGTTCAGTAACAGGGTTGTTGATTTGTGGAACCAATTGCCGCGTAACATTGTGGAGGTGGGGTCCCTCGATTGTTTTAAGCATGGGTTGGACATGTATATGAGTGGGATTGGGTGGTTATAAATAGGAGCTGCCTCGTATGGGCCAATAGGCCTTCTGCAGTTACCTTTGTTCTTATGTTCTTATGTTAGGGTGAGTGTGACCTAGGACAGAGTGAGTGTGACCTAGGACAGTGTGAGTGTGAGCTAGGACAGGGTGAGAGTGACCTAGGGCAGGGTGAGTGTGACCTAGGAGAGGGTGAGTGTGACTTAGGACAGTGTGAGTGTGACCTAGGGCACGGTGAGTGTGACCTAGGACAAGGTTGAGTTTTTTTTTTTTTTTTTATTGTTTTCTACCACAGACGTGGCCACACATTAACAATGCTAACTAGCATATATACATTTTCTTCTGTCCTCCATAGACAGGGTTAGAGATGTGTTAAACATATATTTGAAGGGTTTATTGAACAATCAACCACTGAAGGTGAGTCGGTGCTTTAAAAATGCTAAGCTAACCTATATACGTAAATACATAGATACACAGATTTATGTATGCCTTACATAAAGTGTTCGATGTGTCATCTACACAGTGTCATTAATGTACATTTACAAAGGTGAAATGTAATTCTGATCAGCTTCCATATATACTTTATACCCATACATACGCATACACACACATATACATATATACACACATGCATTCACAGACATTTATCTCATTTACTCTGACAGGGTGAGATAGCTGATAAAGAAACTAGTGTGCAATTAAGCACTTAATCACTTAATCACTGAAGGCGATTAAGGTGCTTTTACAAGCTCAGGTTATATAGTTACATCACATACATTGTATAATTAATCTATTACATGGTCAATCTTGGGTACAAGTCCAATATATCATCAAGTGTTCCAGTACTCATATAGTAATTACAAAGTTCAGCATACCTTAGCCCAGGGGGGCGAAAGTCAGCCAGTATGGGACATTCTACAATATAATGTTCAAGAGAGTGCATGTTTTCTCTTTCACAAAGTTGACACATTGTGTACTCGACATTTGGGTTTTGAGAAAGCTGCCAGATACGTCTATATCCCAGGCGTATTCTGGCCACTATAACATCACATTGCCGGGTTCTTGTTCTATTAGTCCCATATGTGAATGGTGCAGGTGATGCAATGCGAGCTTTCTTGGAAGCCATTGCAAAAGACTCTGTAATTGACATTTGTTTCATTCCCTTGGCTCTTGTTTTTAAAAACTTCATATACAAATTGTACTGACTCATCATGTCCTTAATTTCAAACTCGCTGTAACTCGTGCCCATAAATGCCAGAATTTCTTCAAAATTTTTCTGAATTTTTTCCATATTACAATTTTCCTTTAACGTTTCTTCATCCTCTTCTTTTTCCTCTCCATCTTCTTCATTGCACTCTTCTGGCTTTTTTGCTGTACATACTAATTCTATAATTTCATCATTAGTCATGTTTCGATTGTTTGGGGCTTCTTCATCAAAATCTATCCATCTATCTATGTCATCTTCTATTGTTTCAGTCACCAGTTCTGCTCTAATCTCAGGGGACTTAATCCCCTTGACATAGGCTAGGAGTTCCTCTCTTAATTTTTTCTTCTCGCTAACTTTCTTCACCGCAAATCCTTCAAAATCTGCCTCGTCATCTTCCTCAGGAAACAGACTTGACGCGGGCCAAAGTTTTTTCCAACCATTTCTTAGTGTTGTCTGCTTTACCTCATCCCACGCACTAGCAATAGTCCAGATAGCTGACTTTATTGTGAAGACTTTATAAAAGTCCTTAAGTGTTCCAAGCTGATTATTAAGACATCTGGCAAACATCCTCTTGTAGTGGTGTTTAAGGTTCTTAATTATTCTTTGATCCATGGGTTGGATCACTGAAGTTGTATTGGGTGGCAAGAACGTTCCAATAATATTGCCATTTACTAGCTCATCACCTCGTGGATGCGTTGAACTGTTATCTAGCAGCAGCACAACTTTGCTGTTTTGCGGGAGACCAACACTTTTCAGGTGCTCCTTCACCTCGGGTACAAAGTTCTTATTAAACCACTCGACAAATATTACTCGAGACATCCACGCACTTGGCTGATCCTTATAAATCACAGGGAGGTACCTGGCTGACTTTAAAGCCCTGGGGTTTTTACTAATTCCAATCACAAGTAATTTTAATTTGTGTGTGCCAGCTGCATTTGTACAGCACAACAAAGAAATTCTCCGTTTGTTCTGATTATAACCACCTGAAGGATCGTCCTCACCACTATGAGCCATCGTTTCTGTGGGAAGCATACGCCAGTACAAACCTGTCTCATCAGCATTATAAATTTGCTCTGCAGATAAATTTTGTTCCTGCACCATCTCTGCAAATTTACTTACATACTCATCAGCACCAACAATATCAGCAGATTGTCTTTCACCATGCACTTTAATGAACCTAATGCCATGACAGGTTTTAAAACTTCTGAGCCATCCATCACTGTATACACACTTTTGAGTAATTTTCATTGCTTGGTGAAATTCACGCGCCTTTTCCACGAGCAGCCAGCCTGCCACTGGCTTCTTCGTCACCTCACGCGTCTGTTTGTACTACTCCCACACTGCGTTATCAACACTCTCCACCTTTGCTTTACTTACTACCTTTTTATTTCGTATTGCTTTATCACTTTCACTTCTAGAGAAATAGTAAAAAATGATAGGTTTAGCCTTAAGAAATCAAAAACAGTACTTTTACTAATGCCATATTCAGCGCACACGACACTTCTCGGGACACCACTCTCCACCTTCTTAATTATTTCAACTTTCTTTTCAAATGTCATCACTGACCTCTTTCTTTTGCGTAACCCGCTTGTAGATGCTTTCACTGACACAATGCGTGCATTTGGAGTCGACATGGTGCACGGATGTTCCTTGATTGTGCTGATATGTAAAACAAAGTCACGGAATGAACACTCCAGTCTCGTGACAAATTCAAACAATGGGAACAATAGGCCGTGAGTCTGTGACGTCACAGGGTAGCAGGCGGCGCCCGACAAGGTCAGTGAGCAAACTAAACCATCTCCCACCCACCCACCCACCACCACGGGCCAGCACGATGCTTGGCTGACCGCTTCCTTACCCAAACTTGGTTCGTGTAGGATAACCCCAACCCCGGCCGGCGTGAAGCTTGGCGGACTACTTCCTACCCGAACTTAGTTCGTGTAACGTGACTCCCCAACCCCAATCGGGAAACTGGAAGTTTCGGATAACTAAAGTTCGGGAACCAAGTGGTGCTCTGTATATATATATATATATATATATATATATATATATATATATATATATATATATATATATATATATATATATATATATATATATATATATTATATATATATATAGAAGGTAAGCCTTCTTACCAGTATGCAAGAAGAGAATTATTTGTGTGGATCAGCTACAAAGTGTTTTCACCAGATTCATAAATTGTAACTATTTTGGTAAGGTAACATATTATTAGTTGAGCCGTTTGGGGACTTCGGCATACTTTGGTGCCTTTCTGGACATCTCCTGGTTGATACCTGGTTGATACCTGGTTGATGGGGTTCTAGGAGTTCTTCTACTCCCCAAGCCCGGCCCGAGGCCAGGCTTGACTTGTGAGAGTTTGGTCCACTAGGCTGTTGCTTGGAGCGACCCGCAGGCCCACATACCCACCACAGCCCGGCTGGTCCGGAACTCCTTGGAGGAATAAATCTAGTTTCCTCTTGAAGATGTCCACGGTTGTTCCGGCAATATTTCTTATGCTTGCTGGGAGGGTGTTGAACAACCGCGGACCTCTGATGTTTATACAGTGTTCTCTGATTGTGCCTATGGCACCCCTGCTCTTCACTGGTTCTATTCTGCATTTTCTTCCATATCGTTCACTCCAGTACGTTGTTATTTTACTGTGTAGATTTGGGACCTGGCCCTCCAGTATCTTCCAGGTGTATATTATTTGATATCTCTCTCGTCTTCTTTCTAGTGAGTACATTTGGAGAGCTTTGAGACGATCCCAATAATTTAGGTGCTTTATCGCGTCTATACGTGCTGTATATGTTCTCTGTATTCCCTCTATTTCAGCAATCTCTCCTGCAATCTCACCTCTGGTGAGGAGTTTCTAGACTTTGTCAAATTTCATTGGTTTGTGGACTTTAACTTTTGAGAGGAGATTCATGACTTTGCCAGATTTTCAAGTCATTGTTGACTCTACTTTCCATAGAGAGTTTCTTGACTTTCATATATCTAGTCATTGTGGATTCTGACTATTTGAGAAAAAGTTTCTAGATTTTGCCATTTGCCAGTCCATTTGGGACTTTGTTTTCTGATGGCAAAGTGATAGTTCACTGACTTGTGTTATTGATGTTCATGCTGAGACATTATATCCCACTCTGGTTATGTAACATCACTACCCACCATGTTCAAAACCTTTCAGTTAATCTTGAGTTGACTAGTGTTCCAATGTTGTTAAGTGAACTTGGCTTAGTGACATCTAGCTGCTATGACTTGTGCCTTATGTTAATTTACTACATTGTTATTTGGTTGAGTATGTATTTAGAGATTTATGTATATAATAAGAGGTGTCATGTAGATACGTTTGCCCCAGTATACTGGTGGATTTTACTTAGACTTTCACTCTATCCTAGACATATTGCAATGATTAATTTGAGACCAGGTGGCTCATTGATTTATAAGGGAAAGTTCTATACCACGAGCCTTGCCAGGGAGCATGACATGATAGCGGACATTCAGTTGTTTTCTTCTCTCTTTTTAAGTGCAGTTTTGCCGCTCCCACACATTGGAGTGGCAATGTCCTTTAGGTGTTTTTCGGGGTCTCAATTTTGAGCTCCTTCATGACCTGTCTTTGCCCTGCTCTTCCTGCAGTGTTGCTGAGGTTATCTTGAGATGCTTTCGATTATCTTGAGATGCTTTCGGGGCTTTTTAGTGTCCCCGCGTCCCGGTCCTTGACCAGGCCTCCACCCCCAGGAAGCAGCCCGTGACAGCTGACTAACACCCAGGTACATATTTTTACTGCTAGGTAACAGGGGCATAGGGTGATACCTGGTTGATGGGGTTCTGGGAGTTCTTCTACTCCCCAAGCCCGGCCCGAGGCCAGGCTCGACTTGTGAGAGCCTTCACTCTTCCTGGTGAACTGGTGGATCCACCAGGCTGTTGCTTGGAGCGGCCCGCAGAGCCACATACCCACCACAGCCCGGCTGATCCGGGACTTCTCTTAGGAAACAGTCCAGTTTTCTCTTGAAGATGTCCACGGTTGTTCCGGCAATATTTCTTAGTCGCTGGGAGGACGTTGAACAACCGCGGACCTCTGATGTTTATACAGTGCTCTCTGATTGTGCCTATGGCACCTCTGCTCTTCACTGGTTCAATCTTGCATTTTCTTCCATATCGTTCACTCCAGTACGTTGTTATTTTACTGTGTAGATTTGGGACCTGGCCCTCCAGTATTTTCCACGTGTATATTATTTGGTATCTCTCTCGTCTTCTTTCTAGAGAGTACATTTGGAGAGCTTTGAGACGATCCCAATAATTTAGGTGTTTTATCTCGTCTATGCGTGCCGTATATGTTCTCTGTATTCCCTCTATTTCAGCAATCTCTCCTGCTCTGAAGGGGGAAGTGAGTACTGAGCAGTACTCGAGATGGGACAACACAAGTGACTTGAAGAGTACAACCATTGTGATGGGATCCCTGGACAATGGTGGTACTCTTCAAGTCACTTGTGTTGTCCCGTCTCGAGTACTGCTCAGTACTCACTTCCCCCTTCAGAGCAGGAGAGATTGCTGAAATAGAGGGAAAGAACCTCTGCCCATTGTTTCTCGCCGGCGCCCGGGATTGAACCCGGGACCACAGGATCACAAATCCAGCGTGCTGTCCGCTCGGCCGACCGGCTCCCCTGAGCTGCAGCTTTCTGCTCATTCGCCTCACTGTCAGCTTCGTTGGTGGCAGATGATATTCGGGCCCATCAGCACTTGTTTTCTGTAATGAGCTTCCTTAGTCTCCTTGAGTTCCAGTCGGTTTGGCTCTTGTGGGATGTCGGAGCACTCGGTGGTGCACCTCTTTCTGAGGCTTTAGCTTCGGCTATGTCATCTTCAGCGGCACTTCTCTAGCAATTTGCTCCCATTCTGTGGGGGCGGTTTGCCATGTTCTCTTCTGTGCAGCTTGTGTGTAGGCAAGGTGTGCTCACACTCTCACTTGATTCAGTGTGGGCCCTCGCACTTTTGTCCACCTCCTCTCTTTTCCCTCCAGAGGAGGTGGTTACATAGTTTTCTGAGGGAAGCCCTGTTGGCTCCCTGAAGCTATCATACTGATCAAGTGCCATAGTACTTGAGTGTCATCAGTTGCAGAGTTCTTTTCACCTACCGGAGACCAGGAGCCAGACGCTGGCTCCCCCCTCAGAGAGGCACAGGAAGTGATGGCCAATGAACACTTTGCAAAGTTTATCATCTTTGCCACCAGTAGGGAAGCACCCAGAAAGCTAGGCAAATCAAAACAGACTACTGGATGTTAAAAAAAAACACAGAAGCCGCTATCAAATGATGATTAGTCTTTATTTGTTAGGTCTTCGTGTGTTGGCCTACCTCGATGTCTGGTTGGTTTGGGCTCCCAGCCGGTCTGCTTGTCTGCTAGCCAGGGATCTGTTTTTTTCCTAGCTCACTGCATTCCTGGTGAACTGGTGGATGTTCCAGTTGGTTCCGTCCCAGATTCGGACCTGATTGGGCCTCATTTGGGATTCTTGGTTAATGTAGATTTCCCTGCCTCCTGCAGCCCTGCTCTGGCAGCAGTCTCGCTGTCTGTTGGTGCTGTGGTGTACCCAGGTGACTTGGTGGTTGCTCGAGCAGCTTTGTGAGAGTCTGAACTTTGCCCTTCTGGTTCACCCAGTGGGTATCAAATGGCTGGTCTGGTATCTTCGGGGCAGCCCTTTTTCCACTCTCATAAAAGCTGGGATCTCTCCTCCAGTGTCCCTTTGCTGGTTCCTTCTTTTTGCTGGTTCCTTAGGCTTTGTGACTAGTCCTCACCAGTCTGGCCAAATTTGTTGGCACCTTTATTTGCGTCGGATTCACAGCACGGTGCTGGATTTTGCTGCTGTATGGCAGGCGCTGTGGAGTGTTCGGATTCCTTCAGGCTCGAAGATCCGGCTATACTGTCTCCACTCGATCATCCGGACTATATGGGAAGGACCCCCAGCCGGATTATCACGTTTTTCGGATAATGGTACGTTTTCACCTACGAGTCCAAAAGTGACCATTTCCAACAATTTTTATACTACAAACAACATAATTTGAATTGCCTTGCCACATATAATTATTAGATATTCAACTAGAAACCTCAACTTACCTTGTTGGTGTTCGTCTTCTTGATTGATGCCACACATCTTGAAGTTAAGAATTCTTAACAATTTACGTAACCTATACTAACACAACACTAAAATTAACACTTAAAATTACTGTTCAGTTCATTAAGCAAAGTTAGTTTTGACTGCCAGCTGCTGAAGCCTCACTGGTTGAAGGCGCTTGGCTTGCCTGTGATGCCTCACTTGTTGAAGGCGCTTGGCTAGCCTGTAACGCCTCACTGTTAAAGGTGCTTGCTTGCGCCTCACTTGTCAAAGGCGCTTAGCTTGCCTGTGGCGCCTCACTTGTTGAAGGCGCTTGGCTTGCCTGTGGCGCCTCTTGTTGAAGGCGCTTGGCTTGCCTGTGGCACCTCACTTGTTGAAGGCGCTTGGCTTGCCTGTGGTGCCTCACTTGTTGAAGGCATTTGGCTGCCTGTGACGCCTCACTGGTTGAAGGCACTTGGCTTGCCTGTGGCGCCTCACTTGTTGAAGGCGCTTGGCTTGCCTGTGGCGCCTCACTTGTTGAAGGCATTTGGCTGCCTGTGACGCCTCACTGGTTGAACAACACGTAACTTGTCTTTAATTGCTTTAATTGCCAGGACAACCTTCTTCCTCTTAACACCTCCAGAATGATTGATGCTGCTACCAGACATAGTCTTGGCCAAAAATGTTCAAAGTTACTATGAAAATAAAAAAATTATTTAAAAAAATATTTCACTAATGGCGCAGCACTGTGACGCCTCACTGGTTGAGGTGTATAACAGTAACTTGTCTTTAATTGTTAGGACAACTTTCTTCCTCTTAACCCTTAAACTGCGCAACGCGCCTGCAGGCTCATGTCTGGTTTGCGCAACGCGCCTCTGGGTATTTGGATTTTTCACGTTCCATTCAAAACTCCCGCGGCTATATGGGGTTCACATCAGCTTCCTCAGGGCTCTTGTAAACAGACGCCATCTTTAAAAAAAATCGTGGTCCACATTCCCGGGTGTGGGAGCCTCAGTAGTGAGTGAGCAACCAAGGCTGGCGCTCGCAGCATGAGCGCACAGCACTGCTGTTCAGCGTGTGACCACAGCATCGCCTAATAATGTCAAAATATATATAT
>WNGS01140209.1:0-13395 GCA_020271785.1 Procambarus virginalis
CTTGTAAGATGAGATCATGCACTGATAGGAAGCTAGAGGGCGCGCGCGTCACTCTGCGAGGAGGCTCTGCTCTGACAGCCATCTTGACTGGTGCTCCGGGAAGCTTGTCATTTAGCATCGTGAAATTTGAGGATCATCCGTGCATTATCGAGTCTTACACATTGCTGACGGCTTCATTCAATATTGAGGATAACACGTCCGGTCGGCAAAGTATGTTGTTGTTAAGATTGCTACTTGGAACAAAAAGTTCCAAGTAGCACGGGCTATGGTGAGCCCGTAGTGAACTTTGCCAAAGTAATCTAGTCATTGTTTATGGCCATAAATTCAGTGATAGATTGTCTGATCCTTAGGACGTAGGATTATTAAATAAACCTAGCAAGTTTAATTTCTTGAATTGATTGGTTTTTTCAATGGAATTGTAGATATAACCGTAATCCAATAGAAATTACATTGTGTACCTTTCACAGCTTGGAATTATATCTACGAGAGCGGGTCATCTCGACTGGAATCCCGTGTCTATGACGCCGCCATGTTGAGACAGGATTACGAAAGGCTGTCAGACGTACTTCCTATTATCTACTTGACAGCTAAGCTGACAATTATCTAGTTGTGATATTGTAGTTAGTAAACTAACTCCATAAATAGTATTATTATAATTTTATTATTGAATTTATGCAACATATTTTCACTACGTAGATCCATTTTTTTTTAGATATATTCAAGAGTTGATACATTCTTGTACAGCCACTAGTAGTGTAGCATTTCGGGCAGGTCCCTGGAATACGATCCCCGCCGCGAAGAATCGTTGTTACAACCAGTACACATTTTACTGCTGCGTTAAACAGAGGCTACAGTTAAGGATTTGCGCTCAGTAAATCCTCCCCGGCCAGGATACGAATCCATGACAAAGCGCTCACGGAAAGCCAGGCGAGTGTCTTACCACTACACCATGGAGACTATTCGATTAATAGTATTAGATCTTCCCCCCCCCCCCAAATTTTGTCGAAGTGGAAGTTTCTAACTAACCATTAAATTTACATACAGTCCACTCATCTTTTATATTAATCCACATTATTTAATTAATGTTTTATAGTAAACTATATGTTGGAAGATTTTCCCCACGTGGTCACTAGTGGTGACTGGTAATAACAATTAAACTTAAAATATCTAAAATTAGAAAACAAAAAAGAGGAACAATTCTCATAAATAAAAAGCAGTATATAATATTTTCTGAAAAAAAAATAATTAAAAATGTCCAGTGGCGAGAGATGACAACAAACTCAAAATAGTTGAGCTTGTGAAACCATTTCTGATAAAAAAGCGTAAACAATTAATTGGATATAATCCACTATGTTTTAATTTCATTGAATGAACTGGTAAATTCGGCTCTAGGCACAAAGTTCTAATAAATTTTTTGCAGCGATATCATTAAATGGTAAGTCTTTGAGTTGACGTGATGCAACTTGTCAACAAACACACCTGACCTAACTTGGACCCATCAAAACCTAACTAACTTAGGCCAAACGTATTCTAACCTAAATTGGGCTTAACCTAACTCGGGCCTAACATGACAGCGGAGATCCATACTTAATGGCAGACACCGGCGAGGTGATCAGACCACGCACTGGACGATGGAAGGGACGACGACGTTTCGGTCCGTCCTGGACCATTCTCAAGTCGATTGAGAATGGTCCAGATTGAGATTGACAATCGACTTGAGAATAGTCCAGGACGGACAAAAACGTCGTCGTCCCTTCACCTTCTACTGTTTGGTCTGGTCAACATACTTTAGCCACGTTACTGTGACTCGTCACCTGCACCGACGAGTTCATTTTCCTCAACATAGGCCAGTTCACACACCATATCATCACAAAGTGCCAATACCCAACCTCCGCTCTCCAGATATACACTGGCAGAGGGTTTCAGCAACACGCTGACAGGGGCCTCAATCACACACAGGCATGACTAACACCCTGGCAGAAGTTTCTAGCAGCTCGCTAGCAGCACTTCTTAACAGACGCACCACTGTCGTCGTGTAACTCTTCCTGGCCAATCCCGGGTACGTCAGCCCATCCGACACTGCATAAACCAGCACCTAACACTGCTATAACCAACGGGCGGCCATTTTGTCCTCTAAAAGGACCAAGTCAGGAGTTCTTGGACTGCCCAAGGTGAACTCCCCTCCGCCATTGTAGTCGCAAATTAGATGGCGTTGATCTCGATACGCCACCCACCAGAGGTCATCATCATCGACCTCACCTTCTAACTGAGGCAGGTAACCGGAGCCTTTCACCGATGCCACGCCACCACCAACAGATGGCGTTGTCTGTGTTGCACCAAATATCGGGGAGTTGGAGTACAGACCCATAGATGGCGCTGAAATCGTCACGCCGCACTCCAGGGACGGTGTCGATACCGTAACATGCTCCCATGAGACCAGTGATGCTCCCATGAGCACAGTGATGCTCCCATGAGACCAGTGATGCTCCCATTAGTCAGTGATGCCCCCATGACAAGTGATTCTCCCATGACAGCAGTGATGTTCCCATGACAACAGTGATGCTCCCATGACACCAGTGATTCTCCCTTGACTGTGGGGAATTGATCTATGAGATTTATATTTATTTAATATATATTATTTTATATTTTACGTTAAATTATATTTTTCGATAGTGAGTTACCTTAAAGTGAACTGTATTTCTAAAAATATCTCACAAATCACTTCTTTACACATTCTCGGGGTTTTATGGTTTATAAGTAAGCAACAATATAAATTATTGGTTAGTAGACATTCATACAGTATTAGACTACATATGTTATTGCCAAAAATGTGGGAGGCCTTATGTTATTGTTGTTATATCCTAGACAACCAGTATGAACAAGCCAGCGGATGCACTGTGTGGGGGAGGCTGGCCTCCGACTCAAGTACTGGAGTATTAGACTACTGGTGTTAATTATTGCGCATCTTCCGTTGCACCTATTAAGGGGCACTCACAAATAATAGTTGTAATCCCAATATGACAATTATATCAGGGGAAATAAAGTATATTGATTGTGAGATTAGGACCAAGGAATATTTATCTTGATTTTGTCGCTGTTCCGTGTCCTATCTGGAATATATCCAAAATCTAAATATTAAAGGCCTCTAATAAACTAGATAACACAGGGATCGGAGGAGACACCTCCCGTGATAGTCGACGTAGTTGTGGGTTGATGACAAGAGCACTACTCCCATAGCACAGCTGGCACAGTGAGAATTATCGGAGCTAGATCTGCCCCAGCCACTGATGTTAAAATAAGGGCCGACTTCACCCCTGTGGCCCTCCGTCCCTCACGCATACTGGCTCTCTTGTCCGATGTCAAAAGTAGTTAGAGGGACTACATTTACTCGATTTGGGCATTGATTAATTTGATTCAAGGGAAATGTTTTTATGATGTTTACAGTCCAGAGACTGCTGTATTAAGGCTGCTTCCCATTATATCGCTGGTGACTTTAAGGACGACATGCACCAATGATATCTCGTTTTCTACGGGGAGCAAATTTCCACTTGGGAACATTTTGAATTTATTAGTACAATCCAGCAACAATATTATCTGCCTATTGTGTTAAATATTAGTAAATGTTGTCGGGTTTTCCGACAATGACAGCAGTGATGCTCCCATGACAGTATTGATACCCCCATGGCAGTATTAATGCTCCCATGACAGTATTAATGCTCCCATGACAGTATTAATGCTCCCATGACAGTATTAATGCTCCCATGACAGTATTAATGCTCCCATGACAGTATTAATGCTCCCATGACAGTATTAATGCTCCCATGACAGTATTAATGCTCCCATGACAGTATTAATGCTCCCATGACAGTATTAATGCTCCCATGGCAGTATTAATGCTCTCATGGCAGTATTAATGCTCCCATGACAGTATTAATGCTCCCATGACAGTATTAATGCTCCCATGACAGTATTAATGCTCCCATGGCAGTATTAATGCTCCCATGACAGTATTAATGCTCCCATGACAGTATTAATGCTCCCATGACAACAGTGGTGCTCCCATGACAACAGTGGTGCTCCCATGACAGTAGTGGTGCTCCCATGACAACAGTGGTACTCCCATGACAACAGTGATGCTCCCATGACAACAGTGATGCTCCCATGACAACAGTGATGCTCCCATGACAACAGTGGTGCTCCCATGACAACAGTGATGCTCCCATGACAACAGTGATGCTCCCATGACAGTAGTGGTGCTCCCATGACAACAGTGATGCTCCCATGACAACAGTGGTGCTCCCATGACAACAGTGATGCTCCCATGACAACAGTGATGCTCCCATGACAGCAGTGAGGCTCCCATGACAACAGTGGTGCTCCCATGACAACAGTGAGGCTCCCGTGACAACAGTGATGCTCCCATGACAACAGTGGTGCTCCCGTGACAACAGTGGTGCTCCCATGACAACAGTGGTGCTCCCGTGACAACAGTGGTGCTCCCATGACAGTAGTGGTGCTCCCATGACAACAGTGGTGCTCCCGTGACAACAGTGGTGCTCCCATGACAACAGTGATGCTCCCATGACAACAGTGATGCTCCCATGACAACAGTAGTGCTCCCATGACAACAGTGATGCTCCCATGACAACAGTGATGCTCCCATGACAACAGTGATGCTTCCATGACAACAGTGATGCTCCCATGACAACAGTAGTGCTTCCATGACAACAGTGGTGCTCCCATGACAACAGTAGTGCTCCCATGACAACAGTGATGCTCCCATGACAACAGTAGTGCTCCCATGACAACAGTAGTGCTCCCATGACAACAGTAGTGCTCCCATGACAACAGTGATGCTCCCATGACAACAGTAGTGCTCCCATGACAACAGTGATGCTCCCATGACAACAGTGATGCTCCCATGACAACAGTGATGCTCCCATGACAACAGTAGTGCTCCCATGACAACAGTGATGCTCCCATGACAACAGTGATGCTCCCATGACAACAGTAGTGCTTCCATGACAACAGTGATGCTCCCATGACAACAGTGGTGCTTCCATGACAACAGTGATGCTCCCATGACAACAGTAGTGCTTCCATGACAACAGTAGTGCTTCCATGACAACAGTGATGCTCCCATGACAACAGTGGTGCTTCCATGACAACAGTGGTGCTCCCATGACAACAGTGATGCTTCCATGACAACAGTGATGCTTCCATGACAACAGTGATGCTTCCATGACAACAGTGATGCTCCCATGACAAAAGTAGTGCTCCCATGACAACAGTGATGCTCCCATGACAACAGTGATGCTCCCATGACAACAGTGATGCTCCCATGACAGTAGTGGTGCTCCCATGACAACAGTGGTGCTCCCATGACAACAGTGGTGCTCCCATGACAACAGTGATGCTCCCATGACAACAGTGATGCTCCCATGACAGTAGTGGTGCTCCCATGACAACAGTGGTGCTCCCATGACAACAGTGATGCTCCCATGACAACAGTGATGCTCCCATGACAACAGTGATGCTTCCATGACAACAGTGATGCTTCCATGATAACAGTGATGCTCCCATGACAACAGTGATGCTTCCATGACAACAGTGATGCTCCCATGACAACAGTGATGCTCCCATGACAACAGTGGTGCTCCCATGACAACAGTGATGCTCCCATGACAACAGTGATGCTTCCATGACAACAGTGATGCTCCCGTGACAACAGTGGTACTCCCATGACAACAGTGATGCTCCCATGACAACAGTGATGCTCCCATGACAACAGTGATGCTCCCATGACAACAGTGATGCTCCCATGACAACAGTGGTGCTCCCATGACAGTAGTGGTGCTCCCATGACAACAGTGATGCTCCCATGACAACAGTGATGCTCCCATGACAACAGTGGTGCTCCCATGACAACAGTGATGCTCCCATGACAACAGTGGTGCTCCCATGACAACAGTGATGCTCCCATGACAACAGTGATGCTCCCATGACAACAGTGGTGCTCCCATGACAGTAGTGGTGCTCCCATGACAACAGTGATGCTCCCATGACAACAGTGATGCTCCCATGACAACAGTGGTGCTCCCATGACAACAGTGATGCTCCATGACAACAGTGGTGCTCCCATGACAACAGTGGTGCTCCCATGACAACAGTGGTGCTCCCATGACAACAGTGGTGCTCCCATGACAGTAGTGGTGCTCCCATGACAACAGTGATGCTCCCATGACAACAGTGTGCTCCCATGACAACAGTGGTGCTCCCATGACAACAGTGATGCTCCCATGACAACAGTGGTGCTCCCATGACAACAGTGGTGCTCCCATGACAACAGTGATGCTCCCATGACAACAGTGGTGCTCCCATGACAACAGTGATGCTCCCATGACAACAGTGGTGCTCCCATGACAACAGTGATGCTCCCATGACAACAGTGATGCTCCCATGACAACAGTGGTGCTCCCATGACAACAGTGGTGCTCCCATGACAACAGTGATGCTCCCATGACAACAGTGATGCTCCCATGACAACAGTGGTGCTCCCATGACAACAGTGATGCTCCCATGACAACAGTGGTGCTCCCATGACAACAGTGGATGCTCCCATGACAACAGTGATGCTCCCATGACAACAGTGGTGCTCCCATGACAACAGTGGTGCTCCCATGACAACAGTGATGCTCCCATGACAACAGTGATGCTCCCATGACAACAGTGTGCTCCCATGACAACAGTGGTGCTCCCATGACAACAGTGATGCTCCCATGACAACAGTGATGCTCCCATGACAACAGTGATGCTCCCATGACAACAGTGATGCTCCCATGACAACAGTGGTGCTCCCATGACAACAGTGATGCTCCCATGACAACAGTGGTGCTCCCATGACAACAGTGGTGCTCCCATGACAACAGTGATGCTCCCATGACAACAGTGGTGCTCCCATGACAACAGATGGCTCCCATGACAACAGTGATGCTCCCATGACAACAGTGGTGCTCCCATGACAGTAGTGGTGCTCCCATGACAACAGTGGTGCTCCATGACAACAGTGGTGCTCCCATGACAACAGTGATGCTCCCATGACAACAGTGATGCTCCCATGACAACAGTGATGCTCCCATGACAACAGTGATGCTCCCATGACAACAGTGGTGCTCCCATGACAACAGTGATGCTCCCATGACAACAGTGGTGCTCCCATGACAACAGTGGTGCTCCCATGACAACAGTGATGCTCCCATGACAACAGTGATGCTCCCATGACAGTAGTGGTGCTCCCATGACAACAGTGCTCCCATGACAACAGTGGTGCTCCATGACAACAGTGGTGCTCCCATGACAACAGTGTGCTCCCATGACAACAGTGGTGCTCCCATGACAACAGTGATGCTCCCATGACAACAGTGGTGCTCCCATGACAACAGTGGTGCTCCCATGACAACAGTGATGCTCCCATGACAACAGTGGTGCTCCCATGACAACAGTGGTGCTCCCATGACAACAGTGATGCTCCCATGACAACAGTGAGGCTCCCATGACAACAGTGATGCTCCCATGACAACAGTGGTGCTCCCATGACAACAGTGAGGCTCCCATGACAACAGTGATGCTCCCATGACAACAGTGGTGCTCCCATGACAACAGTGATGCTCATGACAACAGTGGTGCTCCCATGACAACAGTGGTGCTCCCATGACAACAGTGGTGCTCCCATGACAACAGTGATGCTCCCATGACAAAGTGGTGCTCCATGACAACAGTGGTGCTCCCATGACAACAGTGATGCTCCCATGACAACAGTGATGCTCCCATGACAACAGTGGTGCTCCCATGACAACAGTGGGCTCCCATGACAACAGTGGTGCTCCCATGACAACAGTGGTGCTCCCATGACAACAGTGGAGGAATATCCCAGCATAAGTACACACGAGCCAACGTGAACATTTTAAAAACTAATAATATTGCCAAATCAAACAACAACGCTCAGTTACAATCGATAAAAACAACAAATTTTTGTTCGATGGAAATTGCCGGCAGCACAGAAATCGGAGTTGCGGCTGTGGACAATATGGAAATTAACAATCCAATTTATACCGGACAGACAGCGAAATTGGGGAGAGCGAGGCGTTTGGTACATGAAAAGAACGCATTGGTGTGCCGGGGTTGGGAATGAGCGCGAACCACGACCACCAACACAAGTCATCAGTACTGGTTTTTAATATATAATGGCTAACTTTTTGGCATCTTTTACCAGCGGTGATGTTTAGCTGCCCACGGCCAGGAGTTGTTTGTTAGTCGCTGCGATGATGGCACATGTCGCCTGACCCCTGACGTGCACATGTCGCCTGACCCCTGACGGCACATGTCGCTGACCCTGAGGTGCACATGTCGCCTGACCCCTAAGGTGCACATGGCGCCTGACCCCTGAGGTGCACATGTCGCCTGACCCCTAAGGTGCACATGTCACCTGAGCCCTGAGGTGCACATGCCGCCTGACCTCTGAGGTGCACATGCCGCCTGACCTCTGAGGTGCACATGTCGCCTGACCCCTGACGTGCACATGCCGCCTGACTCCTGAGGTGCACATGTCACCTGATCCCTGAGGTGCACATGTCACCTGACCCCTGAGGTGCACATGTCGCCTGACCCCTAAGGTGCACATGGCGCCTGACCTCTGAGGTGCACATGTCGCCTGACCCCTGAGGTGCACATGTCACCTGACCCCTGAGGTGCACATGCCGCCTGACCTCTGAGGTGCACATGTCACCTGACCCCTGAGATGCACATGGCAGCACCAGGACCCCAGAGGTGCACATGGCAGCACCAGGACCCCTGAGGTGCACATGACAGCACCAGGACCCAGAGGTGCACATGACAGCACCTGGACCCAGAGGTGCACATGACAGCACCAGGACCCCAGAGGTGCACATGACAGCACCAGACCCCAGAGGTGCACATGACAGCACTAGGACCCCAGAGGTGCACATGACAGCACCAGGACCCCAGAGGTGCACATGACAGCACCAGGACCCCAGAGTGCACATGACTGCACCAGGACCCCAGAGGTGCACATGACAGCACCAGGACCCAGAGGTGCACATGACAGCACCAGGACCCCAGAGGTGCACATGACAGCACCAGGACCCCAGAGGTGCACATGACTGCACCAGGACCCCAGAGGTGCACATGACAGCACCAGGACCCCAGAGGTGCACATGACAGCACCAGGACCCCAGAGGTGCACATGACTGCACCAGGACCCCAGAGGTGCACATGACAGCACCAGGACCCCAGAGGTGCACATGACAGCACCAGGACTCCAGAGGTGCACATGACAGCACCAGGACCCCAGAGGTGCACATGACTGCACCAGGACCCAGAGGTGCACATGACAGCACCAGGACCCCAGAGGTGCACATGACAGCACCAGGACTCCAGAGTGCACATGACAGCACCAGGACCCCAGAGGTGCACATGACAGCACCTGGACCCCAGAGGTGCACATGACAGCACCAGGACCCCAGAGGTGCACATGACAGCACCAGGACCCCAGAGGTGCACATGACAGCACCAGGACCCCAGAGGTGCACATGACAGCACCAGGACCCCAGAGGTGCACATGACAGCACCAGGACCCCAGAGGTGCACATGACAGCACCAGGACCCCAGAGGTGCACATGACAGCACCAGGACCCCAGAGGTGCACATGACAGCACCAGGACCCCAGAGGTGCACATGACAGCACCAGGACCCCAGAGGTGCACATGACAGCACCAGGACCCCAGAGGTGCACATGACAGCACCAGGACCTCAGAGGTGCACATGACAGCACCAGGACCCCAGAGGTGCACATGCAGCACCAGGACCCCAGAGGTGCACATGACAGCACCAGGACCCCAGAGGTGCACATGACAGCACCAGGACCCCAGAGGTGCACATGACAGCACCAGGACCCCAGAGGTGCACATGACAGCACCAGGACCCCAGAGGTGCACATGACAGCACCAGGACCCCAGAGGTGCACATGACAGCACCAGGACCCCAGAGGTGCACATGGCAGCACCAGGACCCCAGAGGTGCACATGACAGCACCAGGACCCTGAGGTGCACATGACAGCACTAGGACCCCAGAGGTGTACATGGCAGCACCAGGACCCCAGAGGTGCACATGACAGCACCAGGACCCCAGAGGTGTACATGGCAGCACCAGGACCCCAGAGGTGCACATGACAGCACCAGGACCCCTGAGGTGCACATGACAGCACCAGGACCCCAGATGTGTACATGGCAGCACCAGGACCCCAGAGGTGCACATGACAGCACCTGGACCCCAGAGTGCACATGACAGCACCAGGACCCCAGAGGTGCACAATGACAGCACCAGGACCCCAGAGGTGCACATGACAGCACCTGGACCCCAGAGTGCACATGACAGCACCAGGACCCCAGAGGTGCACATGGCAGCACCAGGACCCCAGAGGTGCACATGACAGCACCAGGACCCCAGAGGTGCACATGACAGCACTAGGACCCCAGAGGTGTACATGGCAGCACCAGGACCCCAGAGGTGCACATGACAGCACCTGGACCCCAGAGGTGCACATGACAGCACCAGGACCCCAGAGGTGCACATGACAGCACCAGGACCCCAGAGGTGCACATGACAGCACCTGGACCTAGATTCAGGAAGCTCCGTGTATTTCTTCGTAAGTGGGTTTGCTACGAAGGTTCCTAAGTGTGCCCTAAGAAGATGCTTAGGTGCAATTCAATAAGGTCCACTTAGGAAGAAATTTGTTGGTTCACCTGCGTGCCGATAGAGGTCACTACTGCGTTTCGTTTGGCCAATCAGAGAGCAGCAACATTCTTCATATTGAAGATTTAGCGCTGGCTTATCGGAGCTCTACTGCCTCCTATTTACGTTGAATTTTCTTATAAAATTAGTATATTTCGAAGTAAAACAATGCTTTTCAACTTCTACAGCCAGCACAGACATTGTAGTAAACAAATATGTTACATTTGTTGTTTACCTACGTAATTCTAAGAGATACTGTGTAGCTGTCCTTGTTGCTCGGAAGATGCGCTGACAATTATTGTATATATTTACTGAATTTACCCAAGGGCCACTAACTATCTAGAGGCCTCGAAGAGGACAGAAAGCCGGCGGCTTGTTAAAGGGCCCGCCAATTGTCTTAATGATATTTTTGAGCTGGAATTTGGCATTTACGGCTTCAGCGGGTAGGCGGTTCCATGGGTTTATAGCCCTCTTGGTGGAAAAAAAAACTTGTTTTCAGTCTTACTTGAGAGAACATACTCTCCAACACTATATCTGTGATTGCCCTGTTATCAGTGACTTCATACCAAATTGTATGAGGTACTTTGAGCTCTGTAATTACTTCATACACTCAGGAATATTGGAAGATATTCTTGTGCTGCACCCAGATTTTGCCAGTGGATGCTAATAGATCAGCCTTAAGTATTTTGTTCTCTCCTGATTCCATGTATGACTGGCCATCCTGTGAGGTGAGGATGTTGGATGAGCTTGTAGCTGGTTTTTGATCTACACTGTGTGGTCCTTCATACAGAATAGGGAAGCAGCACATTGCTGTGTATACCTAAACATGTTTGAAAATACATTGTTTGAGAGGAGTCTTGTAGAAACTGGTAAGAGTAATTATAATATAATGTTTCCATGATTCAGTGCTTACCTCTTGTGAAAATTGAGAAGAGTTGTTTAGTCAGAGTTGATTTATTTTTTGTATTGAGGCTGGTATTTTCTAAATTGATTCCATGTACAGTATGTCTAACCATCCTGTGAGATGGGAGTATTAGATAAACTTATAGCTAGTTTTGTATCTACACTGTGTAATATTCCATATAGAATAGGTAGCAGCACATTGCTGTGTATACCTAATCTTCTTAATAAAAAAAATCAGTAATAAAGATTTTAAATTATAGTTTGTATTATTACAAATACAGTACTGTATTATCCATATTAAATCATGTTGACCATGGATCATTAAGATCTCATGTTGATATGTAATAGTCATATTTCTTTTGAACTGCTAATCCATGCTAATCATTCATTAAATTGTGCATTATGTCTCAATTTTTCACTTCCTTGGACATACTGTACAGAACAAAAAGATAGGATAAAAATAAACCAGTAATATTTCTTTCATTTCATTATATTTTTCATTTAAATAACTGCATCAATATTTTTACAGCTGACAGGATTTGTTTTACCATACAGTGCATTATTTGTTAAAAAAAAAATTGGTTTATTGTTACACATGGTGCTACATAGCCTTCCCAACTTGGTGCCTTCTTTAATACTTACTGATTAAAAAATAAATAATAAATACATTTTATTCAGGAAGTGCATACAGTGATTTACAAACATAATGTTGGATCCCTTGGTTCCCTGATAATGTTGACATAATGTAACATTATCAGTTGATAATGATAACAATGTTGGATCCCTGGTCCCTTGATTTGTAGAGCACTTCTAGTTTGGTTCCACACAGCCAAATTGTGTAACAGGAAGAGGTCTTGGACACAAATTTGTTCCATGCTAAATGTAGAGGAATCAGCTGAGTATTCCTTAAATAAAATAAGTTGCCTCAGCTTATAAGTAAATAAAATAAGCATTTCTCAAATAAGTAGCTGCCTCACCTCACTGCCTTACTGCTACATAGCCTTCCCGGCATGGTGCCTTCTTGATAATTACTTGTTCCACACCCAAATTGTATACAGGAAGGAGAGTCTTGGACCCCTACTTCCCTCTCTCTTTTTTAATAGTCTATATAGTCATAATTATAGCTTTAAGTATTCAATGAATAAAGTTTTTGACATTTTTACCCTTTTCCTTACCTAACATCATTTGTGCAGCATATTTTATTTTATGTCTCACCCAGATTAATTTAAAAAAAACCAAACTAAATACATTAGAAAAGGGTATGTATAGCTAGGTACACCCTTACTACTAGGTGAACAGGGCATTTGGTGATAGTAAATGATCCCATCAGGCAGGGCTCATCACCTTCTCTCATATTTCATGTTCACCATGTTTTATTTACTTAATACACGGTGTAATTCTTGCTATTATAAACTAATTCTACTATCATAAAAGACATATATTTACTTTTCTTAAGTTTCATGCAGAGAATGCATATATAACTAACACGAAGGACTCCTCTTCACTAGATTCATTCTTATAATCTTTTGTTATCTTCCAAAATCTTGAAAATCGATCCCAGTTTTATGTAGTAGAGAAAATTGAGTTATATCCAGTTTACGTAAGCTACGAGTGGTCGAAACCACACTTAAATCCCGGAATGAACTTACGAAGGTTTTCCACTTAGTGTAGCTACTTGAATA
>WNGS01140209.1:14395-24941 GCA_020271785.1 Procambarus virginalis
ATTTTACAAGAAAATTCAACGTAAATAGGAAGCAGTAGAGCTCCGATAAGCCAGCGCTAAATCTTCAATATGAAGAATGTTGCTGCTCTCTGATTGGCCAAACGAAACGCAGTAGTGACCTCTATCGGCACGCAGGTGAACCAACAAATTTCTTCCTAAGTGCACCTTATTGAATTGCACCTAAGCATCTTCTTAGGGCACACTTAGGAACCTTCGTAGCAAACCCACTTACGAAGAAATACACGGAGCTTCCTGAATCTAGGTCCAGGTGCTGTCATGTGCACCTCTGGGGTCCAGGTGCTGTCATGTGCACCTCTGGGGTCCTGGTGCTGTCATGTGCACCTCTGGGGTCCTGGTGCTGTCATGTGCACCTCTGGGGTCCTGGTGCTGTCATGTGCACCTCTGGGGTCCTGGTGCTGTCATGTGCACCTCTGGGGTCCAGGTGCTGTCATGTGCACCTCTGGGGTCCAGGTGCTGTCATGTGCACCTCTGGGGTCCTAGTGCTGTCATGTGCACCTCTGGGGTCCTGGTGCTGTCATGTGCACCTCTGGGGTCCTGGTGCTGTCATGTGCACCTCTGGGGTCCTGGTGCTGTCATGTGCACCTCTGGGGTCCTGGTGCAGTCATGTGCACCTCTGGGGTCCAGGTGCTGTCATGTGCACCTCTGGGGTCCTGGTGCAGTCATGTGCACCTCTGGGGTCCTGGTGCTGTCATGTGCACCTCTGGGGTCCTGGTGCTGTCATGTGCACCTCTGGGGTCCTGGTGCAGTCATGTGCACCTCTGGGGTCCTGGTGCTGTCATGTGCACCTCTGGGGTCCTGGTGCTGTCATGTGCACCTCTGGGGTCGAGGTGCAGTCATGTGCACCTCTGGGGTCCTGGTGCTGTCATGTGCACCTCTGGGGTCCTGGTGCTGTCATGTGCACCTCTGGGGTCCTGGTGCTGTCATGTGCACCTCTGGGGTCCTGGTGCTGTCATGTGCACCTCTGGAGTCCTGGTGCTGTCATGTGCACCTCTGGGGTCCTGGTGCTGTCATGTGCACCTCTGGGGTCCAGGTGCTGTCATGTGCACCTCTGGGGTCCTGGTGCAGTCATGTGCACCTCTGGGGTCCTGGTGCTGTCTCAGCTACTTGCTGCTCCAAGTCACAATTTTACCTGTATGAGATGCAAAGAGTTAATATCTGTTCCCTGAACATATCTATACAGGTATAACATGGTATGTGAGGGCTGTAAAATGGGGTACACGTACATTTGTGGGGTGTTTCCCATATATCATAACCGACTTATCTTTGATATTATACAGTGCACTAGAAAATAAACAAATACTTGGTAAGCCGGATACAATCGTTGTTGTAGTTGTTGATAGGCTGTGTAGCTGGTTGTTGACACGTAAATAGGTGTCTAGGTGTTAAACCAACTCTGGAGCCATGTGTGCAGCGTAAGGCTGCTTTGTTATTGTTTACGTGTGAGCGTGGCGTCCGTAAGAGACGCTCTCTTTGTGTACTGTTCCAATATTTTGCTGGTTCCACTTCTAAGTTAAATTTACGTTAACAAGGGAATCAAGCTATATTTGGTGTTAATAATTATATTCAGTCTTATTGAACACTTTTTTATTCAATTTAGACATTAAACTGTTGTATGAACAGTGGTTTAATAATGTAAATACTGCGGCGACGTCGATGACGTCACGGAGTCTCCTATTCTCTAATTTTAAGAGGATACTGTTAAGGGAAGACTATACTATTTGTGTATGAATGTGTCGGTTTCCCGACACAGGTGACATGTGCACCTCAGGGGTCAGGCGACATGTGCACCTCAGAGGTCAGGTGGCATGTGCACCTCAGGGGTCAGGCGGCATGTGCCATCATCGCAGCGACTAACAAACAACTCCTGGCCGGTGGGCAGCTGCTAAACATCACCGCTGGTAAAAGATGCCAAAAAGTTAGCCATTTATATATTAAAAACCAGTACTGATGACTTGTGTTGGTGGTCGTGGTTCGCGCTCATCCCCAACCCCGGCACACCAATGCGTTCTTTTCATGTACCAAACGCCTCGCTCTCATCAATTTCGCTGTCTGTCCGGTATAAATTGGATTGTTAATTTCCATATTGTCCACAGCCGCAACTCCGATTTCTGTGCTGCCGGCAATTTCCATCGAACAAAAATTTGTTGTTTTTATCGATTGTAACTGAGCGTTGTTGTTTGATTTGACAATATTATTAGTTTTAAAATGTTCACGTTGGCTCCGTGTGTACTTTATGCTGGGGTATTCCTCCACTGTTGTCATGGGAGCATGTCATGGGAGCACCACTGTTGTCATGGGAGCACCACTGTTGTCATGGGAGCACCACTGTTGTCATGGGAGCCTCACTGTTGTCATGGGAGCATTACTGTTGTCATGGGAGCACCACTGTTGTCATGGGAGCACCACTGTTGTCATGGGAGCACCACTGTTGTCACGGGAGCACCACTGTTGTCATGGGAGCACCACTGTTGTCATGGGAGCACCACTGTTGTCATGGGAGCATCACTGTTGTCATGGGAGCCTCACTGTTGTCATGGGAGCACCACTGTTGTCATGGGAGCACCACTGTTGTCACGGGAGCACCACTGTTGTCATGGGAGCATCACTGTTGTCATGGGAGCCTCACTGTTGTCATGGGAGCACCACTGTTGTCATGGGAGCACCACTGTTGTCATGGGAGCACCACTGTTGTCATGGGAGCACCACTGTTGTCATGGGAGCATCACTGTTGTCATGGGAGCACCACTGTTGTCATGGGAGCCTCACTGTTGTCATGGGAGCATCACTGTTGTCATGGGAGCACCACTGTTGTCATGGGAGCATCACTGTTGTCATGGGAGCATCACTGTTGTCATGGGAGCACCACTGTTGTCATGGGAGCACCACTGTTGTCATGGGAGCATCACTGTTGTCATGGGAGCACCACTGTTGTCATGGGAGCACCACTTGGTTGATACCTGGTTGATGGGGTTCTGGGAGTTCTTCTACTCCCCAAGCCCGGCCCGAGGCCAGGCTCGACTTGTGAGAGTTTGATCCACCAGGCTGTTGCTTGGAGCGGCCCGCAGAGCCACATACCCACCACAGCCCGGCTGATCCGGGACTTCTCTTAGGAAACAGTCCAGTTTTCTCTTGAAGATGTCCACGGTTGTTCCGGCAATATTTCTTATAGTCGCTGGGAGGACGTTGAACAACCGCGGACCTCTGATGTTTATACAGTGCTCTCTGATTGTGCCTATGGCACCTCTGCTCTTCACTGGTTCAATCTTGCATTTTCTTCCATATCGTTCACTCCAGTACGTTGTTATTTTACTGTGTAGATTTGGGACCTGGCCCTCCAGTATTTTCCACGTGTATATTATTTGGTATCTCTCTCGTCTCCTTTCTAGAGAGTACATTTGGAGAGCTTTGAGACGATCCCAATAATTTAGGTGTTTTATCTCGTCTATGCGTGCCGTATATGTTCTCTGTATTCCCTCTATTTCAGCAATCTCTCCTGCTCTGAAGGGGGAAGTGAGTACTGAGCAGTATTCGAGACGGGACAACACAAGTGACTTGAAGAGTACAACCATTGTGATGGGATCCCTGGATTTGAAAGTTCTCGTAATCCATCCGATCATTTTTCTGGCTGATGCGATATTTGCTTGGTTATGCTCCCTAAACGTTAGATCGTCGGACATCATTATTCCCAAATCCTTGACATGCTGTTTTTCTACTATGGGAAGATTTGATTGTGTTTTGTACCCTGTATTATGTTTCAGATCCTCATTTTTGCCGTACCTGAGTACCTGAAATTTATCACTGTTAAACATCATATTATTTTCTGCTGCCCAATCGAAAACTTTGTTGACATCTGTTTGTAGCTTTTCAATGTCTTCACAGAGGTAATTTTCATGCTGATTTTTGTGTCATCTGCGAAGGATGACACGAAGCTGTGACGTGTATTTTTGTCTATATCAGATATGAGAATAAGGAACAGTAGCGGTGCAAGGACTGTACCTTGAGGTACAGAGCTTTTAACATCGCTTGGACTCGATTTTA
Source organism: Procambarus virginalis (assembly GCA_020271785.1). Taxonomy (NCBI): domain Eukaryota; kingdom Metazoa; phylum Arthropoda; class Malacostraca; order Decapoda; family Cambaridae; genus Procambarus; species Procambarus virginalis. Next base: position 18,455 of record WNGS01140209.1, read on the forward strand.
TCTGATTGACTGTTACTCTTTGTGTTCTGTTCGACAGGAAATTGAGTATCCAGCGTCCTACTTTTCCAGTTATTCCCATTGACCTCATTTTGTGAGCTATCACCCCATGGTCACATTTGTCGAAAGCCTTTGCAAAGTCTGTGTATACAACATCTGCATTTTGCTTTTCTTCTAGGGCTTCTGTGATTTTGTCATAGTGGTTGAGTAACTGTGACAGACAGGATCTTCCCGCTCTAAATCCATGTTGTCCTGGATTGTGCAATTCATTGTTTTCCATAAAACTAGAAATTTGATTCCTAATCACTCTTTCAAACACTTTTATTATGTGTGATGTTAGTGCAACTGGCCTATAATTTTTTGCCAAGGCTTTACTCCCCCCTTGTGCAACGGAGCTATATCTGCAGATTTAAGTGCTGCTGGTATCTCCCCTGTATCCAGGCTCTTTCTCCATATTACGCTGAGTGCTCTCGCTACTGGTACTTTACATTTCTTTATGAATATTGAATTCCATGAGTCAGGCCCAGGGGCTGAGTGCATGGGCATATTGTCAATTTCTCTTTCAAAGTCTTCCGAGTTTGTGGTAATATCCGTTATATTATCTGCAGCTTGAATGTCATTCATAAAGAAGCTGTCTGGGTCATCAACTTTCATGTTGTTAATTGGTGTGCTAAACATAGCCTCATACTGGCTTCTTAGAATTTCACTAATCTCTTTGTTGTCCTCTGTGTACGTACCTTCATTTGTAATTAACGGTCCAATACTGGTCGAGGTTTGGATTTTGATTTAGCGTATGTGAAAAAATATTTCGGATTTTTCCTTATCTCTTGTATAGCTCTCTGTTCCAATTCCATTTCCTCAGACTCATATGATCGCTTCAACGTTTGTTCGATTTCTTCGATCTCCCTGCTTAGGCTTATTTTCCTTGCTTGTGATAGTTGTGTCTGCCGAAGCATTTCCGTAATTTTTTTCCTTCTCCTGTACAGTCGTCTGCGTTCTCTTTCTAGAGTGTTCCTCTTTCTGCCCCTCCTCACCGGCACGTGCTTCAAGCAGACCTTGTAAGCTTCAGCTGTCAGTTGAGCTATTCCCTGTGTGGGAGTTTTGTCGCTTAAGACCGTCTCCCATTGAATGGTTGAAAGGTCTACATTTATTTTTTCCCAGTCAATCCTCTTATTGTTGAAATTGAATTGATTGAATATTCCTTCTCGCTTGTTGGGTCTCTTAGATCTACTACCGTTATTTATGCTAGTTCGCACTTCAATGAGCTTATGGTCTGAGTATGAAGTATCTGAGATTGTTATGTCTCTGATTAGTTCATCATTGTTTGTGAATAACAAGTCTAGTGTGTTTTCGTTCCTAGTTGGTTCTGTAATCTGTTGATTGAGCGAGAATTTGTCACAGAATCTCAAAAGTTCTCTGACCTGTGGCTGGTTATTTCCCGGGTCATTCCCTGCTATGATATTTGTGTTTGCCATTCTCCATCTTAGACTCGGTAATTGAAATCTCTGTAATAATAAACTGTTGTCATGGGAGCATCACTGTTGTCATGGGAGCACCACTGTTGTCATGGGAGCATCACTGTTGTCATGGGAGCATTAATACTGTCATGGGAGCATTAATACTGTCATGGGAGCATTAATACTGTCATGGGAGCATTAATACTGTCATGGGAGCATTAATACTGTCATGGGAGCATAATACTGTCATGGGAGCATCACTGCTGTCATGGGATCATCACTACTGTCATGGGAGCATTACTACTGTCATGGGAGCATCACTGTTGTCATGGGAGCATTAATACTGTCATGGGAGCATTACTACTGTCATGGGAGCATCACTGTTGTCATGGGAGCATTAATACTGTCATGGGAGCATCACTGTTGTCATGGGAGCATTAATACTGCCATGGGAGAATCACTGCTGTCATAGGAGCATCTCTACTGTCATGGGAACATCATTACTGCCATTGGAGAATCACTGCTCTCATGGGAGCATCAATTCTTCCATGGGAGAATGAATACTGTCATGGGGCATTAATACTGTCATGGGAGCATTAATACTGTCATGGGAGCATTAATACTGTCATGGGAGCATCACTGTTGTCATGGGGGCATTAATACTGTCATGGGAGCATTAATACTGTCATGGGAGCATTAATACTGTCATGGGAGCATCACTGTTGTCATGGGGGCATTAATACTGTCATGGGAGCATTAATACTGTCATGGGAGCATTAATACTGTCATGGGAGCATCACTGTTGTCATGGGGGCATTAATACTGTCATGGGAGCATCACTGCTGTCATTGTCGGAAAACCCGACACAATTTACTAATATTTAACACAATAGGCAGATAATATTGTTGCTGGATTGTACTAATAAATTCAAAATGTTCCCAAGTGGAAATTTGCTCCCCGTAGAAAACGAGATATTGGTGCATGTCGTCCTTAAAGTCACCAGCGATATAATGGGAAGCAGCCTTAATACAGCAGTCTCTGGACTGTAAACATCATAAAAACATTTCCCTTGAATCAAATTAATAATCAATGCCAAATCGAGTAAATGTAGTCCCTCTAACTACTTTTGGCATCCGGACAAGAGAGCCAGTATGCGTGAGGGACGGAGGGCCACAGGGGTGAAGTCGGCCCTTATTTTAACATCATTGGCTGGGGCAGATCTAGCTCCGATAATTCTCACTCTGGCAGCTGTGCTATGGGAGTAGTGCTCTTGTCATCAACCCACAACTACGTCGACTATCACGGGAGGTGTCTCCTCCGATCCCTCTGTTATCTAGTTTATTAGAGGCCTTTCATATTTAGATTTTGGATATATTCCAGATAGGACACGGAACAGCGACAAAATCAAGATAAATATTCCTTGGTCCTAATCTCACAATCAATATACTTTATTTCCCCTGATATAATTGTCATATTGGGATTACAACTATTATTTGTGAGTGCCCCTTAATAGGTGCAACGGAAGATGCGCAATAATTAACACCAGTAGTCTAATACTCCAGTACTTGAGTCGGAGGCCAGCCTCCCCCTCACAGTGCATCCGCTGGCTTGTTCATACTGGTTGTCTAGGATATAACAACAATAACATAAGGCCTCCCACATTTTTGGCAATAACATATGTAGTCTAATACTGTATGAATGTCTACTAATCAATAATTTATATTGTTGCTTACTTATAAACCATAAAACCCCGAGAATGTGTAAAGAAGTGATTTGTGAGATATTTTTAGAAATACAGTTCACTTTAAGGTAACTCACTATCGAAAAATATAATTTAACGTAAAATATAAAATAATATATATTAAATAAATATAAATCTCATAGATCAATTCCCCACAGTCAAGGGAGAATCACTGGTGTCATGGGAGCATCACTGTTGTCATGGGAACATCACTGCTGTCATGGGAGCATCACTGGTCTCATGGGAGCATCACTGACTAATGGGAGCATCACTGGTCTCATGGGAGCATGTTACGGTATCGACACCGTCCCTGGAGTGTGGCGTGACGATTTCAGCGCCATCTATGGGTCTGTACTCTAACTCCCCGATATTTGGTGCAACACAGACAACGCCATCTGTTGGTGGTGGCGTGGCATCGGTGAAAGGCTCCGGTTACCTGCCTCAGTTAGAAGGTGAGGTCGATGATGATGACCTCTGGTGGGTGGCGTATCGAGATCAACGCCATCTAATTTGCGACTACAATGGCGGAGGGGAGTTCACCTTGGGCAGTCCAAGAACTCCTGACTTGGTCCTTTTAGAGGACAAAATGGCCGCCCGTTAGTTATAGCAGTGTGTTAGGTGATGGTTTATGCAGTGTTTGATGGGCTGACGTACCCGGGATTGGCCAGGAAGAGTTACACGACGACAGTGGTGCGTCTGTTAAGAAGTGCTGCTAGCGAGCTGCTAGAAACTTCTGCCAGGGTGTTAGTCATCCCTGTGTGTGATTGAGGCCCCTGTCAGCGTGTTGCTGAAACCCTCTGCCAGTGTGTATCTGGAGAGCGGAGGTTGGGTATTGGCACTTTGTGATGATATGGTGTGTGAACTGGCCTATGTTGAGGAAAATGAACTCGTCGGTGCAGGTGACGAGTCACAGTAACGTGGCTAAAGTATGTTGACCAGACCAAACAGTAGAAGGTGAAGGGACGACGACGTTTCTGTCCGTCCTGGACTATTCTCAAGTCAATTGTCAATCTCAATCTGGACCATTCTCAATCGACTTGAGAATGGTCCAGGACGGACCGAAACGTCGTCGTCCCTTCCATCGTCCAGTGCGTGGTCTGGTCAACTCGCCGGTGTCTGCCATTAAGTATGGATCTCCGCTGTCATGTTAGGCCCGAGTTAGGTTAAGCCCAATTTAGGTTAGAATATGTTTGGCCTAAGTTAGTTTAGGTTTTGCTGGGTCCAAGTTAGGTCAGGTGTGTTTGTTGACAAGTTGCATCAAGTCAACTCAAAGACTTACCATTTAATGATATCGCTGCAAAAAAATTATTAAAACTTTGTGCCTAGAGCCGAATTTACCAGTTCATTCAATGAAATTAAAACATAGTGGATTATATCCAATTAATTTTTTACGCTTTTTTATCAGAAATAGTTTCACAACCTCAACTATTTTGAGTTTGTTGTCATCTCTCGCCACCTGGACATTTTTTAATTATTTTTTTTTCAGAAAATATTATGCTGCTCTTTATTTATGAGAATTTAAATTTTTTATTTAAATTTTGCCCCGAGGGGCGAGTTTATTGGGCAGCGCCACTCATCTTGTGAGTGGACACACCGCCATAGCAGCATGTACAACACTCCCCAATAGGAAGAAAACCCGCTGGGTTGTTCATCCTGTCACTTGTACCCAGACACAGCTGGGACTTGCTTAACTGTCTCAAGTGAACAGCTCCTCAAACAAGAAGATTAACATCTATCAACCCTTAAAAGCTTACGTTATCTTGCGGGTGCAAAATGGGGAAATCTTTTAAGAACAGTATCAATATTTGACAGATAGTGTTTTCCTAACTCAAACAATGTGGGGTTTATTATCTACACATATTTCTGATGTCTCGCAGGTGTTCACATTCTCTCAGGTAGTGGTCAAGGCGGTGTCCATCACTCTCACCACAGATTCTGCAACTTCGCTGCTCAACTGTTGTTTCCATTCCATATCTCCATGGATATCTGTATCCAAGACGGATTCTCGCTATTACTGATTCTCCCTCGTCCTCCTCCTCTTCGGCCATAATGATTGGGATTGCCAGCTGCAACCATGTTGTACCATCGTACAGATTCACTGGTTTGTGCTTCTATCCTCCTTTCCTCAGTTACCTTGTCACGGTGATGTTGCCTGACAATACCTCTAATTTGTAGTAGAGTCTTGGGTATGAAGTATTCAATATGGTCTCCTTCAGCGCCTTCAGCAGCCAGCACATCTGCTCGTTCATTCCCACATATCCCAACATGGGAGGGGATCCACAGAAACTTGATGACTCTTCCCTGATTGGTAAGAACTCTCACAGATCTCTTAATTTCAGCGACTATTGCAAGATTTTCTGCCTGATTTTTACTTAGGCTTTGTAGTGCTGCTTTTGAATCGGTGCAAATCACTGCACCATTAGTGTTCCGTTCAAGAAACTTTAGCGCCATAACAATGGCAGTTAGCTCTGCTTGCGTTGAAGAGGCATAGTTCTCAATACGTGCTTTTTCTTCATTTCTGCGTTGGAAAGTATTATCCTTGATTACCGTGTATCCTGCACCAGCCCTGCCATTGACAGGATTAGATGACCCGTCAGTGTAGATTTGATCTAGTTCATCTCCGGCTTCTTTATAAATTTCCTCGAGATACTTGTGCCTCATTTCTTGTGGTAACATGTGGATTTTTCATCGCCATTTCATTGATGATGATCTTGCATGAGTCATCCTCCCAGGGAGGTAACCTCTCTACAGGCAGGAGCTCACGGCTTGCTCAAGCAGGTGAAGCTCTTCGAGGTAGCTGACTGACTCTGTGATGCCATTTTTTAGCTTCTCTGTTTCCCCCTGAAAGTAGCACAAGAGCTCAGTTTTTTCTTAGCAATATCATTGTAATGGGGGATCTCTGGCATCCTACATGCAAGCTTTAGCATTCAGCTCCTGAATTATGGTTTTAACACTGGGAAGGGACAACTCCTCTCGTAGATTAGATGTTTTGGCAGATTCTTGGAACTCCAAGAATGATTGTCATGGCTTCATTTTGAATGCTTTCAAGCCTTTTCATATCGCTTTGGGAGTAGATGCACAGAACTGGTGCGGCATAGTCTATGACGGAGCGCACATAGGCTGTGTACATCATTTTAAGCACGGAAATAGAGGCTCCATATCCATTCCAGGTCATAGCTTTCAGTGCCCTGAGTCGACTTTTGCATGTTCCTATGAGTTGATTGAGCACCTCTTTCTTCCCCTTGTTAGAGCCGACAGTGACACCAAGATACCGATAGTGGTCAACCCATTC
>WNGS01140248.1:0-21480 GCA_020271785.1 Procambarus virginalis
AGCCAGACGCACTTCTCAGCCTACTATGCAAGGCCGATTTGCCTAATAAGCCAAGTTTTCCTGAATTAATATATTTTCTCTAATTTTTTTCTTATGAAATGATAAAAGCTACCCATTTCATTATGTATGAGGTCAATTTTTTTTTATTGGAGTTAAATTAACGTAGATATATGACCGAACCTAACCACCCTACCTAACCTAACCTAACCTATCTTTATAGGTTAGGTTAGGTAGGTAGCCGAAAAAGTTAGGTTAGGTTAGGTTAGGTAGGTTAGGTAGTCGAAAAACATTAATTCATGAAAACTTGGCTTATTAGGCAAATCGGGCCTTGCATAGTAGGCTGATAAGTGCGTTCTGGCTACTAGGTACGACATATATATATATATATATATATATATAATATATATATATATATATATATATATATATATATATATATATATATATATATATTATATTTATTTATATTTAAATTTGTGAGGGTACCACCTCTGGTGCCAATGTGGGGACCCATAGCCTCGGAGAAGAAAATAAAACGTATTCAGAGGAGACCTTGTGGTTTCTCACTGAACACTAATATTTTCTTCTCCTACCACCCCCATTCTTTTGTATGTACACATATATATTTGCTTTATTTGAACTGTGTTACAAAAAAGGAGTTACATATAGGTTACAAAGATGGTTATCATAGGTTGTCGAGTTCCTCCAGCTCCTCAGATGGCGGGCAGGAACCCTGGATGCAGTGCGCATTTCCCCTCTGTATCGCCACGCTGAGGCGCTGGAAAAGAAAGCTGGCAGCTCTAGGGTCCCTTGTTGTTTCAATGAGCCTAGAACCCAGTTCCTTCAAAAAACTGGTAGCACTTTTACCCCAGGCGCCGAGTGTCTCAGAAGCAATGGGGACAAAATTGTAGTGGTGATCAAGTTCTCTATACTTACGGGATTTGGCTGCTTCCCTGTGGGTGGCAGCGCCACCTGGTTGTGCAACACTGAGGTCAATGTAGGTGTTAGCCAGGGTTGATACGCACGTGTAGTCCCATACCAACTGCTTGCCATTCTTCCAGGGGTTCACTGTGATACCATCCGGGCGACCAATAAGAGCATCAGAGTTACGGGGCGTTAGGTAACGAGGCTCTCTCTCGGCTGGGCATCCAGCTGTGGTGAGGCTCCTCTTGATGATGTCGTTAACTTCACTGTGCCTCGAGTGCCATCCTCCCGTGCTTTGGCAGAGTAGGCCATGGTGGCCGTACCTGTCAGCCACCACCTCGCCGCAAATACACCTATATCTGGTGTGGATTGGGGCAGCAAGGCGGAGGGCCACAGCAATTCGGAGGGCGTGTGGTGTGAGACGCGTGCCAGTTGCCGACATTGGGGTTGCTAACAGGAAATCCCCTGCATGAGGGGCTGCTACTGCTGTGAGGCGAGCAATGTCGTGCTGTGTTGATGCAGCACCCAGGCACTCTGCAGCAACTTTGTCTACAATGGGGCCATCCCAGCTGGATTGCCTGTGGGCTTTTGGGGATGGTGGTTGAGGTGATGGGCCTGCACGAGAGGCCCACTCTGTGGCACAGCGTGTAAAATTGGGATCATGTACACCTGCCAGCTGATGTAAGTGGGCAGGTAGAATTTCCTTCACAAGGTCGTCGGATGCTGATAAGGAGGACAGGAAGGCTGGAACAGCGATTTGCGTTGCTGTTCGAACTCCGAGGCCCCCAAGTCTTACGGGAAGAGAGGCTTGTTTCCACTGCAGGTCATCAAAAGAGAGGTTAAGGGCTTTTTCTAGCATTGATTTCAGTAACCGGTCATACTCACTTAGTTTTTGGCTACTGTAAGATGGTGAACACCTCAGAAAGTAGGTTAACCTGGGGAGGGACAGACATCTGGTGATGAGGTAGAGTGCATCATGAGCATCAATATCCTCAATCCTCCCATCCATCCTCTTAAGGTCGGCGATTTTCTTATCAAGGACCTCATCGATGGCTTTCAACCCCAGGGGAGCTCCTAGGAGTGTGCTGTCTTCAGGTTTAGTTTTATGGATGTTTGGCAGAAGACCCTCTATTCTCTCTACGATGCCCTGGTTGGAACATATTATTTCACATTTAGAAGGGTTCAGGGTGAGGCCTAAAACTGCACCTTGCTCCTGGATTTTTCTGATGTCCTCCAGGAGGGAGTCTTGGGAACCAGCTAGGGTACCATCATCCAAGAACCAGATGTTAAGCTCGCTGGACAGGACCTCTGTGACTTGTTTGATGACTAAGCAGAAAAGGAGAGGAGCAAGGGGGTCACCCTGTTGGACGCCTTCCCGCGAGTCAATTTCATGTTCGCCAAAAAGTAGCTTAAGATCCATACTGTAGCATGAATGTACGAAAGGGTAGAGGGAAGGGAAATGACTATGAACCGCACGGAGTACAGCATCCCTCCGCACCAAATTGAAGGCATTTTTGAAATCTAGCTTGATAAGGGCCTTTTCGTCTGTGATGTTGGCGATGAAGGCTCGAGCTGCATGGGCTGCCGCCTCACACCCTTGTGGAATGCCAAACCCAAGCTGTTTTGGCTTCAGCATGTTGGCCGCTGCATCACTAACTGTTCTTGCGGCTGCCTTTGCGACGAGACGCCGGAGAGAATTGCCCACAGCTATTGGCCTGATCCCTCCATCCTTTTTCTTTAGAGCACAGAGGGATGCTCCAAAAAAAATAGGTCTTATGGACGGTGGTATGTTGCCAGCTAGACATGTGTTGGTGAATCTGGTTAGTTCCACCAAGAGGTTCTTTGCAATGTCACCCAGTGCAGGGTTGAGCATTTGCTTGAGGTGGTTGGGTTTTAGTCCTGTGAACCCACCTGCTGATCCGGTTGGGAAGGACATGGCTGCTTTATGGACCACAGATTCAGCCACCCAGAGAGGTTCTGCTCCGGTAGCCCCCACTTGTACAATGTCGTCCTCACTCGGAGCCCTGGCAGGGTGTTTCTCCCTTAGGGCTTGAGCTGTTGCGGCATCTCTATCGGCAATTGAGTCCTCACTGGTGATGACTCTTATTGCGCCAATAGTGTTTCCTTCTTCTATTTTCTTGGTGACTGATGTTCTGATTTTTGATGTCTCGGATATGGCACTGTTGCTCTTCCTGCCGTGGGTGTTTCTCGCTCGAGTGGAAAGGCGCACCTGGTTGTCCTCCCTGGGAAAATCATTTATAGCTTTGATGATTGAGGCAGCTAAGGTTTTGTCTCTCCTTGCAGGGGTGGCTAGACATATATTGCCAAACAGTAGGAGGTTGTGCCATGCTTGGGTAGTTCCAGGAGAGTCGTTGACCTTTCTCAGGAGGGCAGATAATTTGGCTGCTGCGTGGGGGCGGGCTGCTTTAGGGATGTGTTGCAAGGTTCTGGCTGATGTTGCTTTGATAGCCTCTAATAAATTTTCCGTGGGAATGAAGGTCTGGGAGGTGTTTTGCCTGACGGGCGGTGTGGGCTGTTGATTGGTGTTCTCCCTGGGAGGGCGCCCAGAACCCAAACACCTGGCTCCGTTGTGGTAATGATTGCGCACATTACCGTCACTCGACCGGATAAGGCATACCCTGTCACACGTCTGACATCTGCCTTGTCTACCCCTGCTATACCTTGTCTATGCTATATAGACAGGTATCTATGTAGGTATCTATGTAGGTATCTATGTAGGTATGCTATACCTACCCCTTGTCTATATATATATATATATATATATATATATATATATATAATATATATATATATATATTATATATATATATATATATATATATATATATATATATATATAATGTGTATATGTAGTACCTAGTAGACAGAACGCACTTCTCGGCCTACTATGCCGAACTGGACTTGTGATCCTGTGGTCCTAGATTCGATCCCAGGCTCCGGCGAGAAACAATGGGCAGAGTTTCTTTCACCCTATGTCCCTGTTACCTAGCAGCAAAATAGGTACCTGGGTGTGAGTCAGTTGTTACGGGATGCTTCCTGGGGGTGGAGGCCTGGTCGAGGATCAGGCCGCAGGGACACAAAAAAAAAAATTAATTATGAATCATTATTCAATAACTGTTGGAGTGCCACAGGGCAGCTTCTTGGGACACCTCCTATTTCTTATATACATCAATGATCTGCCTAATGTCTCTAACATTCTGAAACCTATATTGTTTGCTGATGATATTACCCATACTACCCTCATCTACTCTAACCCCAACCCACATACACTAAATAATGTTGTTAATAATGAACTAAAAAACCTTGTTGCTTTAAAATTCCACTGTATCTATTGCTACCCAATCTCCCAATCTTTATGTACCAAATCCAAACATTTTTACCATTGTGATCATTGCTGTGTGTGTGTGTATCTGTCTGTCTGGATGTGTGTCTCTCCATATATCTCTCTCTCTCTCCATATATCTCTCTCTCTCTCTCTCTCTCTCGCTCTCGCTCTCTCGCTCTCGCTCTCTCGCTCTCTCGCTCTCTCTCTCTGTATGTATATATGTAAGAAAATATTATTATATTGTAAGAAAATTAAAAAAATAATGAAATAATAAAATCATAAAAAATCCATTCCCACGCTCTGGACATTCATAAAGTTTGTCATCTGTAAACACGACCATGTGAGTCTTCACATGAGAAAGTTTACTAAATCTTTTCCCACATTCTGGATACTCATACAGTTTAAACCCCAAATGCACCATCATGTGAACCTTCATATGAGCAGGTTGACTGAATCTTTTTCCACACTTTAGACATTAATGAGGTTTATTGCCTGAATGTATTAGCATGTGACTCTTAACATTGTTTTGTACTTTGATTCTTTTCAAAACACTCAGTACACCCAAAAAGCCCATCAGAATGCACAATCCTGTGACTTCAGAGCTCCAAAACTTTATTAAGTCTTTAATAAGTAAACTTAAGTCACTTTATCATTATTAATCAATTTTTATGGGAGGGCTTCCCTTGGGGACACTCTGGGCTGCTCTCCTGGAACTTTTCAAACTGCAGGTACCACAACACTGATATTTACCACAACTGCTGATATTTACGCTAAGGACTACAACAACAACTGCAACTACTGCAACACTACTGAACCGGATCATTCACGTAGTAACAAAGGAAAAAATCTACAGAAAGGTAATGTGAAGAAAAACATGCACCCTTTTTGTTTTTATTTCTATAGTACTATACTTTGCTCAGTTCTTAATTTTATATGAAGTTCTCACAAATTCATTAATAATAGGTGTTTTTACATTGAACTTTATTACCATCCTTATCTCTAATTTTGAAAAATGTGATATGAACCGCCAAATTCTATTATTTGTGGCTACGCTTGTGGTGTCCTATCCCAGCACTGTCATATAATGCTTTGAAACTACTTATGGTTTTGGCCTCCACCACCCTCTCACCTAACTTGTTCCAACCGTGTCTACCACGCTGCTTGAGAAAGTTAATTTTCTAATATTTCTGCGGCATCTTTGTTTGGTTACCTTTTACAATATCTTCTTTTTATTCTACCATCTAGTTTTGGCATTTTATGCCTCTAACCTGGGAGCCATTTAGTGGCATGTCTATACCTTTTCCAGCTTGTTGATGTGATTCTTTAGATATGGGCAGCATACAACCGCTGCATATTCCAGCTTTGGTCTAACAAAAGTTTTAAACAATTTCTTTAGTATTTGACCTATGTATTTAAAAGCAATTGTAAATGTAAGCAAGTGTAGCATAGGCCCCTCGCACAAAGTTCTTAATATGATCCTAAGGTAATAGTTTTCCATCTAAAACCACCTCTAGATCTCTTTCTTGATCAGAATTCTTTATAGATCTCTGTGGCTTGATCATTGAAACTGAGTAAATTCATTACTCTGGACCTTCCAGATCGAAGACAGTACTGCCAGTCTGATATATCATTTGTCTCCAGGTGTTCTTCACATTTAGCTTTAATTATTTTTTCCAATACTTTCACTTACACTTGTAATAAAGGGTACTCCTTCGAGGTTCCTTATAGTGTCCTTTATTGAAATAGAGTTTAACAACCTTTTCAATGTCCCTATTTTCTTTTAGATTATATCTTAACATATAATTAATGTCCAACAGGACATGATTACTCTTTGCAAAGGGAGGATGGTATTGAATATCAAATATATCTTCTTTTTTTGTGAATATTTGATCTAGTACTGATGGAATAATTTATATAATAATCACTAGATATTATTTACATAAGAATTTGAATTTATGCATGTCTTTGTTTTGGCATGTCTTTGTTTTGGCATGTCTTTGTTTTGGCATGCCTCTATTTCTACATGTTGCATTTCTGCATGTCTCCAAATCTGGAAGTGTTCACTTTTGCATGTGCTTGACAAGGATGTTATATGCACCAGCTTTGATTATAACTCACTCTTGTGACAACCCCCACACCAGCTTTTCTCAGCAGACAGTTTCCCACAAATTGTATATTATGCATGACTTATTTTTAGAATTTTAATACATATTGCATCTGTCAATACATTATTAACAATAATATAGCTAATATGGTAGTCTAATGTAGAAATTTGACACTCTTTAACAATGTATGAGTATAAGCGAAAAAAGCGACTCCAATACAACAACAGATGGATGCAAGTATCAAGAAGGCTAAAACGTATACACAAAATGCATCCAAATACAGCTGTGCACACTAGTGAACCCATTAATCTTACTGAGGCAGCATCAAGTTCAGAGATTGAGTTATCAGACAATGACATTAGTTCTTTTGAAGCCGAGTCAAATCAAGAGTATGGATTAGGCTCTGAAATTGATGATCTACACATGAATCTTACTGATATGCATGATGTATTATCTAATTCTCAAAGTGAGGAGGAAAATGATGACCATGATAATCATGTTTACCCACAGAATTTATTAATTCAGTGGGTAAACAAGAATGGTGTTACACACAATGCTGTTGATGAATTATTAAAAATTTTGAGGCAAATGGGAATTGACTATTTACCAAAAACAGCTCGGACACTAATCAGTTCTGAAAGGTACATAGAAACTGAGCAAAAATCTGGAATGAAATATGTTTACTTTGGGTTAAAAGAGGAACTGTTAAAAAACATAAGTAGATATCCAAAAGCAACTGTAAAAGGACTAAGACAATTATTATTGTCATGTAACATTGATGGCCTTCCTATATTTAGAAGCAAAAATGATGCTTTGTGGCCAGTTCTCTGTGCAGTAATGAATATTAAACCTTTGAAAGTCTTTCCAGTAGTCCTCTTGTATGGACGTTCTAAGCCAAGTGATTTAAATTTCTTATATGATTTTATATCTGATATGGATGACCTTTTGTTGCATGGGATTCAGTATGGTAACAGAATTATCAACATAAAATTACAATGTGTAATTTGTGATGCACCTGCTAAGGCTATGGTGAAGACCATAAAACTGTTTTCAGGTTATTATGGCTGTGACAAATGTGAACAGAAAGGTACTTGGATGGGGAAAATGACATATCCAGAAGTAACAAATTTAACCATTAGAACAGACACACGCTTCCGTAATCAATCTAACTCGCAACATCATCATGGTAAATCACCATTCTGTGACTTGAACATAGACTTAATTGCAGCGTTTCCCATTGACTATATGCACCAGGTGTGCCTTGGTGTTATGAAGCGACTTCTTGTCACCTGGATACGGAAAAACACATTTAAATTATGTAGCCGCCAGATTTCTGAAATTAGTGCTAGATTGGTGAGCATAAAAGATTTTGTGCCCAATATTTTTGCACGTAAACCACGAGGTTTGGAAGAAATTGACAGATGGAAGGCAACTGAATACAGACAGTTTCTTCTCTACACAGGCAAGCTTGTATTGAAAGGTATTCTACCCCAAGAGATGTATGATCATTTCCTTACTCTCAGTGTTGGTATAAGTTTTCTGGTTTCACCCACATGTATGTCTTTAAAATACGGCAAATATGCTCATGACCTTTTGCTGAATTTTGTATCAAGGTGTGGTGATCTGTATGGGAAAGATTTTCTAGTCTACAATGTTCACAGTTTGATTCACCTAACAGCAGATGCTGAGGAACATGGTACTCTTGACAGTTGTTCAGCTTTTCCATTTGAAAATTATTTGCATCAGCTGAAAAAGATGGTCAGATCAAGTAAAAATCCAATTGTCCAAATTACAAAAAGAATAAAGGAGGCTGAAAATACCATGATTTATAATGTTAATGTTCAATGTTAATCCACGTAAGGACTTTTTAAAAAAAGTATCTAGCATTAACACATCAACAAGAGGAATGTTAATCAAGAAAACAGAAGGTACTTATATCTTCCTGTCAATACTACATGATTTATGACTAGTAAGTTTCTTGTGATTATGTTTTTGAATCTTGTGCAAGCTGTAGGAATACTCTTTGCTTACATTGCAAACTTTTAACTTTAGTAAAAAGTATTGTTCACCATCATAACATATTAGAATTAAGGTTAACATTGTTTTTTAATACTACTTTATAAAATTAGTGACTGCTTATTTTCTTAGACACTGATAATGTGCTGCAGAAAATGTCCCTAATCAGTTTGAATTTGTAGATGGCTGAATGTGAAAATAAATACATCGTTGTGGAAGATGAAGCAGGAGAATTGTCAATCATCCATATCACATGGATGTTTAGTACATCTGATGTAAGTCAATATATATATTGTTTATTTGCAAAATTAAAAGATTAGTTTTTAAAATATATGTGTATATGATATATGTTGATATATATATATATATATATATATATATATATATATATATATATATATATATATATATATATATATATATATATATATATATCAACATATATCATATACACATATATTTTAAAAACTAATCTTTTAATTTTGCAAATAAACAATATATATATATTGACTTACATCAGATGTACTAAACATCCATGTGATATGGATGATTGACAATTCTCCTGCTTCATCTTCCACAACGATGTATTTATTTTCACATTCAGCCATCTACAAATTCAAACTGATTAGGGACATTTTCTGCAGCACATTATCAGTGTCTAAGAAAATAAGCAGTCACTAATTTTATAAAGTAGTATTAAAAAACAATGTTAACCTTAATTCTAATATGTTATGATGGTGAACAATACTTTTTACTAAAGTTAAAAGTTTGCAATGTAAGCAAAGAGTATTCCTACAGCTTGCACAAGATTCAAAAACATAATCACAAGAAACTTACTAGTCATAAATCATGTAGTATTGACAGGAAGATATAAGTACCTTCTGTTTTCTTGATTAACATTCCTCTTGTTGATGTGTTAATGCTAGATACTTTTTTTAAAAAGTCCTTACGTGGATTAACATTGAACATTAACATTATAAATCATGGTATTTTCAGCCTCCTTTATTCTTTTTGTAATTTGGACAATTGGATTTTTACTTGATCTGACCATCTTTTTCAGCTGATGCAAATAATTTTCAAATGGAAAAGCTGAACAACTGTCAAGAGTACCATGTTCCTCAGCATCTGCTGTTAGGTGAATCAAACTGTGAACATTGTAGACTAGAAAATCTTTCCCATACAGATCACCACACCTTGATACAAAATTCAGCAAAAGGTCATGAGCATATTTGCCGTATTTTAAAGACATACATGTGGGTGAAACCAGAAAACTTATACCAACACTGAGAGTAAGGAAATGATCATACATCTCTTGGGGTAGAATACCTTTCAATACAAGCTTGCCTGTGTAGAGAAGAAACTGTCTGTATTCAGTTGCCTTCCATCTGTCAATTTCTTCCAAACCTCGTGGTTTACGTGCAAAAATATTGGGCACAAAATCTTTTATGCTCACCAATCTAGCACTAATTTCAGAAATCTGGCGGCTACATAATTTAAATGTGTTTTTCCGTATCCAGGTGACAAGAAGTCGCTTCATAACACCAAGGCACACCTGGTGCATATAGTCAATGGGAAACGCTGCAATTAAGTCTATGTTCAAGTCACAGAATGGTGATTTACCATGATGATGTTGCGAGTTAGATTGATTACGGAAGCGTGTGTCTGTTCTAATGGTTAAATTTGTTACTTCTGGATATGTCATTTTCCCCATCCAAGTACCTTTCTGTTCACATTTGTCACAGCCATAATAACCTGAAAACAGTTTTATGGTCTTCACCATAGCCTTAGCAGGTGCATCACAAATTACACATTGTAATTTTATGTTGATAATTCTGTTACCATACTGAATCCCATGCAACAAAAGGTCATCCATATCAGATATAAAATCATATAAGAAATTTAAATCACTTGGCTTAGAACGTCCATACAAGAGGACTACTGGAAAGACTTTCAAAGGTTTAATATTCATTACTGCACAGAGAACTGGCCACAAAGCATCATTTTTGCTTCTAAATATAGGAAGGCCATCAATGTTACATGACAATAATAATTGTCTTAGTCCTTTTACAGTTGCTTTTGGATATCTACTTATGTTTTTTAACAGTTCCTCTTTTAACCCAAAGTAAACATATTTCATTCCAGATTTTTGCTCAGTTTCTATGTACCTTTCAGAACTGATTAGTGTCCGAGCTGTTTTTGGTAAATAGTCAATTCCCATTTGCCTCAAAATTTTTAATAATTCATCAACAGCATTGTGTGTAACACCATTCTTGTTTACCCACTGAATTAATAAATTCTGTGGGTAAACATGATTATCATGGTCATCATTCTCCTCCTCACTTTGAGAATTAGATAATACATCATGCATATCAGTAAGATTCATGTGTAGATCATCAATTTCAGAGCCTAATCCATACTCTTGATTTGACTCGGCTTCAAAAGAACTAATGTCATTGTCTGATAACTCAATCTCTGAACTTGATGCTGCCTCAGTAAGATTAATGGGTTCACTAGTGTGCACAGCTGTATTTGGATGCATTTTGTGTATACGTTTTAGCCTTCTTGATACTTGCATCCATCTGTTGTTGTATTGGAGTCGCTTTTTTCGCTTATACTCATACATTGTTAAAGAGTGTCAAATTTCTACATTAGACTACCATATTAGCTATATTATTGTTAATAATGTATTGACAGATGCAATATGTATTAAAATTCTAAAAATAAGTCATGCATAATATACAATTTGTGGGAAACTGTCTGCTGAGAAAAGCTGGTGTGGGGGTTGTCACAAGAGTGAGTTATAATCAAAGCTGGTGCATATAACATCCTTGTCAAGCACATGCAAAAGTGAACACTTCCAGATTTGGAGACATGCAGAAATGCAACATGTAGAAATAGAGGCATGCCAAAACAAAGACATGCCAAAACAAAGACATGCCAAAACAAAGACATGCATAAATTCAAATTCTTATGTAAATAATATCTAGTGATTATTATATAAATTATTCCATCAGTACTAGATCAAATATTCACAAAAAAAGAAGATATATTTGATATTCAATACCATCCTCCCTTTGCAAAGAGTAATCATGTCCTGTTGGACATTAATTATATGTTAAGATATAATCTAAAAGAAAATAGGGACATTGAAAAGGTTGTTAAACTCTATTTCAATAAAGGACACTATAAGGAACCTCGAAGGAGTACCCTTTATTACAAGTGTAAGTGAAAGTATTGGAAAAAATAATTAAAGCTAAATGTGAAGAACACCTGGAGACAAATGATATATCAGACTGGCAGTACTGTCTTCGATCTGGAAGGTCCAGAGTAATGAATTTACTCAGTTTCAATGATCAAGCCACAGAGATCTATAAAGAATTCTGATCAAGAAAGAGATCTAGAGGTGGTTTTAGATGGAAAACTATTACCTTAGGATCATATTAAGAACTTTGTGCGAGGGGCCTATGCTACACTTGCTTACATTTACAATTGCTTTTAAATACATAGGTCAAATACTAAAGAAATTGTTTAAAACTTTTGTTAGACCAAAGCTGGAATATGCAGCGGTTGTATGCTGCCCATATCTAAAGAATCACATCAACAAGCTGGAAAAGGTATAGACATGCCACTAAATGGCTCCCAGGTTAGAGGCATAAAATGCCAAAACTAGATGGTAGAATAAAAAGAAGATATTGTAAAAGGTAACCAAACAAAGATGCCGCAGAAATATTAGAAAATTAACTTTCTCAAGCAGCGTGGTAGACACGGTTGGAACAAGTTAGGTGAGAGGGTGGTGGAGGCCAAAACCATAAGTAGTTTCAAAGCATTATATGACAGTGCTGGGATAGGACACCACAAGCGTAGCCACAAATAATAGAATTTGGCGGTTCATATCACATTTTTCAAAATTAGAGATAAGGATGGTAATAAAGTTCAATGTAAAAACACCTATTATTAATGAATTTGTGAGAACTTCATATAAAATTAAGAACTGAGCAAAGTATAGTACTATAGAAATAAAAACAAAAAGGGTGCATGTTTTTCTTCACATTACCTTTCTGTAGATTTTTTCCTTTGTTACTACGTGAATGATCCGGTTCAGTAGTGTTGCAGTAGTTGCAGTTGTTGTTGTAGTCCTTAGCGTAAATATCAGCAGTTGTGGTAAATATCAGTGTTGTGGTACCTGCAGTTTGAAAAGTTCCAGGAGAGCAGCCCAGAGTGTCCCCAAGGGAAGCCCTCCCATAAAAATTGATTAATAATGATAAAGTGACTTAAGTTTACTTATTAAAGACTTAATAAAGTTTTGGAGCTCTGAAGTCACAGGATTGTGCATTCTGATGGGCTTTTTGGGTGTACTGAGTGTTTTGAAAAGAATCAAAGTACAAAACAATGTTAAGAGTCACATGCTAATACATTCAGGCAATAAACCTCATTAATGTCTAAAGTGTGGAAAAAGATTCAGTCAACCTGCTCATATGAAGGTTCACATGATGGTGCATTTGGGGTTTAAACTGTATGAGTATCCAGAATGTGGGAAAAGATTTAGTAAACTTTCTCATGTGAAGACTCACATGGTCGTGTTTACAGATGACAAACTTTATGAATGTCCAGAGCGTGGGAATGGATTTTTTATGATTTTATTATTTCATTATTTTTTTTAATTTTCTTACAATATAATAATATTTTCTTACATATATACATACAGAGAGAGAGAGCGAGAGAGCGAGAGCGAGAGAGCGAGAGAGAGAGAGAGAGATAGAGAGAGAGAGAGATATATGGAGAGACACACATCCAGACAGACAGATACACACACACACAGCAATGATCACAATGGTAAAAATGTTTGGATTTGGTACATAAAGATTGGGAGATTGGGTAGCAATAGATACAGTGGAATTTTAAAGCAACAAGGTTTTTTAGTTCATTATTAACAACATTATTTAGTGTATGTGGGTTGGGGTTAGAGTAGATGAGGGTAGTATGGGTAATATCATCAGCAAACAATATAGGTTTCAGAATGTTAGAGACATTAGGCAGATCATTGATGTATATAAGAAATAGGAGGTGTCCCAAGAAGCTGCCCTGTGGCACTCCAACAGTTATTGAATAATGATTCATAATTAATTTTTTTTTTGTGTCCCTGCGGCCTGATCCTCGACCAGGCCTCCACCCCCAGGAAGCATCCCGTAACAACTGACTCACACCCAGGTACCTATTTTGCTGCTAGGTAACAGGGACATAGGGTGAAAGAAACTCTGCCCATTGTTTCTCGCCGGAGCCTGGGATCGAATCTAGGACCACAGGATCACAAGTCCAGTTCGGCATAGTAGGCCGAGAAGTGCGTTCTGTCTACTAGGTACTACATATACACATTATATATATATATATATATATATATATATATATATATATATATATATATATATATATATATATATATATATATATATATATATATATATATATATATATATATATATATATATATATATATATACATACATACATACATACAGAGAGAGAGAGAGAGAGAGAGATGGACACAGAGAACTGGAGACACACACATCCAGACAGACACACACACACACACATTATTATTATTAGGAGAACATTGACCCCACACAACCTATAAATTATGTGAGAAATCTTTAAGGAATTCTGATAAAGAAAGAGATCTAGGGGTGGTTCTAAATAGAAAACTATCACCTGAGGACCACATAAAGAATATTGTGCGAGGAGCCTATGTCACGCATTCCAACTTCAGAATTGCTTTTAAATACATGGATGATGAAATACTAAAGAAATTGTTCACCACTTTTGGTAGGCCAAAGCTAGAATATGCAGCGGTTGTGTGGTGCCCATATCTTAAGAAGCTCATCAACAAACAGGAAAAGGTGCAAAGACATGCTACTAAGTGGCTCCCAGAAATGAAGGGGCAGAACTTAGAGGCCTTAGAGGTCATAGATTTAAACTAACTAAAGAAAGATGATGAAGAAATATAAGAAAAAACATTTTCACAGAGTTGTAGACGATTAGAACAAGTTAAGTGAGAAGATTGTGGAGGCCAAAACCATCAGTAGTTTCAAAGTGTTATATGACAGTGCTGGGTAGACGGGACACCAAGAGCATAGCTCTCATCCTGTAACTACACTTAGGTAATTACAGAGTACAGGTCTGTATACAGATGCCTGGTGCTGTATAGAGGCCTGGTACACTATAGAGGAAGAAGTAAGAGCTTATCTGACTTATTAGCTTATAAGCGTATAGAGCAAATCGTAGAGCTTAAAAAAGCAAAAGTAACACCAGTTCATAAAGGAGGCAATCCGGCAGATATAAACAATTATAGACCAATATCAAATCTACCCATATTATCAAAACACAGTCTTCGACACGTACCTGACCACGCCGTCACATTTAAACCATCACCAAGCCTACAAATACGTCAACATCAACCATCATTACACCGTCTAACATACTCTGTCAGATGTAACAACTAAATTTGTGAATTCAAGAACTAATCTATTGTATAACACAGTGTTAGTACGAGAAAAATGTTACTTACATTCGAAGCCGTGTTTTAAAATGGCGGGGATCTTGTTGTACTGCAGCTCCACACTGTGTGTTCGTTTGCGTATGATGAACGTGTGACAATTTACTACAACAATTATTTAATTATTTTATTCTTTATTTTACTATTTTTAGGATACATGAAATTTCCAAATTATTTATACACAATAATATAAATGCATTGTCATACCCTTATATATTATGGAAAATACGATGCCATGAACGAAGTCAAAGTTAAGTCGAAGTCAAAGTCATTGGCTGAACGTATTAGTCATTTTTTTCTCACAAATGATATACATACATAGTTGATTTACAAAAATAATGTTGGATATATAGATAGAGCTAGTGCGTACAATACCTAAAGCCACTATAGTACGCATAGCATTTCAGGCAACCGGGCAGTATATGTACCCTTACTCATCTCTGAATATGTTAGATATTAAGTTCCTGCACATTCTCTCATTTGTATTTTATATATTAAAACGCTGAACTGTAATGTCAATCCTGACCTAAAAGCTTCCTAGAAGGTTGTAACAGATTCCTGAGCACCATGGCATTGCATAATGCCTTTGTTTTGTACAAATACAACACAACTGATCATGAGTGTCCCAAACGGGTTGCAGGTGGGTGACTTTAACCGTTTATACTGGTAATGCTTCCCCCATATCATTTATATGCATATGTCTGTTTAGGGAATTTATTCCGATCAATGTACAACCAAAATAACTGTGTGCAACAAGTATAAACTTGACAAACATAACAACAGTAAAAACATTTCGTGTGTGTTTGCCGCTCACTGATATGTTCCACGTTGTTTTATATTTGGTGCTATTCTAACTTACGCTTTGTTTTTTTTTTCCTACGGGCTCATAGAACATTCTATTGCGAACACATTGACACAAAAATGAATGACGTACATAGAATAATAATGTCACGACAGTGAAATAATTATAAACTTTCAAATCTCTGTATCACACGTGTGTCGTAGCATCACTGATACTCGGTAACAGTTCCGCCATTTCCCACACTCTTGCGGGTGGGCCGCAACCATTATTCTACGTTTATATTCATATCACCGTGTTGGGAATTTCATTGCGAGTCCATTGATACCAAAATTAACGCTGTAGAACAACTGTGGAAGTGATAACAATCGCAAGAGTAAAAACATCTTGTTGCTGTTGGGCGCTCATGGCGAGTCATCTCCGTAGTTATTTATTTGGTGCTGGTATCCCTATACCTTTCGTGACCTTTTTTACTAATGTTCTTCTAGAGAATTGTATTGCGAACACGTTGGTACCAAAATGAAATACGTAGCTAGAGAACTAAGGTCAGGAAAGTAAAAAGAGTATACACATTTTCGTTCTGACGCTTAAGCAACATCCCATCGTCATCCCTTCACCTTCGTGTGGTCTGGTCAACATACTTTAGCCAGGTTATTGTGACTCATCGCCTGCATAGAAACTGTAATTGTGGTTGATCTCGAACCCATTGATAATGTGACGATCGACGACTCGACGAATGGTCGATCTCGAATGTGACGACTTATAATGAATTTTGTAACTATATCATCAAGATTGTAACCAGTTTAGCTAAATGTATTGTGGGGTTCAGTCCCTAAGCCCATATATGTGCCTCTGTAACCATTTAGGTTACAGGGCAAAAACATAAGAACAAAGGTAACTGCAGAAGGCCTATTGGCCCATACCAGGCAGCTCCTATCTACAACCACCCAATCCTACTAATATACATGTCTAACCCGCGCTTGAAACAATCGAGGCAGCCCACCTTCACTACTATGAAGTTCGAAAAATAATTCCTCCACCACTATGAAGTTGAAAAAAATTAACTCTGAAGTTCGTATAGCAGGTTAAGCAAAGGCAAATCCTAAAGGTTTTTTTCAGTTATATTGAACAAAGGTTAGGAAAAGGATAGGTCCATTAAAGATCAAGACAGATCATATATTGGATTTTCGATTTTTGATATTTTGATATTTTTTGATATTCGATTTTTGTATCATCGGCAAATTTGCAAATGCTGCTACTCAAACCTTAATCTAAAATATTTATATTTATTATAAACAACAGAGGTCCCAGTCCAGAGGCTTGAGGCACTCAGCTTACAACATTTTTCCACTCTTATAACCACCCAAGCTCACTCATATACATGTCGAACCCACGTTTGAAACAATCAATCCACGTTTGGCGGTAATTTGTTCCACAAATCAACAACCCTGTTACCGAACCAGTATTTTCCCAGGTCTTTCCTAAATCTAAACTTATGCAATTTATACCCATTATTTCGTCTGGTGCTGATACTTTTAATATCCCATTTGTTATGTCCATTCATCAACTTGTAAACCTCTATCATGTCACACCTAACTCTTCGCCTTTTCAGTGAATGCAATTGGGGAATTAACTTTGTTAATTAACTATGCTGGATACGTTCAAGTGAATTTATATCAATTCTATAGTACGGCGACTAAAACTGAACTGCATAATCAAAATGGGGCCTAACCAAAGCAACAAATTGATTGATTGATAAGAATTAAGCCACCCAAGAGACAGCACGGGAATGAAGAGCTTTAAAGAGCAAGCTATAGCTGAAGAACAAAACCAGGTGTCTTGTTATTAACCCTTCGATTAATAAATCCTAGTGTACTATTTGCCTTATTACGAACATTCATGCATTGATCTCTTGGTTTAAATTCTTACTAATCATAACTCCAAGTTCCCTTTCGAAATACCCGACTTTGCAATCACAACACCATCTATCTCGTATCTTGTAACTCTATCATATATCATTACCTAACCTCAAAACTTTCCATTTATCAGCATTGAACTGCATCTGTCAACCTTTTGCCCATTTCAAAACTCTATTTAGATCAACTTGAAGAGATAGTGAGTCTTCTTCTGTGTTATTTCCCTACCGATTTTTGTATCATCGGCAAATTTGCAAATGTTGTTACTCAAACCTGAATCTAAATCATTTATATATACAGTATTATAAACAACAGAGGTCCCAGGACAGAGCCTTGAGGTACTCAACCTACAACATTTTCAAACTCTGATTTAACCCCATTTATACTAACTCTGTTGAGCGTTGAACATTTATACATCAACTCTGTTGATGTGAGCACTTAATTGGCGGTCAGTGGTGGCGCTTAATTCTTAAAAAGCAATATATACGCTCGATCGTGATGTAGTTTAGTATGCGGTTTAAAGAAAAAAGAGCATATCAATGTTATATCACAGAAAACGAATTTATCATAAACTCATGTATTTGTCTTATCATATGGAAATGCATTCATATTTATAAAAAACAATATGAATAGCAAAATTTCTGTAAATCCCCTACCATGTTGGAATCTGGAAATTAATGAGCAAATGTGCTGGCTGAAGGCCCTGAAGGAAACCACATTGGTTTCATTTTGGATACAAATGTCCATGGAGATTCAGAATGGAAATTAATTATAGTTGAACCTGCAGAGAGGAGTTTAAGAATCTGTGGTGAGAGTGATGGACACAGCCTTCACAATTATACTTCAGAGAATGTAAACATCTAAGAGTCATTAGAAATATGTGTTGAATAATAAACCATACAATGTTTGAGTTCGGGAAAACGCCATTTGTCATATATACTAGCTGTTCTTAAAGATTCACCCATTTTGCAACAGCAAGATAATTATAAGATTTTAAGGGTTGACGAATGTTAATCTTCTTGTTTGATAAACTGTGCACTCGAGACATAGTTAATAAGAACACGCCAATATAAGACAACAAAACGTTTTCAGATTCTTTCACACCAATTTCCAGCAACTTTTATAATTTATATAAATTATTTTAGGGAATAATACATAAATTATATATTTAAACATGATATTAGTGTTTAGTGGAATGCATAACGAGTCAAATTGTGTTAAAAAGAGCGATTTTTTGTAAATT
Source organism: Procambarus virginalis (assembly GCA_020271785.1). NCBI lineage: Eukaryota > Metazoa > Arthropoda > Malacostraca > Decapoda > Cambaridae > Procambarus > Procambarus virginalis. Next base: position 18,900 of record WNGS01140248.1, read on the forward strand.
TGGAAAACTACTTTTTTCTGATCATATATATAAGTAAATGGATTGTGAAGGTTTCACTCAGAAAATAAATATCATTCACAATTTATTAATGAATTTTACAAAAAAACCATAAATTTTATATTTAAACATGTAAAAACTATTTGTAATACATTAGGAACAAAATAGTTGTAGAAAAACAATTTATTATAAAACCTATGTGTTTGGATTTTTTGATTAAAAGTTTCTCAAAGGCTCTCCTGCACCATTCTCAATGTAAATCATTCCCACGCCTATGGAAGAGATAGACGAACGTTTCTAGATGATTTGTGTTTGCTGGGTGGTGCCCCGCCGGGCACAACAGCGGTCGCTGGTGCCCCGCCGGGCACAACAGCGGTCGCTGGTGCCCCGCCGGGCACAACAGCGGTCGCTGGTGCCCCGCGGGCACAACAGCGGTCGCTGGTGCCCCGCCGGGCACAACAGCGGTCGCTGGTGCCCCGCCGGGCACAACAGCGGTCGCTGGTGCCCCGCCGGGCACAACAGCGGTCGCTGGTGCCCCGCGGGCACAACAGCGGTCGCTGGTGCCCGCCGGGCACAACAGCGGTCGCTGGTGCCCCGCCGGGCACAACAGCGGTCGCTGGTGCCCCGCCGGGCACAACAGCGGTCGCTGGTGCCCCGCCGGGCACAACAGCGGTCGCTGGTGCCCCGCCGGGCACAACAGCGGTCGCTGGTGCCCCGCCGGGCACAACAGCGGTCGCTGGTGCCCCGCCGGGCACAACAGCGGTCGCTGGTGCCCCGCCGGGCACAACAGCGGTCGCTGGTGCCCCGCCGGGCACAACAGCGGTCGCTGGTGCCCCGCCGGCACAACAGCGGTCGCTGTGCCCGCCGGGCACAACAGCGGTCGCTGGTGCCCCGCCGGGCACAACAGCGGTCGCTGGTGCCCCGCCGGGCACAACAGCGGTCGCTGGTGCCCCGCCGGGCACAACAGCGGTCGCTGGTGCCCCGCCGGGCACAACAGCGGTCGCTGGTGCCCCGCCGGGCACAACAGCGGTCGCTGGTGCCCCGCCGGGCACAACAGCGGTCGCTGGTGCCCCGCCGGGCACAACAGCGGTCGCTGGTGCCCCGCCGGGCACAACAGCGGTCGCTGGTGCCCCGCCGGGCACAACAGCGGTCGCTGGTGCCCCGCCGGCACAACAGCGGTCGCTGGTGCCCCGCCGGGCACAACAGCGGTCGCTGGTGCCCCGCCGGGCACAACAGCGGTCGCTGGTGCCCCGCCGGGCACAACAGCGGTCGCTGGTGCCCCGCCGGGCACAACAGCGGTCGCTGGTGCCCCGCCGGGCACAACAGCGGTCGCTGGTGCCCCGCCGGCACAACAGCGGTCGCTGGTGCCCCGCCGGCACAACAGCGGTCGCTGGTGCCCCGCCGGGCACAACAGCGGTCGCTGGTGCCCCGCCGGCACAACAGCGGTCGCTGGTGCCCCGCCGGGCACAACAGCGGTCGCTGGTGCCCGCCGGCACAACAGCGTCGCTGGTGCCCCGCCGGGCACAACAGCGGTCGCTGGTGCCCCGCCGGGCACAACAGCGGTCGCTGGTGCCCCGCCGGGCACAACAGCGGTCGCTGGTGCCCCGCCGGGCACAACAGCGGTCGCTGGTGCCGCCGGCCACAACAGCGGTCGCTGGTGCCCCGCCGGGCACAACAGCGGTCGCTGGTGCCCCGCCGGGCACAACAGCGGTCGCTGGTGCCCCGCCGGGCACAACAGCGGTCGCTGGTGCCCCGCCGGGCACAACAGCGGTCGCTGGTGCCCCGCCGGGCACAACAGCGGTCGCTGGTGCCCCGCCGGGCACAACAGCGGTCGCTGGTGCCCCGCCGGGCACAACAGCGTCGCTGGTGCCCCGCCGGGCACAACAGCGGTCGCTGGTGCCCCGCCGGCACAACAGCGGTCGCTGGTGCCCCGCCGGGCACAACAGCGGTCGCTGGTGCCCCGCCGGGCACAACAGCGGTCGCTGGTGCCCCGCCGGGCACAACAGCGGTCGCTGGTGCCCCGCCGGGCACAACAGCGGTCGCTGGTGCCCCGCCGGGCACAACAGCGGTCGCTGGTGCCCCGCCGGGCACAACAGCGGTCGCTGGTGCCCCGCCGGGCACAACAGCGGTCGCTGGTGCCCCGCCCCCGGGCACAACAGCGGTCGCTGGTGCCCCGCCGGGCACAACAGCGGTCGCTGGTGCCCCGCCGGGCACAACAGCGGTCGCTGGTGCCCCGCCGGGCACAACAGCGTCGCTGGTGCCCCGCCGGGCACAACAGCGGTCGCTGGTGCCCCGCCGGGCACAACAGCGGTCGCTGGTGCCCCGCCGGGCACAACAGCGGTCGCTGGTGCCCCGCCGGGCACAAACAGCGGTCGCTGGTGCCCCGCCGGGCACAACAGCGGTCGCTGGTGCCCCGCGGGACACAACAGCGGTCGCTGGTGCCCCGACGGGCACAACAGCGGTCGCTGGTGCCCCGCCGGGCACAACAGCGGTCGTGTGCCCCGCCGGGCACAACAGCGGTCGCTGGTGCCCGCCGGGCACAACAGCGGTCGCTGGTGCCCCGGGGCACAACAGCGGTCGCTGG